>OX376713.1:7652582-8252582 GCA_947389935.1 Agrilus cyanescens | reverse complement strand
TCCCCAACCGCCTTAATCTTCTTCAAGGCACCTACATGCGAATCCTCCGTTCCGCATTAAACTATCCCTGGTTCGTCAGAAACATCCAAATTCTGAAAGAAACCGGCTTACCTTCTCTCCCCGACGCTGCAAAATCATACGCGACAAACCTCCGAGCCTCAGTGTCAGGCCACCCAAACACCACCATCTCGACACTCTCCAACTACGCCCCCAAACCAATCGACCGTTTCAGAAGGCCATGTCACCTTCTACCCTGAGCTGCCCTTCTTCGCTCACTCCGAGTTTCGCCTTTCAGCGCTAGTGCCCACCCTACCATTATGAGGTGGGCCACCGTCTTCGCTCCCACGCTCCCTCCCCAAACGGTCCCGCCCCCACCCCCAATTCAGCCCACCCCCGAATCCAATCCCCAATCCCAACCTCCACATTTTTCCGGGGATGTTAAAACCCCATGGTTGAAAATCCCCTCTCGAGGAGGGGTTTTCGTCGGTAGGCGCCTCGGCGAATCCGACACTACCTCCCTCCCGGGGGAGGTGTCTTTTGAAGATTTCCGCTCCTCGAGTATAAACTAAAAACAAAAAAATAAATAAAAAACTACTAATCCTCAGAGCTTCACACCCTCTCATAGCTTACGAGCTACATAGCGGGAACGCTACCGGCCTAACCAGCCACACTAGTCTAGCTGAAAAGCTACCGGCTGCCAAAAGCCAACCTTATCGAATCGTGGTGCGGCAGTTGACACTGCCGCGGAAACGCCACGCATGTCGCTGCCGCCATCGTCGCCGCCGCCCCCGCCGCCGACGCCGCAGTCAGCGTCACCAACGCCATTGCCGTCGCCATCACCGCCCGACGTCACCGCTGCCGCCGCTTCCGCCGCCGCCGCCTCCGCTGCTATCTCCGTTACCACCAACGCCTCCACGAAATCAACGTCGCCATCTAGCGAGTACAGTGTTAGTGCGCACCCTGCGATTTCAATAGACACTCGTGACCTTCACCATTGTATATATATATTTTTCTCTTGGATATTGTATATTTCTTGTTTCTCTCTCCTTTTGGGTCAGCACGAGTGTGTGTGTAAATGCTTGATTTGTTTTATTGTATATATAGTGTGAATCTTTGTTTCTTTCTGTATATATATCCCTATTCTTTGTCAATGAAATAAACTTGTTAAAACCGCTTCATCGTTTACATAGAACTTCGTCCGGGGTATATAAATTTTCTTGCGCCTCGCATCCGTGGCCGTCTCCCGATTGACTGGGCCGAAGCTCCGCCCACCGTCGGCCAGGAGACCGCCGCCGAGCGAACGGCGACAGTGGCGCCCAACGTGGGGCTTCTCGAAAGAAAAGGAACAGAACAGGGTGAATCCTTAATTCCCTATTTCGACTTTTCGAGGACTCAGACGAGTCCGACCCAGCCCCAACCACGGACGGATCCTCCCAACGAGGTGATCAAAATGGGCCGACGCCCCAGACGTAGCTATGCGGCAGACGAGATTAACGCGACCACACCCACCGTCAGGGTTCCCAAGATAAGGGTACAGGACCAGAACGGCCGGTGGTATTCCGCCCTGATAGACACTGGAGCTAGCGAAAATTTCATACGACACGGCCTGATTCCGGGCCGGCTAGAGCCATGCAACGACAAAGTGTCCCTAGCAGTCGGGAACGCATCGGGACAGATTTCTGGGATCCAGTGCTTGGCAAACCAGCTCCAGGGACAAACCTCAACAGAGCGTTTCTGCACCATCCGGGACCAGAATCACGAAATCATTCTCGGCACCCCGTGGCTAAGCCGCCACCAGGTGCATATCGACTATGGTAGGAAATGCATCCATTTTGGAACAACAAGACGTGCCATGACCTACTGGGAGCAGCGGGGCTTGCCTAACCGACCACTACCACCATTGGCAAAATTAGACAATGGGTTCCCGAGGACAAGTCAACCCAAGTTCTACAGACTGCTCCAGGACCGAGAGATCTTCGAAGAGGTTCCCCAACCATCACCCAGTCGCAGTATACGTCACACGATACGGCTCAAAGAGGAACGCCCATTCCGCATCCCTCCGTACCGATGTAGCGAGGAGAGAAAGCGGGACATCCTGGTTCAAGTGGATGAAATGCTGGCCCAGGGAATCATCGAGCCCAGCGCCTCAGAATATTTCTTGCCAATCGTGATGGCGAGGAGAAAAGATGGCAGTCATCGTTTCTGCGTCGACTACCGACGTCTCAATAATATCACCATCGACGAACCAGCGCCGCTCCCGATCATCCACGAAACATTGAGGGACCTAGGAACTGCCTCCGTCTTTACTTCATTAGACCTCCGTTCGGGTTATTGGCAGATCCCGCTACAAACGGAGTCCCGGAAATACACCGCTTTCGCTACTCCCGATGGAGCGGTGTACCAATTCAAAGTAATGCCATTCGGTCTGAAGAACGACATCATTCCAGCGGTTCATGGCGCAAGTCCTAGCGGGGTTGTTACACCAAACGGTACTAGTGTATCTAGGTGACATCATCATTTACTCGCACAATACGGACGAACACCTCACTCACCTTCGACAAGTTTTTGAGAGGCTGCAACTACATGACTTGCGCTGCGCCCCAGACAAATGCCGGTTTGGAAAGTCAGAACTAGAATACCTGGGACACACGGTGACCGCATCCGTCAACAAGCCCCGACCGCTCCATTTGGGACAGACCCAGGACACCAAGCCACCGACTAACAGGAAGCTCCTGCGCAAGTTCCTCGGGCTGTGCAACTGGCTCCGCGAATACGTACCTCGTTTCGCCGAACTCGCCACTCCCCTCACCAACCTATTATCCACAAAACAACGTTGGCGATGGGGTCCCTTGGAAGACGACGCCTTCCGAAGAATCAAGGAAGCTTTCCAACGACCCTTGGCCTTGCACCGACCCGACCCAGACCGGCCCTTTTTCCTACAGACCGACGCCAGTCAGATGGGTATGGCGGCGGTGCTTTATCAGCTAAGCCCCACCAACGAACGGCACGTCGTCACCTATGGTAGCGCCAAGTTTTCTCCTGCAGAGCAACGATATCACGAGCAGGAATGCATGGCCATCGTCTGGGCCATGAAGACATATCGACCGTACCTGGAGGATCGACCCTTCACGCTCCGGACCGACAACCGTTGTTTGCTGTGGCTGAACAAGCAGAAGAATAACCAGTCAAAATTAATGCGATGGTCCCTCCTCCTGCAGGAGTTCAACTTCAAGGTCGAACATTGTCCAGGCAGCGAGAATCATCTTCCCGACCTTCTGTCCAGGCAACCAGAGGGCCAAGTCACTCCATCAGCGACGTTCCGCGACTTCGAAGTTCTGGTGTCGCCCACAATCTCGGCCCTGCGCGCCCAGGCGTGCCCCGCCGGCCTCCAGACGCTAGCTGACGAAGTTCGAGACGCTCAACCAGCCGATCCTGAGATCCAAGCCCTAATCGCCCGGTGGCAGCAGATCGCCGAAGAAGAACCCGATAACGAAACAGATAGGCAGTTCGTCAGGGACTACATCTGGTTCCAAGAGCGAGGATTCTACCGAAACACCGACCATGGTCCTCGATTGGTAGTTCCTATCGCGCTTCGGCCCCGCATAATGTATGCGTTCCATGACACACCACTTGCCGGCCATCCCGGGATTGAGAATACCGTGGCCGCCATAAAGGAGGACTACTATTGGGTGAACATGCGACAGAGCGTAACCAGCTACGCCGTAACTGCCTGGTATGCGCAACGCAGAAGCCGGGACCACACCAAGCGCCAGCAGGACAACGCCCCCGACAGCCCCAACGTCCTTGGGAAACATTGTCGATAGACTACATGGGACCTTACCCAGTCACGACAAAACGAAATAGGTTCTTGCTCGTAGTCTCCGACCTGTTCAGCCGTTGGATAAAGGCTTTTCCGATGGGAGACACCACCACACGACGGACCATCCACCATCTGGAGCAAGACGTCTTCCCTCGTTTCGGCTACCCGAAGAGCATCATAACCGACAACGGGCCCCAGTTTACCGGTCGTCGGTGGGCCCACTTCTTCCGGCGCCATTCCATCCAGTGGTTGAACACACCCGTCTATCATCCCCGGGCCAACCCCGTCGAGAGGAGAAACCAGGAGGCCAAGAAGCTGATGCGGATACTCCTGGCCCATAGACGCCCGCCTTAACCACGCCCTGTTTGCTCTTCGCCGCAGACCCAACGCTGCAACAGGACTACCGCCGGCAACCCTAATGTATGGCTACAATCTTCCATATCCTGGAAGCTGGGACAATCCCGCACCAAACAGACAATATGATTTATTTAACTAAAAGTATATACATGGTGCCGCTGCTCCACCTTTCGGTACTACAGCGGCGGTCTTTCAATATATTATATATGTACAGATACTTATAAACTTACGTAATAAAATAGATAAAAATAAAACTATAATAATTAACTCTATACAACTATAATTCCTACTTTATCTCCTCCTCTGCTTTTGCGAAATAAAACAACGAAAATTGGAAGAATTTTATTTAGACTTTACAATTTAAGGAATGTAGCAGAGAGGGAGGAGGGCCTGCAAAAATTATATTTACATAAAGTTATTTGTTCTGGGAGAGTATGTACATGTGGTCCAACATTCGTTGCAGGGGTTGGGGAAACCCAGGAAAACTCAACCAGACCACCTAACCTAGGATGTTTTGGCTGGAGCGCAAGAAACTAAAATGGTTCGCGTGTGAATTTTAGTGGTGTCATAAATAAAACAAGGAAATCTGCAATAGGAAGCGGTAGTTTCTTGTGATCCCGCCAAACATCGCGCAATATAATAAAACACAATATTTATACAAACAATATACAAAAAAGTACAAACTCAAAGTTTGCAGTCAGAAATATATACATATTTACATAAAACCCCGATAATTAATTTCCGCGTAAATTTTGAATTTTGAGTTCGGATCTAGCAATCCCCTGAAAACAGGACGTGTTCCGCCGTATCGACGCCACTGCACGAACATGTGTCGTCGTCGGTTTTGCCGATACGCTTTAGGTATGCTTTGAAATTACCATGTCCCGTCATCAGTTGAACCATGTAGAAATCCAATTCGCCGGTGATGTTGTTGTCGAAATTTGGTTCCGGTAAGAACCTCGCCGTTGTCCTACCGGTAGTAGCAGTCCTCCATCGTTCTTTCCAAGCCTCCAGAGATACATTGCGCAGTCGCCGTTTAACGACGGCTCTGGGAACCAGGTCGTAAATGGGTGGCGTCGCCTGGTCGGTGGCGGCGGCCTTCGCATATTCATCCGCGGCGTCGTTTTTCGCATTGCCAGAATGCGACGGTGTCCAATGGAAAAGTAGGGAAATCTCGGCAGCCAGATTGACCGCGAGTTCCCACGTATCCCGTTGTAATGCGGTCGGTTGTTTCATGTTGCGAAGGGCCGTTAAAACAGATAGGCTGTCCGTTACGATGGAGCACTCCTTGATTATGTCCGTTTGCCCCTGTAGATGTGTTAGTGCTTGTCGTAGTGCTACCATTTCGCACTGAAAGATAGTACTATTTTCCGCGAGGGTGAAATTTTCCCGGTGAATTTCCGTATCGCCGTGGTAGAGAATGAAGGAACCTCCAGCTCGTCCGTCGTCCAATCTCGATCCATCCGTGTAGCAGACTGTCTCGTAGGTATTCTGGTCTCCCTTCGAAAACCGGAAGTTGTCCATGTCCGCCGGATGTGTAGTGTCCGCCGGATGTGTAGTGTCCGCCAGGTTGACACGTCGTTCGAGCTGTCGGTCCAGAAGTTGCCCTTCAGTGATGTCGTTGTCGCGTGGTAGGCCAGCAAAAAGTCTGTACTTTTTGGCTGTTTCCTGCAACAACAAATCAAACGGCAGAACTCTACTCAAGACAAAAGCCGCTTCTGTTGAAACTGTGCGATACGCCGCTGCTGCTTTTACGACGAGAATTCTTTGCGCGCTTAAAAGAGACCTGCATTCTTTTGCTTTGCACCCATCTGCCCAAATCGGTGCTCCGTAAAGCATGGCCGATTGTACCGCGCCCTCATATACTTTTGATAATGCCGCGCCCCTGAATCCCCACGTCAATCTTGCCGCCGCCGCGATTTTATGCGAAATTTCTTTTCCTTGTTCGATATATACTGTATATGAGGTTTCCACGACAATTTTTCATCTATGTAAATTCCTAACCAAACAGACAATATGATTTATTAAACTAAAAGTATATACATGGTGCCGCTGCTCCACCTTTCGGTACTACAGCGGCGGTCTTTCAATATATTATATATGTACAGATACTTATAAAATTACGTAATAAAATAGATAAAAGATAAAACTATAATAATTAACTCTATGCAACCATAATCCCTACTTTATCTCCTCCCTCTGCTTTTGCGAAATAAAACAACGAAAATTGGAAGAATTTTATTTAGAATTATCAGTTTAGGAATATAGCAGAGAGGGAGGAGGGCCTGCAAAAATTATATTTACATAAAGTTATTTGTTCTGGGAGAGTATGTACATGTGGTCCAATAATCGTTGCAGGGGTTGGGGAAACCCAGGAAAACCCAACCAGACCACCTAACCTAGGATGTTTTGGCTGGAGCGCAAGAAACTAAAATGGTTCGCGAGTGAATTTTAGTGGTGTCTCAAATAAAACAAAGAAATCTGAAATAGGAAGCGGTAGTTTCTTGTGATCCCGCCAAACATCGCGCAATATAATAAAACACAATATTTATACAAACAATATACAAAAAAGTACAAACTCAAAGTTTGCAGTCAGAAATATATACATATTTACATAAAACCCCGATAATTAGTTTCCGCGTAAATTTTGAATTTTGAGTTCGGATCTAGCAATCCCCTGAAAAAAGAACACTCCGCGTTAGCACATACGACAGTAATTTTTCGATATCGAATACGCGTTGGCGCGGATCGCAGTTTTAAACAAAACGTACGTTTCGAACGAGCCTATCGTGTAAGGTATATACCTATATAGATATATACCTACAGTCCGCTAGCCAGATGTTGATTGGAGTCTCCAAGTCGCGCTGTTCCATTTCCGCCGCCAAATGGTCGCCTTCACGGTATGGTCTAGTGGTTGAGGCTAGTTGGGGGCGCAGGCTTCAGTCGCGGACTCTCCCTCCCGGCATCTGCACAACCGACATGGTGCAGTTCCATATCCGCCATCCAGAGGATCGCCCTTAAGGCAATATGGTCTCGGAAGGCGCAGGCTTCAGTCTTCCATGTCGTTCTGGCCACAATAATCCCTACCTGCCCGAACAATCCCGATCGCGACCGCGACCACGAACGCAGCCAAACGAAACGCGAAATGCGAAAAACGAACGAAACCGAAAAAAGTAACCGAAACCGAAAATTCGAATACCGACCGCGAACGCGCACAACACAAGGGCACTTAATTGTCCACTTTTAATTTTTCAACACTACGCGAAAATTTTCGAAAAACATCCCACCAGATTTTCTCGTTCCGCAGCTCGGTGACCTCCCCGTAGTTGGTCGGAAACCGGAACCCGCGGACCGCGATATCCTGATCGGCTATTCCGCGGTGTTGGTCTTTCCCATGGCATTCGAACAGGACGTGATCCGCCGTATCGACGCCACCGCACGAACATGTGTCGTCGTCGGTTTTGCCGATACGCTTTAGGTATGCTTTGAAATTACCATGTCCCTTCATCAGTTGAACCATGTAGAAATCCAATTCGCCGGTGATGTTGTTGTCGAAATTTGGTTCCGGTAAGAACCTCGACGTTGTCCTACCGGAAGTAGCAGTCCTCCATCGTTCTTTCCAAGCCTCCAGAGATACATTGCGCAGTCGCCGTTTAACGACGGCTCTGGGAACCAGGTCGTAAATGGGTGGCGTCCGAGACGAAGCACGACGACACCAGCAGGCTTATGTCGAAAGGCGAAGGCAACCCCAGCGGGGCGTGCCGCGAATCTACCACCCTGGAGACCGAGTCCTGCGACGCACATTCGAAAAAACCGGTCAACCATTCGCCCCCAAATGGATGGGACCGTATCCCATCACTAGAAGGATCGACCATAACAACTACATCATCGAACTCGACTCCGGCTTCCAGAAGGTTTATGTCGATGATCTCCGCCCAGCACCACCACAGCCTCCTCCCCCGCAGCACCAGCCTCCAGAGGAGAGGGCGGATGACACCAACAGGCCTCGCCTGCATTAAGTCTGGTGCTGCCCACGACTATCTTTCCAGCTCAACAATCGACGACAAACCAAGTCCACTCAAGGTCATCGGTGTTTTTACCAATATCGTTCTACACGGACCGGCGAGAGAACGCTAAGCTCGCGTACGCCAACCACACGACTATAGCAACCCTGCTGAGCCAATCGGAACACAGCATCAGCAACCCTACTTAGCCAATCAGAACGCAGCATCAGCAACCCTACTTAGCCAATCGGAACACAGCATCAGCAACCCTACCAGTCATCCCCGGTATAAATACAGGCGAAAAATCTACTAATCCTCAGAGCTTCACGCCGTCTCATAGCTTACGAGCTACATAGCGGGAACGCTACCGGCCTAACCAGCCACACTAGTCTAGCTGAAAAGCTACCGGCCGTCAAAAGCCAACCTCATCGAATCGTAGTGCGGCAGTTGACACTGCCGCGGAAACGCCACGCATATCGCTGCCGCCATCGCCGCTGCCGCCATCGCCGCCGCCGCCCCCGCCGCCGCCGCCGCCGTGTAAATGCTTGATCTGTTTTATTGTATATATAGTGTGAATCATTGTTTCTTTCTGTATATATATCCCTATTCTTTGTCAATGAAATAAACTTGTTAAAACCGCTGCATCGTTTACATAGAACTTCGTCCGGGGTATATTAATTTTCTTGCGCCTCGCATCCGTGGCCGTCTCCCGATTGAATGGGCCGAAGCTCCGCCCACCGTCGGCCAAGAGACCGTCGCCGAGCGAACGGCGACACGAAGAGGTTTTTATAGCCGTCCTCTCGATCACGCCTCTACCGTCGGCCGGTCGGCCAATCGGGACGCCAGAATTCGCAGCCGCTCGCGACACAAATTCTATTTAACGTTTCTCTAGGTAAGTCAATCTTTTTATCAAAAACTGCTAACCAACAGTCTTGGGGACCGAGTACGCAACGTCCCCTTGTACTTCATCGCTCCCCACCCCCTATCACTAACACACTTACAATCCTCTGTTCCAATTAAACAACGCTTTGTCAAGCATACCCCACACTCGTCAGAGCAAATCCTTCGTGATGTCTGCCTCCGGGAGCCCCGCACTCTTGGAGGGCCACTACTACGAGGCCGCAACGGCCGCCATACTCGATCTCCGGGCCAAACTCGAGGCGTTAACTGAATACATCCGTCGTCTCCCCAGAGACGCACCCCCAGTCCCGATGGCCGAAGACTCACCCCCCAGTACTTCGGCCTCCCCCATCCCCACTAAGGTACGTTCCAGCCTTGTGCCACCCTCCGCCGCCGCCGACGGCTTCTCCAAACCCTGCAAGAAGCGCAGGAAAGTCGCTCCCTTCCTATCTTCCTCCTCTTCTTCTTCCGAATCGGAGTCAGATTCCGACCTACCTTCCCAGAGCACTCAAGCTCCGACCCCCATCGTCATCCGCCAAAAATCTCTTTGGCCAAAAATCCGTCGTGCCATGGACAGCAATGGCATCACCGACCGCCGAACAATCAATACCTCCGACTTAATCAGAGTCTATCCTAAGTCCGTTGACGATTTTCGTCGCCTCTCCGCCTTCCTCGACCAATCCAAGGTCGAATTCTCCACTAACCAGCTCCGCCAAGACAGGGACCTCCATGTCGTCATCCGCGGAGTCTGCGAATCCATCCCGACCGAAGACGTCGAGTCTGAATTAACCAACAGAGGTTACACAATCCGTGGCGTCCACCGTATGTCCAACGGTGGTAAAATCTGGCCACTTATCTCCGTCCGGCTAGACCGCTCCGCTCCAAACTCCAAGTCAATCTTCGAACTTGGTAAGCTCTGCGGGCTCAATGTCAAAGTTGAGCCAAAAAGGGCATCCAAAGAAGTTCTCCAATGTCGCCGCTGTATGAAGTTCTTCCACACAGCGAATTATTGTCACGCCGCCTGGGTCTGCTCTTTCTGCGGTCGTAACCACGCAACCGCAGAATGCAAGTCGCAAGACAGAAAGGACGCTACTCCCTCCTGCTCTAACTGCAAAGGCGGTCATCGTGCCACCTACCGCGGCTGCCCCAAGGTTCCAAAGAGAACCACCCCCAACTCAAAAACCCTCACCCTGGCTGCCCCAAAAGCAGCAAATCCAATCACCAACTCTTCCGTCACCCCAGTGTCGGCGCCCCGCCTCACTAAGTCCTTTGCCAGCGCAGTAAGTGCAGCCCCCCACCCCTACCCCCACCCACAAGCGCACCACAACCCTAAGTTCCACCTCAACTCCAAGAGCAGCCCCGTCCCTTCAAGACAAAATACAGGCCATTGTTCAAACAATGGTTGCTAGCCTAGTCGCCGTCCTTGAATCTTCCATCAATGTCTGACACCGCCCACCCCAACAATCTTCGATTAGTTACCTGGAACGATAATAATATCTGAGATCTCCCCATTCTCCTCCACCCAAGCGTCTCCACCATCATCGCAGGCGACTTCAATGCCAAACACACCGCTTGGGGTTACCGATACAACAATAGGAAAGGCATCTCTCTTCTTGACAAATCTCTTGACTTTGACCTTACAATCGAAGCCCCAGAGCCCACGTATTTCTCTGAAGTACAGAGCCACATTCCCGACATCCTCGATATTTTCGTCACTAGAAATATCAATCTTCCCACTGATCCCACCGTCCTTAACGGACTCAGTTCGGACCATATTCCCGTCCAACTAGAAATCGGCAGCCCAATCTACAACCCCCCAAAGACAACAACCTCGCTGGACTGGCTACATCTCCGCTATATCCTCGAAACATCTTCATTCAAGTGCACTCAAATTCGCACAACAGCGGAACTCGATGAAGCTGTGGATCTCCTATCAAACGAGATTACCAGGGCAGTCGAGCTCTCCACGATCTCTCGCCCCTCCCCAACTCCCGCCAAAAATCTCCCCTCAGACATTCTTGACCTCCTTAAGAGGAAAAACAAGACCCGTCATCAGTGGCAAAAACACCGCAATCCAGCGCATGGCGCAGAACTAAACGCCCTTCAGCGAGAACTAAAAACTCGCCTTAGCGAATTCCGCAGTGCAGCCTTCGACGATTACATCGCACAGGCTGAAAAACACCCCCAAAGCACTTGGAAAGTCATCCGCCCTCTCCGAAACAGAGCTCCCCATCTCCCGCCACTAAAACAGAACGGCTACACCTACACGACAGATGAGGAAAAGGCTGCAATCTTCGCAAACTCTCTCTGCCTCCAGTGCTCCCCGTTGCCCAGCCCCGCGGATCTAGTCAACTTTCACGTGCGCACCAAATCCGACGCACAAAACTTCAACCCCTCTATACCGGACTATGAACACACCACCCCCCGTGAAATCTCCCTTACCATCCGATCCTTGAAAAATAGAAAAGCCCCTGGCGCTGCCGGAATCCCCAACGGAGTCCTGAAAGTCCTGCCACCAAAGCACATAACAGCACTGTGCAACATCACAAACGCCATCATGCGGCTCCACCACTTCCCTCTGGTCTAGAAAGAAGCCACCGTCATATGTCATATGATAGCAAACCCATCAAGGCCCACTGCCCTATATGCAGACGACATCGCCCTAATAGACTCCAGTCAAGCCATTCTCCATAGTACTGCGAGAATTAACAATTTGCTGCCCCAGCTCCTAAACTGGTATCGGACATGGAAACTTTCCATCAATGATACCAAATCGGAAGCAATTTTCTTCTCCCACAGAACCCGGAAACCTCCTTCCATTATGGTCAACAACCGCCCCGTCAAATGGACAAACTCCGTCACTTACCTAGGCGTCACCTTCGACAGAACAGTGAACTGGAGGCGTCACATCATATCCACCCGAAACAAGGCTGTGGGCGCATACATCGCGCTCAAGCCTTTCTTCCGTAATAACTCCATCTCCCATCAAACGAAAATCCGAGCGTTTAACGCAATCATCAGGAGCATTTGCTCTTACGCCATTTCCGTCTGGGGCAGCGCCCTCCCCAACCGCTTTAATCTTCTTCAAGGCACCTACATGCGAATCCTCCCTGGTTCGTCAGAAACATTCAAATTCTGAGAGCGAAGACGAAGACCGTCTTCGCTCCCACGCTCCCTCCCCATACGGTCCCGCCCCCACCCCCAATTCAGTCCACTCCCGAATCCAATCCCCAATCCCAACCTCCACATTTATCCGGGGATGTTAAAACCTCACGGTTGAAAATCCCCTCTCGAGGAGGGGTTTTAGTCGGTAGGCGCCTCGGCGAATCCGACACTACCTCCCTCCCGGGGGAGGTGTCTTTTTAAGATTTCCCCTCCTCGTTCATTATTCTTCGATCGCTGTTCGTCACTCGTCCTTCGTCGTTCGTAGGGCTCCTTTTGTTTTTCCCCTCTGCTGTATTATTTTGCTCTCGCTCTAAAGAAGATCATCTGTCGCGATGGCTCGTACCAAGCAGACGGCTCGCAAGTCCACCGGCGGTAAAGCTCCGCGGAAACAGTTGGCGACCAAGGCCGCGCGTAAGAGCGCTCCCGCGACCGGAGGGGTCAAGAAGCCGCACCGTTACCGTCCCGGCACCGTCGCCTTGCGAGAGATCCGCCGTTACCAGAAGAGCACCGAGCTCCTGATCCGCAAGCTCCCGTTCCAGCGTCTCGTTCGCGAGATCGCGCAGGACTTCAAGACCGACCTTCGTTTCCAGAGCTCGGCCGTGATGGCGCTACAAGAAGCGAGCGAGGCCTATCTCGTCGGCCTGTTCGAGGACACCAATCTGTGCGCAATCCACGCTAAACGGGTCACCATAATGCCCAAAGACATTCAGCTGAGAAGACGTATAAGGGGCGAAAGGGCGTAATCTTCGAATCGCAGCTGCTGCCGCCGCCGCCGCCTCCTCCTCCGCCTGAACGTTGTTTCGTACACGTCGCGCGACAAACGGTTCTTTTCAGAACCAACAGCTGTACTTGCGCTAAAATGGAACAACTCGACCTTTTATTGCCTTATTACCCACAATAAATAATAAATTTACACCGATTTAACTCTGTTAACGCTCGCTTAGGTACCTACGTTACACTTGAACGTGCGGTAAACGAGCAACAAGCACCGAGACAACAGCATATTTTTTTTTTTTCTTTATTTCGATTCTGCTTTACTTGATCAACCGATTTTTGAACAACGTTTTCAGAAAAACTGACCGACTCGTACTGTTTGTTTTAGAATATCGTTATCGTTAGAGTGTTGTATGGAAACTGCAGAAGCACGCCGTCGACGACGATGTGCACGGCCCCGTTGTACGGCGCCTCGCGTCCGAGCCGCGCCGTTTCGGATTGCGGCGACCGCCGAAACGGTCGCGGCCTACCCTGTCCTTGCGAACTAGGCCGGTCGCGAGCGTCCGCGTGCGCCGCGCGAACCGCACGGCGTGTTCGAAATCGACCGACGGGGACTACGTCGCGTTTTCGACCGGCCGGCGCTCGTATTGTCGCCCGAACGGAAAGCCGCGGACGAAGTTCGCGCGTCAACCGCGGCGCCGACATCCGAGGCTACTCGGTGTCGAAAGCCGCAGCGCCGTCCACGCGTCGCTCGAACGTCGCGGAGGTCGCGAAGGCGCCGCGACCGGCAACAGTGCCGTCGAAAATCAAACGCGTCGCAACCTCGCGATCGCCGGCGTTCTCTCGTCGGTCCGTGTTCGCGGACGACTATCGTTCGGCGTCCCGATTAAAACGCAATTCCTTTGGCTAGCTCGTTTCACTTCGTCATCGACTTCTCACTCGTCCACTCGTCCCGAAGACTTTCATTCGCTCACTCACGCAGCACCCAGGCGATTTGTCGTGAAAAAGAAACCGAAGGACCGCTCTCAGATAAACAGAATCAATCAATCAATCAATCCATACATCCATCCGTTGTTAATCAGCATGTCGACAGACGCGGCATCGCCAGCGGCTGCAACGGCCGGTTCAAGGAAGGCGTCCTCCGGCAGCGGGGGGGCAGCGAAAGCTCCGAGAGCGAAGCCGTCGCATCCGCCCACCTCCGAGATGGTAAATAACGCGATCAAGAGCTTGAAGGAACGCGGTGGCTCGTCGCTGCAGGCGATCAAGAAATACGTGTCGGCCAATTACAAGGTCGACACCGAGAAGCTGTTGCCTTTCATCAAGAAGTACCTGAAGGCGGCCGTCGCGTCCGGAACGTTGGTGCAGACGAAGGGGAAGGGCGCTTCCGGTTCGTTCAAGCTGGCCGCGTCGTCCGTCTCGGGAAAGTCTTCGAGCGGAGGCGGCGGCGCCAGCGCCTCCTCGTCTGACGGGACGACGTCCGCGGCGTCCAAGGTCACGGCCGCCGCCGCCGCCGCCTCCAAGAAGCGGCAGTCGGCGACCGGCAAGAAGTCCAGGGGCGGCGGAGCGTCCGTCGCGAAGAAGAGGGCGGCGTCCGGCGGTGCCAAGGCCAAGAAGACGACCGCCTCCGCGACGGCGGTTAAGAAAGGAGCCGCGGGCGCTCCTTCGGGCTCCGCGACCGCCGCCGCCGCCGCCGCCACCACCACCACCAAAAACAAGAAGGCGGCAGCCGCGGTGACCGAGAAGAAGTACGCCAGCTCGCCCAAGTCGCCGAAGTCGCCGTCGAAAGCGAAGAAAACGACCAAGGTGCCCACGAAGAAGCCGAAAGCTCCCAAACCGAAGAAAGTCAAGGCGGCCGTGACCGCGTCGTCCGCGAGGGCGAAAAAGTCAACGGCCACGCCCAAGAAAAAGTGAGAGGACCAACGCCAACCCAACCACCGGCGTAAAACGGCGCTCGTCGCCTGACGTATGCGGCGTGTCTCTCTATTTCGATCGGCGACGCTCGTAAAAATGGCCCTTTTCAGGGCCACAACGTGCATTCCCCATGGTCGAATGTCTCCGTCGATACAATAAGCCTACTATAAGCTACTAGCCATCTATCTATTTGATTCACTGCCTTGGTTCGTTTGCTTGCCGACGTCTCTTTACTTTGCTCGAAGCCGTTCTACTACGTTTAAACGTATTGTTGTCATCATGTCCCCGGCGGGATTCGAATCCGCGTCTCTGGCTTTACGCGCCATTGCTCTAACCACTAAGCTACGGGACATGATGACAACAATACCTTTTTCCACATTAATTTGTGGTAATTTGTAGTTGGTTATTTAATTGAGTTCAATTTAATGTATTTAAAATACGCCACTATTTAATATTTCATTGTTAATGGTTACGTTTTAACGTTTTTTTTTCCTTATCCTTGCGAATCACGCGATTTACCGGATGCGCTTATCGAATTAATTGCCACACAAGACGGTTATCGTTGTACATCTGCATTCATTCGTTCATTAAACGACAAAATGGACGCCACCCATTTTACATTATCTTATCTTTAAGAAGAGACAAAAAAAAATGTGTCAATCAATGAAGAAACAAGAGAGAGGCGGCAATCGAAGTATTAGTTCGTATTTGGAAAAAGAAAGTGTTGGTTCTGAAAAGAACCGATTTGGACGACAGACAGACAGACAGACAGGCATACGTCTACTTGGAGCTGGTGTATTTGGTGACGGCCTTGGTGCCCTCGCTGACCGCGTGCTTGGCCAGTTCGCCCGGAAGGAGCAGACGGACGGCGGTTTGAATCTCTCTGCTCGTTATCGTCGACCTCTTGTTGTAGTGCGCCAATCGGGACGCTTCGGCAGCGATTCGCTCGAAAATGTCGTTGACGAAGCTGTTCATGATGCTCATGGCCTTGCTCGAGATTCCGGTGTCGGGATGCACTTGCTTCAGGACCTTGTAAATGTAGATCGCGTAGCTCTCCTTCCTCCTGCGTTTCTTCTTCTTGTTGCCCTTCGAAATGTTCTTTTGCGCCTTTCCGGCCTTTTTGGCTGCTTTACCACTAGTCTTAGGAGGCATAGTGGTTGACGAGTGACGAGTGACGAGTGACGAGTAACGAGCGACGTGAGCGTTCGAACGATACCTCGAGAAGAATGTGCCAATTCCGTTTTTTTTTTTTGTGCTCTTGGCAAGAGGGGAAACCTTCAAAAGGCACCTCGCAATTGGTTCTATATGCGAGGTAGTGTAAGATTCTTACTCACTAAAACCCCTCGTTCTTCAAGTTCCAGTCCTTGGACTTCACCTTGTAATCTGAAACAGAGAAACTTTCGCGTGCGTGTAGATTAGTAACAACTTAGAACCATCGTTTGTCTGTAAAAGGGATAAATGTGCCACGAGGCTCTGGACATCTGGAACATCTTATTGATTTATGTACCTTTGTACATATGTGGAATACTAATAATTTAAATAGTTAGCCTGTAAGGATGTAATATACATATGTTGCATATGTAAACTTGTATAAATATTATACCTTGCTAAATGGTAAAATGTCGTAAAAATAAATAAATATATCTATATATCTATGTGTAACGAAATGGTTAGTACTTGTTGACCTGCAACGACCTGTAATAACGGTGTGGTTAGTTTAACAGTAATGATAGTTTGGGTCGTTTGTGCTTCCAGAGCACATTTTCGTCGTAACTTACCATTTCGCGTACCAGCGCATTTTGGTGTGTTTGGCAGGATGCGAAGGTCTTCGTTGCCAACTCTCTGCATAAGAGAAGGTCGGAGAGGCGTACGTCATTATCGGTCGAATGATCGATATGTAGAGCCGGAGCTTGTTGTTGATACTGAGCTTGCTTCTGCGGTTCAGTAGCGGAAAGAGGAAACCCATCATTGCCGTGGCATTCTTGGTGCAATAGTCTGTGTGTTGTTTCCATGTCAGACCGCGATCTAGCTTGACACCTAGGTACTTAACTTCCTTTTTCCATGGAATCGGACGGCCAAACAGTATTATTTGACCTTCTGGGCTATGTCGGCGTTTGGTGAAGAGTAATGCGCAGCTCTTTTCGGGGTTCACCGCTATCCTCTATGTGCTAAGCCACTCTTCCAATTCATCGGCTGATTCTTGTAGACGGTTTGTGACCACTGCTGGTGAAAGGGATTGGGTCAGAACTGCTGTGTCGTCTGCGTATAGAGCTAACGATGTTGCTCTTGTTCTTGGAGTATCTGCGGTGTAGATAGCAAATAGCAGCGGCGATAGTGGTGAACCTTGGGGGGTTCCCGCTTCCATCGTTCGTACGGTTGAGCGAATGGTCCCCAATCGTACGGTGAATTTACGATTTCGTAGAAAAGACGCAATAGTCTTCACCAGAGCTGGATGGTAACCTGCATTGAAGAGTTTATAAATTAAGCCATTATGCCATACCTTGTCGAACGCTTTCGAAACGTCGAGAAAAATCGCGCCTGTTGACTGCTTTCTGTTGAAGCCGGCCGTCGCGAATTCAACCACCCGTAGGACCTGTTCTACGGTCGAATGTCCGGCTCGAAAGCCGAACTGCTCGTCCGGTAGCGTGTCGTTTCGGGTAGCTTCGTCGCGAAGCCTGGCCAGCAGAACCCTTTCTGCTATTTTGCCTATGACTGGGAGGAGACTGATCGGTCTGTAGTTCTGCGGAAAGGTCGGCGATTTTCCCGGTTTCTGAAACATAACAATATCTGCGGTTTTCCATTTTCGTGGAAAATACCTCAGACGTAGTATCGCATTAATAATGTTTTCGATAGACATAATTGCTTTCACCGGTAGAGCTCTAAGTGCTCGCGCTGGTAGTTCGTCCGGACCAAGAGCTTTTCTAGGGTTTGACGCCTGTAGGAGCTCCTGTACTTCCTTGGGACTTGTTGGTTTGACAAATCCTTCGTGGTCTGATCGGAGTAGACGTCGAACCTCTCTGTCGACCTGTTCGATGTGATCTTCGTCTACGTTGTCTTCGTTTGGGCGGAATGAATTTTCTAAATGGTCCGCGAGTGCTTCCGCTTTCTCTTGTGGTGTGTATACTACACCTCGCGTTCCATGTATGGGTGGTATGCCGGTTCCGATTTTTTGAGATCGTATAAATGACGACGCACCGTCGAAAGGAAGGACCGCCTCCGTCGTTGCGAACGATGCGCGTCGTTCCGCGATTGGCCGACGACACGCTACGAGAACGAGAACAACGGACGCTCGATCGGTATAAATAGGTTTCTAGCTAAAATATAATTTTACTAGTACTGTTTAGCGTTTTACCGCGCCACATACGCTGTCGTTCGTTCTTTGGACTCTTAGTGTCCAATAATTCGGAGGAGATGACGAAGTAAAATAAGATGATAATTCTGTACAAAAATATTTAATTTATTCGCCTAATGGGAATAAAGGTTAACACTCGAAGTTGAAGTAAAAGAAAAATGTTAAAGTATGAGAACGTAGAGAGAATTCAAGTTGAAGCTAGGAAAGTATGATCAGAACTAACTTGTAAATGAAAAAATAGATTTTAGAAAGATTGATAAGGAGGAGCTAAACAAGGGTTAGTTTAAGTAGGGAACCAATGAAGTAAGAATAAAATCTGGAAAGGCCGATAAGAGAAATACTGAGAATTAGAAGTTTGAACCCAAGCATCGAAGAAACTGATCATAAAATAGCGATTAAGAAAGGACAAGAATTTAGACATCATGCTGTTAGTACGTGAAATGGAAATGTTAATAAGGATCATAGGAAAGTACAGAAGTGATAAAGTTTATAGGATGAAGAATAGCTACGGTTCAGAGCAGGTAGATAAGAAATAGAATTACATCGAAAAGAATATTTACACAATAATACACAAACACTATATACAATAAATATAGAATAATACAATAGGAAATAAGTTCGGATCTACAAAAACACACACAAATAAATATATACATTTAATACATCCGCACAATGTCAATAAAATAGAATTAAAAAACTCATTCCAAAACACCGAATCGCCACACCACCCCCCTGCTAGTGATGAACATCACGAAAAACACTTATATTGGAGGCGATCTGGGAAATGAACGCGTCTTCCAGAGCGAGTGCTATTGGGTTGTTGGATCACATTTGGTTAAGGTGGTGATTCTGGTTGCTGTTGGTTATCCTGAGGGATGCCGGTTGTTTCCTCATCAATCATCACGTATGCGGGTTTCAGTCTATCGATCGACACAATTACTTCGCGGCCGCGAATCAATATTAAGAATGTTTTGTCGGATCTTTTTAATACCCTGAAAGGTCCTTCGTAGGGTTGTTGTAAAAGGCCCTTGGGTCCGTCACGCCTGACGAAAACTTGTTCGGTGGTGGCAAGGTCCTTGAATATAAAAGGTGTTTTCTCACCGTGCCTGGTTCCGTCCGTTGGTCGTAAATTCTGGATGTGACGACGCAATTTTATAACGAAATCAGCTTGTGCGTCGTCGTCGATCCCCGGCGATGTGGCTACAAATTCTCCTGGTAATCGTATGGGTTCTCCGTAGACCATTTCGGCTATTGTAGCCTGAAGATCGCCCTTCCAGGCTGCTCGGATCCCTAGCACAACTGCTGGCAAGGCTTCGGTCCATGACGAGTGTTCATGGCATTTAATTGCCGTCTTCAGTTGCCTGTGGAATCTTTCCACCATTCCGTTGGCCGCGGGATGGTACGCCGTGGTTCTGTAATGGGCCACACCTAATAGATTATTTAGCTGTCTAAATAGGTGAGACTCAAACTGCCTTCCTTGGTCGGTTGTGATACGGAGAGGAGTGACAAATCTTGAGACCCAAGTGTTGTAGAAGGCACGGGCAACTGTCTCTGCTTCCTGGTTTTCAATCGGGATTGCTTCCGGCCAACGGGAGGAACGATCTACACAGGTCAAGCAGTACCTGTAGCCTTCGGAACTCGGCAATACCACTATATCTATGTGTACGTGCTCGAACCTGTTGGATGGTAAAACAAAAGTTCCCGGCAGAGATGACACATGTCGGGTTATTTTGGCTCGTTGACATTCCAGGCAGTTTCGGGACCAAGTCCGGCAATCTTTTTTTATTGACGGCCAAACAAAACGTTGCGATATCAATTTGACCGTAGCATTTATTCCAGGGTGTGAAAGGCGGTGGAGTTTGTCAAAAACAGCACGCCTAAACTGTGGTGTGACGAAGGGACGTGCGGTTGGTGTGAAAACATCGCAGTACAGCGAGGTTTTGGTTCCTGGAATTTCGACCCGCATTAGTTGTAAGCCACTTGACGTTCCTTGCAGCAGGTTTTCTAACTCCTGGTCCTTTTCTTGGGAAGTTGCTAGTTGGCTGTAGTCGAATATCGGTTCTACCCCTGCGATACGCGATAGTGCATCAGCAACGGTATTATCTTCCCCTGACACATGCCGAATATTCGTAGAAAATTGTCCTATAAAGTCTAGGTACCTAAACTGTCGTGGTGTGCACTGGCTGTCCTTTTTCTTGAAAGCGAAGGTGATTGGTTTGTGATCGGTATATATAGAAAATGCTCTTCCTCCTAACCTAACCTACTGCCTCGTATATAGCGAGCAGCTCCCGATCGTAGGCAGAGTATTTCTTATCTGCTGTATTTAGCTTCCTCGAAAAGAATCCTAGCGGTTGCCAGGCATCGTCGACTTGTTGTTGTAGGGTAGCGCCAATTGCCAGATCAGATGCGTCACAGTAAAGTGGTATGAAACGTCTGTAAAAATTTAACATACCTGGGTACTGCCGAAGTTGTTTGACGGTCTCTGGTAACGGAAACGACCGAATAGCCTCAACTTTGTCTGGGAGCGGTAGAGTCCCGTTGTTGGTGACTAGGTAGCCGAGGAACTTCACTTCTGTTTGACCAAACTTGCATTTGCTCGGATTGACCACTACACCGTAATCTCGCAAACGATTGAAAAGGATTTCTAGGCGTTGACGATGTTCCTCTATAGACGTAGACGCAACCAAAATATCGTCTATATAGGCGAAACAGAAGTCCAGATTTCGCAGAACCTCGTCTATAAATCGTTGAAACGTCTGGGCTGCATTGCGAAATCCGAACCCCATAAACGGAAATTCGAATAAACCAAACGGTGTCGTAATCGCAGTCTTGGGAATGTCTTCTTCGGCTACCGGTATTTGATGGAAAGCCTTGACGAGGTCAATGGTCGAAAAGATTCTTTTCCCGGCAAGGTTCTGGGAAAAATCGGTCGGGTTCCGTCCTGGCATTGAGTCCGCGATCGTCGCCACACGGACGCCATTCCTCGCCTTGTTTCTGCACCAAATGAAGGGGAGAAGACCAGCAGCTTTGGGAAGGCCTGGCGATTCCCAGTTTCAACATCGCATCGAATTCCCGTTTTGCGATACGCAGTTTTTCTGGTGCCAATCGCCTGGGTTTATGGGATACTGGAGGTCCTGTAGTTGTGCGAATGTGATGCTTGGTTTGGTGCCTTCGTTGATTAATGGTGCCATCGGGTGGCGTGATTTCCGGGAACTTGGTTAAAAGTTCGTGGAACGGACTGGATCCCGTGATGACTTTAATGGAATGCACCACTCCCTTCAGTGTTTGACCTTGCGCTGTAAGTAGGGTGGTCCCGTCGATCAGCTTTTTATTTCTCGCATCTACCAATAAATCGTAAAATGCGAGAAAATCTACGCCGATTATAGGTTTGGTCACGTCCGCTACCACGAATCTCCAGGAAAAGTCACGACGAAGTCCGAAGTTGAGGATCAGCGCGATGGTTCCATACGTGGCGATGGTTGTCCCATTTGCTGCAGCCAACTCGTAGGAAGATTTTTCCCGAGGACCGTTTAATCGTGAACGGGGGAATACACATAGATCCGCGCCCGTGTCCACCAAAAACTGTAACTTGGTGCCAGAATCGGTGATGAAAATGCGGCGTGATGTGGAAAATTCTTGACGGAAGTTGGGGAGGGGCGAGAGATCGTGGAGAGCTCGACTGCCCTGGTGATCTCGTTTGATAGTAGATCCACAGCTTCATTGAGTTCCGCTGTTGTGCGAATTTGAGTGCACTTGAATGAAGATGTTTCGAGGATATAGCGGAGATGTAGCCAGTCCAGCGAGGTTGTTGTCTTTGGGGGGTTGTAGATTGGGCTGCCGATTTCTAGTTGGACGGGAAGATGGTCCGAACTGAGTCCGTTAAGGACGGTGGGATAGGTGGAAAGATTGACGTTTCTTGTGACGAAAATGTCGAGGATATCGGGAATGTGGTTCTGTATTTCAGAGAAGTACGTGGGGTCTGGGGGGGCTTCAATGGTGAAGTCGAAGTCAAGAGATTTGGCAAGAAGAGAGATGCCTTTCCTATTGTTGTATCGGCAGCCCCAAGCGGTGTGTTTGGCATTGAAGTCACCTGCGATGATGGTCGAGACGTTTGGGGGGAGGAGAAGGGGGAGATCTGAAAGGTTATTATCGTTCGGGGGCGAGTAGAACGAGATGATCCTAACGGGGCCGGTGGTTGTTGAGATTTTAATGTCAATCGCTTCGAATGAATCAGTGGCCAAAGAGACGGGCCTGTGTTTAATTGTGTTCCTGACTAGGATGGCTACGCCACCTCCTATGGAGTTTTCACGATCTTTTCTGAAAGATGTGAAGTTTGGGACAAAAAGTTTGTGGTTGAGTGAGAGACGTGTTTCGGTGATGCAAGCAACACCGATTGACTTTTCTTCGAGGAAGTTCTCGAATTCGGTCAATTTACTTCTAATGCCATTGGCATTCCAGGTAACTAATCGAAGGTTGTTGGGGTGGGCGGTGTCAGACATTGATGGAAGATTCAAGGGCGGCGACTAGGCTGGCAACCATTGTTTGAACAATGGCCTGTATTTTGTCGTGAAGGGACGGGGTTGTTCTTGGGGCTGAAGTGGCACTTAGGGTTGTGGTGCACTTTTGGGTGGGGGGTGGGGATGGGGGGGCTGACCTTACTGCCTTTGCGTAGGACTTCGTGAGTGGGGGCGCCGACACTGGGGTGACTGAGGGGTTGGGGGTTGCTGCCTTTGGGGCAGCCGGAGTGAGGGTTTTGGAGTTGGGGGTGGTCTTCTTTGGAACCTTGGGGCAGCCGCGGTAGGTGGCGCGGTGACCGCCTTTGCAGTTTGCGCAGGAGGGGGTGGCGTCCTTTTTGTCTTTCGACTTGCATTCTGCGGTTGCGTGATTACGACCGCAGAAAGAGCAGACCCAGGCGGCGTGACAATAATTCGCTGTGTGGAAGAACTTCATACAGCGGCGACATTGGAGAACTTCTTTGGATGCCCTTTTTGGCTCAACTTTGACATTGAGCCCGCAGAGCTTACCAAGTTCGAAGATTGACTTGGAGTTTGGAGCGGAGCGGTCTAGCCGGACGGAGATAAGTGGCCAGATTTTACCACCGTTGGACATACGGTGGACGCCACGGATTGTGTAACCTCTGTTGGTTAATTCAGACTCGACGTCTTCGGTCGGGATGGATTCGCAGACTCCGCGGATGACGACATGGAGGTCCCTGTCTTGGCGGAGCTGGTTAGTGGAGAATTCGACCTTGGATTGGTCGAGGAAGGCGGAGAGGCGACGAAAATCGTCAACGGACTTAGGATAGACTCTGATTGAGTCGGAGGTGTTGATTGTTCGGCGGTCGGTGATGCCATTGCTGTCCGAGCGTCTTTTATTCTAGGGCGCAACGGCGGGGATGAGCGTCGAGCGCTCTGATTGGTAGGCGTATTGGGGCGAATCTCCCACTTCGTTCGCTGGTGCTCGCGGTCCTCGCGGGTCGTTCTCTCGCCGGTACGTGCTATTCGACTTTGTCACGTAAGAACGTTAGTGTGGCCTTGGACCGCGGCAACGGCCTAAAATGCTTAGATGGTATCATTCGGATAAATTATATTTTTAGTCAGCACACGAATGTTTTTCTAAACACGACTGTTTTACTAACGCACGTTAACTCTTTATTTACAAGTGAATAGTTATAAACTGCAGTGATTGTGCCACGATGGCGGAATGCCAAAGTGCCACCATAAAAAGGAATTGACGAGTTGGAAGGTCATCTGAGAGGAATCCTCGACGAACTAAGAAGTTATGGTATGAATATCAAATTACTGAAAGACGACGATCTCGGCCAAAGCATGGCCACAGACAGACAGTGCAAGAAAAGGAAGAAACAAACTGAATAGGTGGACTTTACTAACACAAAGAATCGATTTGAAGTGTTATCAATAGATGGAGAAGACCTTCATGTACAAATACAGGAAGATACGAATATGGAAAACGCACAAAGTGAGATGAAACCCAAAAATCCTCCAAAGATAACTATAAAAACAGAAGATAGTAAAGTGATAAACGAAATTCTATCAAAGAACAACATTAAAATAAGATCTGCCTTAAAATACTGCAGAGAAGGAATCCACGTGTTAACGGAATCCAGCGACGATTTTAGAAAAACCGTTAAGGTACTGAAGTCAGCAAATTTTGAATACTATACATACCAACTAGAGGAAGAAAAAGAACTTAAAATTGTCTTGAAAGGAATTCCACCAACGGTTACTGAAGAAGAAATCAAAAACTCCTTGGATGAACAAGGATTCAAATACAACTCAATAGTTCGACTTGGCAACAAAACACGAAAGCTACCAATGGTTTTGGTCAATACAACAAAAGATGACGTCGGTAAAAAAATTATACAAAATTGACAATATTTCACAAGTAAAAGTAACAGCCGAGCCCAAAAGACGTTTAGCCGAAGCCAGACTATGTTATAGGTGCCAAAAGTTCGGACATATAGCATACAGATGTAACATGAAACCAAAATGCCTTAAATGCGCAGAAGAGCACAATACGAGGGAGTCTGAATATAAGGGGAAGGGCAGATGCGCGAATTGTGGCGGAAACCACATAGCGTCTAGCTGGGATTGTCCAAGCCACCCTAAATAAATTAGGGAAGAACGAGACAGAGCTAAGGCAGAACTGCTAGAAAAAGCCAAAACTAGACCAGGCACTTCGTATTCCAATGTTTTAAGCCAAAAAGAAGTAAAAAAAACGAAAGTGATATTGAAAAATCGTTATCAAAGTATTGGAGAAGCTATTGCCAACATTACTGGGAAAAGTTAATGGATTTTAAGCCATTACACATATTACATTGGAATTGCAATGGTCTCAAGAATAAGACCGAGGAATTACGATGGTTTATGAAAGAATACGATATAGGTATTGCCTGCCTATCCGAGACCTGGTTAAACAAAGATGATAAGATCCAAGTTAACGGCTACAGGTTAATCAAAAAGGACAGGGAATCAAAAGGAGGCGGAGTGGCGATCCTCGTGAAAAACAATATATGTGCTGGTACTATACAATACACAATAGAAGATAGTAGTATAGAAGCAATTGGAATAAAAATCAAAATGGAGCAGAAAATCATTGACATCACTGCGGTGTACTTACCAATCGCGGAACGACGCGCATCGTTCGCAACGACGGAGGCGGTCCTTCCTTTCGACGGTGCGTCGTCATTTATACGATCTCAAAAAGTCGGAATTGGCACACAACAACTACACACAGTCGACCGGAGAACTTCAACCTGATCGAACGCAGAGAGAGAGCGAACAGCGAGAAGAACCAAATTCGATACGATAAATCAACGCCAACTAGTACCAGTGTGCCCACTGCGAGTTCAAGGTCCCGTCCAAGCGACTACGTGTCAGCAAGATGCGAGTCAAGACGCCGCTACCAACCATTGTAGAGACAGTCAACCCCTACGAGCAGTTGTCCCAGATGGAATTATCCGAAGATCCTAAGAAAGAGTTAAAAGAAGCAGACTTCCGGCAATTAACTTCTGAAAATGCAGTGATAGCCGGTGACCTTAACAGCAAGAATGAAATCTGGGGAAGCAGGGTAATAAATAATAAAGGCAAAGTCCTGCAAGCACTATCAATGAAGTTTGGATACATGATGCAAGGCACACAAGATTATACGTCGCCACCGGCCAACGGAAACCAAGGTGACGTTTTAGATATTTTCGTTACCAAAGGAATAAAACTCAAAGACGTAACTGTCAAATACGAATTATCCTCCGACCACTTCCCAGTAATTGCAACCCTAGGCAACAATAAAAGAGAGTATAAACAAAGAAAAATCATCAATTAAAAGAAATACATAGAGCTCATGGAAAACTCGGTGTTTGAACAAAAAGAAGAACAAGACTAACTAGAAACAACAGAAACAACTACTCCGAGGGCTAATACCCCTACCGGCATTGAATTACACTATTGAATCTGAAGGTACATACATGTGAGACGTAGATAAAATAATCTAAAAAGACAGGTAAATTCCTGTTACGTCTAAATAATTAAGGATTACTAATCCCACACTTACAAAAAATAAATGGCGCCGATATGGAAGAATCGAAGTGTGTGTGTGTGTGTGTGTGTGTGTGTGTGTGTGTGTGTGTGTGTGTGTGTGTGTGTGTGTGTGTCATCTTTTCGCACACTTTCGGAATTATCGCAAAGGCGCGTTCCAGACTATCTATGTCCTGTGATAGCGTCGTCTGAGAAGGCGTCGTTACTGCAACAATATTAATTAATACTTACACCACTTGACTTGGATTTTCCATACCGGCATTTCGGTAAGGCAGGTTTTCTTGCTTTTTTGCTGTTTTCCATTTTTTAAGTTTTTATTCTCGAAGTCAATCTTTAAGAAATTAAAACTTGAGAATAACAATTTTATTGAGAAATTGAAGTGTACACTAGCAGTAGCCAACAATATCTGATCTACCTTTGTTTTACATGAAAACATGTAACCTATTTCTATTTGCTGAATAAGCAATCATATCCTCCTCCTCGAAATTGTATAAATACTCAAGTTTTCACAACGTTCAGCACAGATCGCTAAGACTGTTCCACCGTTCTACAAGCAAAAATGGTACAATATACTGTAATCTTTCATGGCTCCGTGCCAACTGATATTAATATAAGGGTGGACACGATGATTTTCAGTGGTACCACTGCTGGAGGGTTCACCTTATGGAAGGTGTCCGACAGAAGACCGGTTGGAACCTTCTGCCAACACATCGAACAACAGCTGTTCTGGAGCTCTTTCCAGGGGACACTGGTCGTCTATGCCATGGACCACGGGGCAACAGTGTACATCAAAACATTCACTTGAACTTGCTTTTTTTGTTACTGTAGCTGTATTGCTTTTTTTTTGTGTATTACAATAAATAAAATGTTTATATTTATAATTTATATTCTCTTTTATTTTCTTTAATTACAAAATACAAAACGATACAATATAACAGAATTTTATTTAATATAATACAATATAATATAAAACATCATTGAATTTTAGTCATTAAATTTACTCAGTAAAGCAGACTTAAGGTTAGCTAGCTTATGTTCGATTTCTTGTACCTCCTTTCTCGTTTCAACTACCGATCTGTTCAACTCCTACAGTTCCTTCTCTTTCCGCTTCATGTACTCAGTCAATGAAACGGCCTTTGTCTCTCTTTCATTCGGTACCACTTCTCGTCGCCGCTTTTCCTCCTTAACACTATTTATGGCTTCTCCTACTTAGTCGACTACCTTGGAATAATCGAATGGAACAGCCGACAACCTTCGTGTGTACGATCGCTTCTTCGGCTTCATCGATATCGACTTCGTTCCCGCCACCGCCATCGTAGAGGTGCTAGCCACAGGCTCTGCCATCGTTGCCGTGGTAGCACCTCCAACACACCCCTCACCTTTAGCGGGTAATGTGAAGGAATCGTTTGGAAAGAAGTTTTCCAATATATCAGCCAGCTCGGTTTCGTTCATATTTAGCTCGGCAGCTAAATCCGCACCGTTACCCTTTTGTCCAGCACTCATCTTACCACACCGTACCCACTACACTTTCAGTATATATTCCTTTAGCCCCTCTCCTTATGCCCTCTCTACCTTACACATCCCTCTCCTTTTCCTTTCGCTATTTACTGTCCCTCATATTTAGTGTTCCTAAGTCGTTGTCGAGATATACCTCTTACCGCTAGCTGCTATGATCTCTTGTCCAGACTGTGATGCTTCCTTTACGCGATCTGATAATTTAAAAAGACATCGATTAACTTCTTATCGGAAACAAGCACAGCTCCAACGTACATCGCCTCTACCGAAGAAAAAACTTAAAATTGCTACGCCTGCTGGTTCTTCTGACCGCTGGTGTGATACTTGTAACATTTACGTTCCACAACATTCCTACAACGGTCACCTTCGTAGCCTCAAGCATAAACAAACTTGCTGCTCTCCTCTTGAGGAAGGAATTACTTTCCTTTCGTCCGCGTTCGCTAACAGAATTGTGTCTTCCGCCAAGTTCTTCCTGTCGTATACCGACTTTTTCACCGAAGTTTTCGACAAATGCTTGCGTGTTATTCGTAATCAGATACAACTGCATGACACGCTTAAACTAAATCTTGAACTTTTCGGACGGTATGTGCACGATGCTAAACAATTGGTTGACGTGAAATCCTTCAACACCAATAACAAAGTTGTCACTCAGTCGACGGATCTTTCCAATATTCTCCAAAGCTTCTTCGACGTTCTTGAGGGTAAAGCTTCTGAGTTTCAAGAACGAGAGTCAGGTAATTTATCATTCTCTTTATATATTGTAAGATAAATCGTTATGGGCAATTTTACTGTTCCCAATAATTGGCGGATTTCCCCTATGTCCATTGGTACAGCACACTTCGGGACTACCGAAAACAGGCGAGCAGGTTCCTGCGGTGGTCGACGCGGTGATTCATTGATATATGACTTACGATTGTACCGGTGCTCTGTTTTTACGCATATGAGATTGTATTTGAATTCCAGAATATATTTCTTCTTATATTTTATTGCTTAACAAATCAGGAGTGAGATAAGTGACCCACTGTGGACGCTCTTATTTTGTTCTGGCGAATTTGCTTGTTCCCGCGAGTGATGCAACTATCTATCCCGTAGGAATTTGGACTTGTGAGTGAACAATTTTAATTATATTCTATACTGCCTGTCTGATCTGCACCACAATTACTATTTTGGTTGAATCTTTTCTAATTTTCAACAAAAAAATGGGTCGTAAAAGCAAAAGCCGCGAAGAAAGACATTCGAAAGACAATTCAAAACGTTATCGTTATAATGATAGTGATAATAGTAGATTTTTAAGACTTATAGAAAACAAATTTGAGCAATTAGAAGCTCTATTGCGTAGCGATAATTCTCAGGGAAATCCCCTGCCAACATCGCGATATACTCCGTCTCCGCCACCGCCGGCTCCGCCCGAGCTGACGCCGCGTACGCTGCAGATTTGTTTGCAGCAAAACCAAACTTATTCGCCGCGATTATCGACACCGCTCACCGATGAACCTAGTTCCTCGCGTGGTCCGGTATCGTCCCGTGAAACTTCAGCTCCAGCGCAATCACCAATCCCACGATACGTTAGCCGCATGGAACTGATACCGAATTTGATGCCTCAACGGACAGTATTACTATACGTCAGTGGTTAAACAAAATCGATTCGGTTGGAGAAATTTATGGATGGGATGATAAGACACGAATATTTTATATGCTTAGCAAACTTACCGGCAATGCTAAATCTTGGTATGACTGCTAGACAGAAGTCAACGCAAGTTGGCAACATTGGAAGGAGAAACTGATGACTGCTTTTCCTTCGGTCCGAAGTGTTGCCGCAATAATGAAAGAATTCGTAAACAAGAAAGGCAATCTAACGAAGATGTCGTAACCTTTTATTATCGAAAACTTCGTCTCGGTAGACATTGCAATTTACCAGACAACATCATCAACGACATAATTATATCAACGCTTAATAACAATCTATTGCAGGTCAGCGCACAAGCTGCCGGATGCAAAACGACAGAACAGTTATTAAAATTTTTTATCGAATCTGACCATTCTAGCTTTTTAATATTAACAAACAACACTAAACATGACGCTAAAATAAAACCAAAGTTACAGTCACATAAAAACAGTATCAATTGTTTCACATGCGGAAAACCAGGCCATAAGTCTAGAGATTGTTTTAAAAACCGCAAAGATTCAAACCGAAGTGAGACGTGTAGTTATTGTAAACAAACCGGCAAATCGCGAGATAAATGCTACAAATTAAAATCAAACTCAAACACGACTAAAATAAGTTTAATTTCAAAAGACGATAGAAAAAATCATGCACCGGCAACAATCAACCAAAAACAAGTGTCAGCCTATATTGATTTTGGTAGTGCCTGCAACATCATGAGACTGGACTCAGCAAATACCCTTAATTTACAAATAGACCATAATAAAGAAATAACATTACAAGGTTGTGGTGGGGCAAAAATTGTGTCAATTGGTGAAGCAGAAGCAAAGATAGCAATCGACAATGTTGAACGCAACGCGCCAATCGTAATAGTCGACAACAAATATCAAGATGTGGACGTAATTATTGGCCGTGCCTTTACTGAATTACCAAACATTTGCGTCATAAAAACAGCAAACAGTTTAACATTCCATGATGATGAAGGTTCCAATTTAAGGACAGACTTAATCGATGACATCACGAAATTTCCCCTAAAAGTGAATGACGAAACTAAAATACCTCCCGGAGTAAACCGTATACAAATTTCATGTCCACTCCTAAATGGAACACTACAATCGAATTTTTCAGAACAACAGCAGGGTGAAAGCAAAATCATTGTTCCATTAAAAGATATAGAAATAATAAATGGCTTAGGACATCTTACAATTTTTAATTTGAGCAAAGTGACAGCTATAATCAAACCAGGACAATGCGTAGCACGGGGAACCTCTGTGAAGCAGCCCTCACAGACTGAAGTACTCGTGAATTTTGCAGCATTGACCGCTGATGAAACAATTAAGCTGGACAAGTTGCTGCATAAATTTCAGCGTTGTTTCGCAAAGAACAACTCAGAACTGGGCAACACCCATGTAGAAATGATAATTAAATTAAAAAGTGAAAAACCTGTTTGTTACAGGCCTTATCCGTTATCCTATCTTGAGAGAAAGCAAGTTAGTGAAATTGTTGATGGCTTGTTAAAGAATGACATAATTGAACCCTCAAACTCCCCTTATGCCAGTCCAATTCTTTTAGTCCCAAAAAAAAACCGGTGAAGCAAGGATGATCGTTGACTATAGAAAATTAAACTCCATTACTGAAAAGGATAAATACCCATTACCCCTCATAGAAGATCAGCTGGACAGGCTAGCGGGAAACAAATGGTTCACGACCCTTGATCTAGCAGCAGGCTATCACCAACTACGCGTAGCAAAGGCCAGTAGACCCTACACCGCCTTCATTACGCCAGACGGGCATTACCAGTATAAGAGAGTCCCCTTTAGCCTAACAAACGCACCCGCAGTATTCCAACGGGCTATCAACGAAATACTTGGACCGTTACGTTTTTCATTTGCCCCAGCCTACTTAGATGACATATTGATCATGTCAAAGGATGTTGAAACAGGACTAGAACGGTTGGAAACCGTATTAGAAGTCGTAAAGAATGCTGGCCTCACCCTAAAAAGAGAGAAATGCTCATTCTTACAGCCCCAGGTGGAGTATTTGGGATCAATCATTAGCGAAGGCACACTTAAACCATCCCCATATAAAGTAGAGGCCGTCACAAAATTTCCAGAACCACAAAACGTGCACGACACAAGAAGATTCCTGGGACTAACATCCTACTTTAGAAAATATATCAAAGATTTCGCTTTAAAGGCAAAAAGAAGAACCAAGCATGGACATGGGAAAACGAGCAGCAGAAAGCATTCGAATCACTTAAAACTGAACTTGCAAGTGTGGACCTATTTTGGCATTGTTTGACCCTGACCTAGAAACCCAGTTACACACTGATCCAAGTAAACTAGGATTTGGAGGGATCCTTCTACAGAAACAGAAGGATCAAATTTGGAAACCTGTTGCGTACATGAGCCAAAAAACATCAAAATGCGAAGAATCCTATCATAGTTACGAACTGGAAACACTGGCCGTCGTAAGAAGTGTAAAGAAATTCCGTAACTATCTTTTTGGAAGAAATTTACCATCGTAACAGACTGCAACGCTCTAAGATTAGTATGGACAAAAAAAGACCTTTCTGCTCGCATAGGTACATGGTGGCTAGAGCTTCAAAGTTTTGACTTTGATTGCGTTTATAGACGAGGAACGCAAATGCGCCATGTGGACGCTTTGAGCAGAGCACCCTTAGAAAATATTGCTTCTATAAAACAGTCAGACTGGATTGAATCTGTTCAATATATGGACGACGAATGTAAATCAACAAAGGAACAGATAGAAGCAGGAAGTTGTGAAGAGAATTATTCCCTTGTTAATGGAAAGGTATGTCGAGTGGTGAATGGGGACAACAAAATCGTAATACCTAAAGAGGTAAGATAGCGTATCAGCAAATTGTACCACGATGATAATGGACATCCCGGCATTAAAAGAGTCTTAGAGGCAGTCCAACAGATATACTGGTTTCTCCAAATGAGGAAATTTATAACAAAATACGTTGAAAGCTGTATAGACTGTTTATGCACGAAAAGACCAACTGGCCGACGACGGGGACGACTCCATCCCATCACAAAGATTGGTGTACCCTTCCATACACTCCATTTAGACCATTTGGGACCATTTGTGAAAAGCTCAAATGGCAACGCATATTTACAAGTCGTAGTGAATGGTTTCACTAAATTCACATGGTTGGAAGCCGTGCCTAATACAAGCTCTCAGTATGTGACACGAACCCTTGATCTCTTGATTAAATTCTTCGGAGTACCGGAACGCATTATTACAGACCGGGATAAAGGATTTACGAGCAAAACAATGCTAGACTTTTGCAAAGAACAAAATATAAAACACGTGCGTTGTGCTACGGCGTGTCCAAGAAGCAACGGGCAAGTTGAGCGCTTTAATGCAACCGTGTTAGACGCCATGATGGCCTCCGTAGGGGACGAATACGACAAATGGAAAAATAAAATAAAATCGGTTCAGTGCGGGATTAACGGTACGATCAATTCTACTACAGGGAAAACGCCTTCCGAATTATTATACGGGTTCCGTCCTAGGTTAAAATTCGACATAAACATAGACGAAACAGATCAGGTAGACAGGCAGTCTAAATTAAATAGTTCGCGATCAGAAGCAAAGAAAAACTGTGACAAAGTTGCACAAAACATGAAAAGACACTAGGATATTAATCGCATGGATTCCATCAAGTTCAATGTTGGAGACATGGTTATGGTGCAACGAACTCCAATGGTCAAGGGTTTAACTAGCGGAAAATTAGTCCAAAGGTATATTGGACCGGTGCAAGTCACGCACATCTTGGGCAACGACCGATATCGTGTTAAATCCTTATCAAAGGACAAAAGAAGATTCGAGGGAGTTGTTGCTAGCGATAGGATGAAGCTGTTTAAAATACAGAGCACTCAGTAACGGTGTCAGTTTTAATTACAAACGCGATTTTGTTGTTTACTCGTTATTTGCGACATCAATTAATTAATGGTATGACTGGTCTCAAAGGACCGTAAAAGTTGAAAGATACTTCTCTTGTCATTCATTCAGGCATTCAAAATGGTATGGCTGGTCTCTAAGGACCGTAGAAGTTGAAAGATACTTCTCTTGTTATTCATTCAGGCATTCAAAGTGGTATGACTGGTCTCTAAGGACCTTAGAAGTTGAAAGATACTTCTCTTGTCATTCATTCATGTACTAAAGTTAGACCAATGATATTATGAACCATTTAACATTAATAGTAAAAATAAAATATATGTCTCAGTCGTGTGATGGGTTTAGGAACCCTTCCTATCCGTATTACTCCCGCACGATGGACTATGACGGTATCGATTTTCCTATTAAATTAAACGACATTCCCAAGTTTGAAACGAAGAACCATTGCTCTGTGAATGTTTACGGGACTGAATACGTTTTGAAAGATGGAAAATGGATCTGGGAAATTGTTGGTCCCCTCTACTACTCGTCCGTCAAACGAAGGCTGCACATCAATTTACTCTTGCTACACGATGATCGAGGAAATAATCATTACTGTTGGATTAAGGATATGTCTCGTTTGCTCTCTCAACAACTCTCCAAAACAGAACATCGCAAATTCCTATGTGACGGCTGCTTGCAATACTTCAGCTCTGTGGCTCACCTGCACCGCCATCAGCGGAATGATTGCAACCACGTTTACACGACGCTGCCAACTGCTGATCTCAAATTGGATAAGATGGGTAGGCTCATCCCTAATAACGTTTTAAAATTTCAAAACTACCACAAACGTATCAAAGTACCTTTTGTTGTTTATGCAGACTTCGAAACCATATTGCGACCCATTCATACATGCTTTTCCGATCCTAACAAGACCTCCACCACACCTACCCACGAACATCAACCGCACTCGTTTGCTTACTTGATTAAGTGCTCTTTTGACGATTCCCTTTCAATATTCAGAACTTATAGAGGACCTGATTGTGCTAATCAATTTGTTAAAACTCTTGATCTGATATCTGATATGGTTTCTGATATTTATCACCGATTTTTAAAGATCCCGGCTCCTATGATGAAGAAATGCGACTTTTCTCTGAAACGTCGTCTTGTAATATTTGCGAAGAACCCTTCCTAATCGATGATGTAAAGGTTCGCGATCATTGTCATTTGACTGGTAAAGTTCGATTAGGGGCCGCTCATTCCAGATGTAACTTAAAATACAAACTACCCAACTTTGTGCCTGTATTCTTCCACAACCTCACCGGTTACGATTGTCATTTATTTTTAAAAGAAATGGCTGTCAACGATGTTAAATTTAGCGTAATTGCTCAAAATAAAGAAAAATACGTTTCCTTTACCAAATTATTTCGAGTTGATTCTGTTCCCGGTGTTTCAGATAACTCTACTCAAAACGTATTTGTTAAGATTCGATTTCTCGATTCCTTTCGTTTTATGGCTTCCTCCCTCGATAAACTGTCTGAAGAACTCGACCCTTCTCAATGCTTCCAAGTGAAGAAGTATTTTTCTGATCCTACACAATTTCAACTTGTGCGACGGAAAGGGGTTTTCCCTTACTCCTACGTCGACGATATTACTAAACTTGACCAATCAACGTTCCCTTTCAAAGACGATTTTTTCGATAAATTAACATCTCTACCCATTTCCGATGAAGATTATGAAAGAGCTGCGACCGTTAGGAAAACCTTTAACTGCTCCACTCTCGGAGAATATTCTGACCTCTATTGAAAACCGATGTCCTACTGTTAGCTGACGTGTTCGAGAATTTTCGTGAAATATGTATTTCCACTTACGCCTTGGACCCCGCTCAGTATTACACCGCGCCCGGGCTAACGTGGGATAGCATGTTAAAATTCACTCGCGTTAATTTAGAACTTCTAACTGACATCGATATGTTAAAGTTTTTCCAAAAAGGGGTACGCGGATGAATAAGTCAGTGTGTTCAAAGAATGCATTTCGCCAAAAACCCACACCTTCCTGATTATGACGCATCTGCTCCCACTTCCTACATTATGTATTTGGATGCTACCAATTTGTATGGACACAGCATGAGTCAATACCTTCCCAAATCTTATTTTCGTTGGCTCACCGATGCTGAAATTGATGAATTAAATGTTCTCGATTTACATGCTTTTTCTGAATACGATTATGTACTTGAAGTTGACGTTCAATATCCCCAAAACCTACACGATTTACATGCTGATCTTCCCTTTTTAGTTGAAAATATTATTTCTCCTGGTAATGCTAATGGTAGAGTCAAAAAATTGATTCTGAACCTTATGACTAAGACAAAGTATATTGTTCATTACCTACCGCTTAAACAAGCTCTCCAGAGCGGATTAAAATTACTTAAAGTGCATAGAGCTATTCAGTTTAAACAGTCACAATGGTTGAAACGTTTCATTGATTTGAATACTAGAAAACGCAATATGTGTAATAATAAGTTTGGGAAATCTTTCTTTAAATTGATGAACAACAGTACTTTCGGAAAAACGATGGAGAACGTTGATAAACGAGTTGACGTCAAGTTAGTTACTCATTGGCAAAACGTTGGACGGTACCTTGGTGCTGAAAGTTTAATAGCTAAACCCAATTTCAGAAATTCAAAAATTTTCACCCCCCATTTCGTAGCTATTCAGATGAATAAATTACACATTGTTTACGATAAACCGCTCTTTGTAGGTTTCACTATTTTGGATTTATCAAAAGTTGTTATGTATGACTTCTACTACGGCTTTCTTAAGCAAAAATATCAAGAAAATATTTCTTTGATGTATATGGATACTGATTCCTTCATTCTTAAAGTATTCACCGAAAATTTCTACAGAGATATGATTGAAAATATTCATCACTTCGACACTTCCAATTATCCCCATAATAATAGTTTCAATATCCCTATTACCTCTTCTGTTATTGGCAAATTTAAAGACGAATTCCCTAATAATCCCATTAAAGCATTCTATGGAACCGGAGCAAAAGCTTACTGCGTTGAAGCCGTTGATCAAATTGTTAAAAAAGCAAAAGGTGTCAAGAAAAATGTCATTAAATTACATCTTCAAAACGATGATTACCTACGCGTCATTAGAGATGACGCCACCATTCTTAAATGTATGAATGTTTTAGTTTCCGATCTGCATACTATGTTTACCCATATGAAAACGAAAGTAGCCCTCTCTCCCAAAGATGATAAACGTTTCTTAATTCCGAAAACAACGAATACTCTTCCTTGGGGACATTACAATATAAAAAACTCCAACAGTTCCCTTTCAAAGTTCGACGGTGCCGTTGATCGATTTATACAAAATTTTCATCAACCCTATACCGACGACTTAACGGTTGGAGAATACATTATTAAAAGATTTTTCGCTGAAATGTCACTCAATGTAAATATTTTATCCTTAATATTGGCTGTATTGTATAAATAATATTAATAATAATAAAACGTTAGATTCGGTGTTTGTTCTGCTTCCCATTTTACGAATTTTCTTGGATTTGTCAGCGACGATCGTTTCGCCTTTCGGCATTATCAAGCTATCTGGTGTGTATTTGTTTGCTGTTGCGTATTTATAGTGTTTCGTGTGACGAGTTTGAGTGGGGTAAATATTGTGTCCGATGTGTTATTTATTTGTACGTTGATTATGTTGTTGTTTATTTTTTGTTTATATATTTCCATATTTTCTAGTATGTTTAGTTTTTTGCTTTTTGGTGCGTAATGTAGGATTGTGAGTGTATCTTCTATAGGTCCTGGACTGTGTAGATTTTGATGTAGATGAGTTGCATAGTTGGAGTCGCTTTTTCCTTCTTTGTATGATTTTATATGTTCTTTGTATCTTTGGACTATTTTCCGGCCAGTTTGTCCAATGTAGTTTTTGTCGCAGGTGTTGCATTTCAGTTAGTAGACTCCTGATTTGTTGAATTTGTCATTTTCTTCTATATTGTTTTTTATTTCCTTTTTTATTGTGTTATTTGTTTTGTATGCTATTTTGGCGTGGTTTTTGAAGTATTTTGTTATGCGATATGTATGGGGTCCGAAATATGTGAATGTGGCCCATTTTTTCTCTTTTTCTTCTTTTTTATTCTTTTTTGGTGTTTTTAGTGCTGTTTTGATTTTGTTGTGTATGTTTTGTACTGTTTTTATGTTGTATCCGCTGTTTGTGGCTATTTGGTGGATGATTTTTAGTTCTTTGTTGTATTCTTCTTTGGGTAAAGGTGTTGTTTCTAATCTATGTAACATACATCTGATTGCTGCTTCTTTATGTTGTTTTGGATGGTTTGATTCTCCGTGGATGATGTCTGTTTGAGGTGGTTTCCGGTATATGTTATATTCTATTTCGTTGTGGGCTTTTCTTATGGTGAAGTCTAGATAGTTGATTTGTTGGTCTTTTTCCTGTTCTATTGTCAATTTTATGTTTTTGTCGATGTTGTTAATGTATTTCAATATATCTTTATGTGTGTCCCCTTCGGTTATGCATAGGATGTCATCAACGTATCTTATCAATGTTGTAATTTGGAATTTTTGTTTAATATTGCTTAATAATTGTTCTTCTAAAGATTGCAGGTATATTTCGGAAAATAGTCCAAAGATACTAAGAACATATAAAATCATACAAAGAAGGAAAAAGCGACTCCAACTATGCAACTCATCTACATCAAAATCTACACAGTCCAGGACCTATAGAAGATACACTCACAATCCTACATTACGCACCAAAAAGCAAAAAACTAAACATACTAGAAAATATGGAAATATATAAACAAAAAATAAACAACAACATAATCAACGTACAAATAAATAACACATCGGACACAATATTTACCCCACTCAAACTCGTCACACGAAACACTATAAATACGCAACAGCAAACAAATACACACCAGACAGCTTGATAATGCCGAAAGGCGAAACGATCGTCGCTGACAAATCCAAGAAAATTCGTAAAATGGGAAACAACAAACACCGAATCTATCCAAACGAATTTGGAAAAAACCAACATTCAAATATTCAATAAAACGTTACTACACAACTTGTTTGTTTACTATTTTTATTCTGCAAAATATATTCCTCAACTTCACAAATAACATGTGTACGATTTCTACTGTTACAATTTATTGTTTCAATAACATTAACAATGAATAAATTTTCTTATAATCTTCGATATTACTGGATGTCCATTTGCCTGAGTCAGGACCGCTCTGCCAGCCTGCAACTTTTTCCGTTCCTTCTCTTAAAATATTTTCTTCTATCCATTGCAGCACTGTTTGATGACGACCGTTGATATTTGGACTTAATGTATACGGAAGCCGAAACAAGTTGATCAGTTTAATACACTTTTCCAATTTTTTCGGTTGTGCGTAGTATGCTTCATCCAGTATTAAGTCATCCACACACTTTAACAATGTAACATACTTTTTCTTGACATTCATTACGGAGAACTTCTTATCCCGCATTAGAAATGATCCGTTTGTTAACATTTCCTTTAAAAAATATACGTCGTGTCGCATGAAATTATACTTTGTTTTATTTAAAATCATTTCGACATCATCGACTGTTATTTCCACTGTTTCACAGCAATCTTTTAAAAATTCATCCACCAATTCGTCACACCTTTGCTTTCTTTCGAATATGAAGTATAAAATATCGAACGATGTCTCTTGTGTTACAGTTAACCATTTGAATGCTTCCCTTGGTACTGCAACCCCCAACTTCGACAACACAACTTTAACACTATCTAAATCGTTTGATAGTATTGCTCTTCGAAGGTTGGGAATGAGGACTTGCTTTTCTGCTTGATACAACTCGTACGATAATGAATCCATTTTTATAAAAATTATACTTCAAAATCGTCAGTGTCGCTCTCATCGACCACTAAGTAGCCTCCTATTACGATTTTATCGTATTCACCTTTTAATTCGAATTCTTCTGTCACGCTACCCATCTCTGACGATACCAAATATCTTTTCAAAGATAATAAACCCTCTTTTAACTTCAATTACGTAACTTTCAACTATTACTACGTCTTAAACGTTCAATGCAGCAACTAACGATTACAACTGATTAAACTCGTCACGTTTAATCTTATTTATAATCATACTTTGGGGATGGGGTAAAGAAAATCATTATTAACATTGCAGACTTTATTATCACAAAAAAAACTGGGGATATATTACAAAACGTTCGTTTTATGAATCCAGCTGTTATGAGATTGGTTAAGCCCCAACCATTTGACGTAAACCATGTCACCTTTTCGTCTTAGTACACGTTCCACCAAATAAACATCTGGATATTTCGCTTTCTGTAGTTCCATACCATAAAATCCTCCTTTTATGTCTTCCCCTTTATCATCCTTTAAGTAATACATAATTGGATGTGACAATTTTGTGTAGCTAATCGTAAATAATTCGTTAGACCAATTCGGGGTATAACCTTTGCTAAACAATTCACGATGTTTACTTATTCGTACCCGGTCTCCAACTTAATCTTAATTTCTCGTAAATCCACCTTCTTTGGATTGTTGTAAATACCTTCCAAAAGTGTTTCTTCGTTTCGTTTATTAACTTTGCTTGGTCTCATTCCGATAGTTCTGTGAACCGAATTGTTATATTCCTGTACTTTATCTGGTAATAACTTCAACCATTTGTAGGATCCTTGTAAACTAAAGCGTTGCCACATTTTTGATTTTAGTGTTCGATTTACCCGCTCCACAACTGACGCTTTCTTGGTGCTATACGTTGTGTAATGGTTAATTTTATATTTTTGCATAACTCGTTTCACTTGTTCGTTGTAAAATTCTGTTCCCAAGTCAGTTTGCATATTCTTAGGAATACGTTTACTTCTTTTGAAAATTAACTGTAAAGCCCTTCCAACATATTCACCTGTTTTGCGTTTTACTGCTTGAGCCCACACAAATTTTGAAAAAACGTCTATTACAACCAAAATGTATCTGACACCTTTATTGAAGAAAATGACTGAATTGGTCTTTACCATATGAAAGTTAATCATACTGATATACTTATAAGTAAAACGCACTTGTAAATAACTTTCACTAAATTTTTATTAATATACTTGACAACTTGTTTCAGCCTACAAGGCCATCTTCAGGTATACCTTATACCTTCTTCTGAAGATGGCCTTGTAGGCTTGTAGTGTCTGCGAAGACGTGTTTTAGATTTAATTCATCCTGTTTAAACAGTATTATTAAATTTGCATTATCTCTAATTAAATGTTTGGGAATCTGTGCATATGTTTGATTTAAGTAAAAAGTGTCGATTGAGTTATGTCTTCCCATACTGAAGTATTCCCTTATCTTATTTTGATTTTCATTCGCAACATCGTCAAAGATGAATACAGAATTAGGTCTTGCCTGTGATGGGGCAATTACATCGTCAGAGTCTCTATAGGGAAAATAACCAATTCCAACAATTGATTTCAATAATTCAGCTAAATACTTATATTTTGGTTGATACAATGACTTGGAATAAACGTATACGTTTGCGAACCGTAAACCGTTCGGTTGCTCCAAAAGTCCTATAATCACATTTGTTTTTCCACAATTTGAAGGTCCGGCGACAATGGCTCTTATTGTGGATGGTAGTAATGGACCCTGCCGATTTATATTCCTAGCAATATCGAAGTCACGATTGGTTATGGGTAGAGCAGAAGGATGTTGTACTATCCGCATGTTTATTGACTATTAAACGGTTTACGCATGTGCTCTCGAATATATAAATTTAGAGTTAACAGTGTTTATGTAGTCAGTTCGTTCAGTATAGTGAAAGAGCTAACACTACACATGTTCCATGACACGAGGTTTTCTGAATAGGTTTATAGATAAATTACCTATTGAATTACACCTCCCAGGATATAACTTTTGCGGTCCAGGGACTCGACTAAACAAACGATTAGCTCGAGGTGATATCGGTATAAATCCCCTTGACGAATCTTGTAAATTACACGATATTGCTTACAAAACTTTTCCAGACATTTCCCATCGTCGAATTGCTGATAAGGTTTTGGCGCAACAATCATTACAAAGACTAAAGTCGTCGGACGCGTCTTTTGGTGAACGCTTGGCAGCTTTCACAATTGCTTCAGCTATGAAGGGTAAAGAGAAACTTGGAATGGGGCACAAAAAGCGACGTCGTAAAGTTGGTGGTTCAATTCCATTGCGAAAAATAAAGAAGAGAAGACGAACAAGATAAGGAGGAGCTCTACCATTTCGTAAGCTAGTGACAACTGCGAAAATTGCTCTTAAGAAAACGAAACCTCTCCAGCTGATACATGCTGCTAAAATAGCAATAAATACAATTCGTAAATTTGGAAAGCGATCTAAATCTCCCAGAATCATTCCTATTCCAAAGACAGGTGGTTTTCTACCGTTAATTCCTATTTTCGCTGGACCATCAGCACTTGGAGCTCTCTCTGGGGGTGCTGCTGGGATGGCTAAAGCTGTACGCGATGCGAAAACAGCACAACAACAGCTAGAAGAAGATAAACGTCATAACGCTTCAATGGAAGCTATTGCTCTTGGAAAAAATTTTTCAGTACAACCTTTCCGTAAAGGTTTCGGTTTATACCTTAGACCTTATCAACAAAAAAAAAAACGTAAAATTTTTCGTAAAGTTACCTAATCGTCGTTTGACAGATTTGGATTTAGTCAATTACATTAACTATATACAAATTCCACATTTTCGGGGAATCTTTATGCGTAACGAATTACCCAGAAAAGTTAGAAGGTGTAAAAGTGGAATTGTTAATTTAGATTTAGACACAGGAACTGGTACACATTGGACAGCGTATGTAAAACGAAATAACAAAGCTATTTACTTTGACAGTTTTGGAGATCTCCGTCCACCTAAAGTATTGGTTCAATATTTACAATCTTGCGGAACTTGTGCTATCACTTATAACTACAATCGTGTTCAGAACCCTTCAGATTTTAACTGAGGCCATTTAGTTGTCCAATTCCTTAATGAGACTACGCAAACCTTTTCTTAAAAACAAACCATCAAACTAACTTCGTTGTAGTAGACAGAACGTCAAACCGAAAACAATTCTTACACATTTACCTTGACTAATACGAAGTCGGAGCTGCAAATGATAATAAGTCCACCAATTTTTTTAAGCGATGATGATGAATATCAAATTGCTTTGTTAAATTTTGAAGCATATAACAGTATTCCGAATATCGATGAAACTAACAACAAATTCTACTTTGAAGGTTCTTCACCACCAGTCGTTGTTCTTCCGGAAGGATCCTATGAAATCGATGATATTAATCATTATCTTCGCGAGAAATTGCGACATACTGATGATGCTATTGAATTGTTTGGAGACAATACTACCTTAAAAAGAAATATAAAAGGCACCAAAAAAGTCAACTTCGCTCCTACAGATTCTCCCGCAAAGATATTGGCTTTTGAAAATAAGCTTCTACCATCACTTAAAGAGGTGTCTGATCATGTAGCTGACATTTTCAAAGTAAACACGATTTCAGTGATGCGTAACCTCGTAACTAACTCCTACATACATACCAGTGATGGTGTTAAAGGACTAGATGGACATATACTACATCAATTCTTTCCCAATGTACCCCCCGGATTTAAAATTGTTGAGAATCCTACGAATCTTATTTATTTATCAATCAACACTCGTGTCATCGACTACATTTCCCTTAAAATAGTTGATCAAGACGGTAATCTAGTTAATTTCCGTGGAGAGCGTGTCACAATAAGATTACACTTACGAAAAGCGTAACATGGTAGTGCAATATAGCTGTCCCCAACGATATTCAAAGAAGAATAGTACTATAAAACTACTACCACAATCCCGGATGCTTATTTCGCCTACAACCATTAAGCGATTAACACCGCTCAATAAACAGTTCCTTAAATCTTTGGGGTTGCGATTGAAAAAGAGGAAATACTAAATGTTACCGAAAAAGCAGTCTTCGATAACGCTATAGTTAACGCTGGTAAACATACTCATCAACCTTATGCGAATTCAACTTTCAAAAATAATGATACGATACGTATACCAATAGAAAATGAAGATGTTTACACTATGCCTTCTAGTAGTTTCCTATACGTAGAAGGTCGTTTGCTTCTTAAAAAGGATGGAAAGGCAACTGCGAACACTTCTTTTATCCACAATGAAATTTTACACCTGTTTGATGAAATTCGTTATGAATTAGGTGGAAAAGTTATTGATCGAGTCCGTAATCCTGGCATGGTTACAACAATGAAAGGTTACGCATCTTACAACGAGAATGAAAGTAAACGTCTCAGCAACAGTGGATGGTTGCCTCCTGCTTTAAGCGATCTACAATGAATTAAGCTTAATTCTGTAAAACTAGTAGATTCCAACGGTTACTTCAACGTTTGTATTCCACTACGTATGATTTTTGGATTTGCAGAAGACTTCCGAAAAATAATATTAAACGTTCGACAAGAATTAGTTCTAGTTCGCAGCAGCACTGACAATAATACTTTATATTGCTCAGCAACGCCACTTGAAGATGTACTTGTACATTTGGATCAGATTTCTTGGAAAATTCCTCATGTATCTGTAGCAGATGCTGAACGTTTGAAATTGTTGCGTTATGTTGATCGAAATTTAAATATGGAACTTTCATTTCGGAGTTGGGAACTAAATGAATATCCGCTACTCCCCAAATCGTATTCTCACAACTGGAATGTGAAAACAACGTCACAATTGGAAAAGCCTCGCTTCGTTATTTTCGGATTTCAAACAGATAAAAGAAATAATCTTGCAAAAAATATGAGTGCCTTCGATCACTGCAAACTAACCAATTTTAAATTACACTTAGGATCTACTATGTACCCGTATGATAATTTGAATTTAGATTTTGATACTTCTAGATTTGCCGTTTTATATGAAATGTATGCCAACTTTCAACAATCGTATTATGGGAATGTAAGTGAACCCTTATTCGATCCTAAACAATTTCTAGTCATTGCTCCTCTTGTAATAGTAGACTGTTCTTATCAGAATGAAACTGTTAAATCTGGTAGTATAGATATCCGTCTAGAGTTTCAAACTAAAGAAAATATACCAGACAAAACAGCAGCTTTCTGTTTAATAATACATGATCGTCTGATACGTTACAATCCGTCCGCAAACTTAGTTCAAGAAGTATAAAACACAACGATCACTTCCACAATTTAGTTTTCTTACCGGTACTGAACAGTGAGCACGATGACTTTCTTATTGAACGTACAAGGTTTTCAGTGTAGTGAGAATCGATTTGTTTTTAAAGAAGTAGCTGTTGTTGCTCTAAAAGAAGAACCAGTTTATCATTTCACATTTGAACCACCATATCCATGGGACGCTCTCCCCGTTCGTTACAGAAGTCAAAATCGTTGGTTAACAAGAAATTTTCATGGGTTATATTGGGATAACGGCGATCTTCCGTACTCTACACTTTATGATAGTATTCACCCCATATTGATGGAGTCAACAGTTGTATATGTTACAGGATTACAAAATATGATGTGGCTGCAGGAATCCTTTCCTACTGTTGACTTTGTTAACATTGAAGATATCGGATGTCCAGCTCTCTCCAAACTCCCAACTCATTTTAAAGTTAAAGTGTGTTCTTATCATTTATTTACAACCGCTGTTGAATAGAATTGTGCTTATAAAACTGTTCTTTTATTAAAATGTTGGTTGTCTTTACACTCATAAATTGACTGTATTTTTTTCCTTTAAACTAATAAAACACGTTCATAATATAAATTAGATTTTTTATTTTTTATATTCTCATACAATGTTATACATTTTACATATGTATTTCTAAATCAGCCGCTTTTCCATCAAATCCTTTAAGGCGAATTGATGGATGACCCACTTTATTCACAATTTTTTCGTTTATGTCCTCGATTTCTGCACCCGTAAAAGCTTCTGCATGTCTGCACGGAAGAAATATGATAAAGCTGTATAAATCAGCTAATAGACGAGGTCCCCATTTTGTATTCACCTTTTTGAAGCGTTGCACGGGATACGTTTGATTCACTTACAGTGATTTCAGAGCACGTATTTCTTTCTCTTCATAACCCACCCGCACATTATTAAACTTTTCGATAAAGGTTTCCATGTTATACTGACTTAAACACACTCAACTCTGTTATGCATCTACCGCTCCTTCACTCGTTCCCGTAACTTATGTAAAATCCCCTTCCACTACATAGGCTTCAGTGGAGGGGAACTTATTATACAAACCACGTTGCTCGTTTTAAATGTCTCAGTTGTTATGGAAAAAAACAATCATGTTTAGTGTGTCGTCGTTACTGATTTTAGCATATTTGTATAACAATACCCTCTACATTTCCCGACCTGATATTACTATTGGAGATGAAGCCTATGTTTGTAAAAATTTTAATAAGGATATTGATGTGTCTTGTACATGGTAGAAAAATTGGGATACTATTATTTTAAGAAATGTTAATGGAACAAATTTCTTTACAGTTGAGAACGTGCAGAATCTTCACTCTGTAAAACTAGCATTTATTGATAAAGATGGACAGTTTCGAAGATATATTGAAAGCCGATGGATTCAGCTTAAGGATGATGAAAACAGAGACGTTATAACTAAGGGCTATATCACCGACTCTTTCGTATTTCTACAAGTTGTTAGTACTAATAATGTAATCTTATTGTTCAATATTTTGATTGTATCACTTACATACTTCATTTATATCAAAATAAAGAATCGTTAACTATAACGACTTCACTTTTATTTCATATGTCTATACCTTACACTTTTCTCCACTTCCTCTACATTATCATGTAAACGTATTTAAGAATCGTAAACTTCAGACGACTGCAGACGTATTTAATTTTACATTACCCACACATGTACATATGTTTCAATTCATTGTGAAGCATTCAACCAATTCATACACACAAGTTTAAAGTCAATGACCTTAAGTAACCTCTCCTCCTCTGAATTAGAACCGGTCATCTTACACTACTGACGCGCAGTTCTATTATTTAGGTAGTTCCAAGGAAATCCCCAATGTCCTCGGACAGGAGATGCGAAGGTATAATGTATCACCTTATTTCGCATACAACCACACGTGCACGATTATGCGTTATTTAGAGTAGCCTATACTGATACCCATTTTGTGATAAATTAAACTTTGGTCCATGACCTTCATAGCTACACCTGATTCTCGTTGATTGTTTATAAACTTTGGTAACGATGTATGAGTAAGTACATAAAAGAAACTTAAAGCATATGAAATAAAAATTCTCTTACAATACATTGGTATTTGAGATATTTTTAAACTTTTTGTCCTAAACACGATAACATTTTCGGGAAATATCAAATTCGCTCCCGTTAACAATATACCTGAATCTGAAAAAAGGTTACAGCCAAATTCGCTCCCAGAGGCAGTCAAATTCGCTCCTGATGGCATTATGGTAATCTTATTTAACCTACGCTGTAGTACTACCCGTCAAAGCTAGGACGGTGGTGCATAGCATTTAACAAATAAAATGGTAGGGACCACTTCCTACCGTAACCTAACGATGGTGCATAGCACGTACCCTATTAGTGCATAGCACACCCTATTAGTGCATAGCACACCCTATTAGTGCATAGCACTTTCTCCATTAGTGCATAGCATTTAACAAACAAAATCATAGGGACCTCTTCCTACCGTAACCTAACGATGGTGCATAGCACTTCCTGATGGTGCATAGCACTTACCCTATTAATGCATAGCACTCATAGACGCTTCATAACAACAGTTTAATACAATAATTTTGAAATGAAAATTTTAAATTATCAATTATTAAGAGATTTTTTCCTTTTTCACTTTTAACAACTTCTACACTCGCCATTCTCATTTGCACACGTATTTAGTCAAAATGTAACTAATGTAAATTTATTATTCATGATGCAATTTATATATTTTCTTACTTTCAAAATAACATTAGGTGGTTGGGGGTGAACAGTTGATTTTTGGTCAGACAAATATAAACAATAATAAACTGAAATAACTAATTAATTACGCTACCTGGAATTTCCTAATAAGTAGATAATTAAATACCTGTAGGGAGCGAATATACCACTAACATGTGAGCGAATTTACCTGTCACAAAAGTTGAGCTGTTTACGTTGGGAGTGAATTTAACACAACCGCCATTTTCAACATAGACAAATAAAGAACAATAAAAAAAAAAGTTTGCGAATTACATAAACTAAAGCTCTTAATACCTCAACCAAATGTAGTAAGTCTTCTAAAAATATGTGGTAACATATTTCTGTACAGATGTGTCTGGTTTTATTAGCACAAATGTCATGTGAGTCATAAAGTTACTTATGCCTCTTATGACTAGTTCTTATGTAATAAGTAGATAAAAGCTGCAGGTACATGTAGGTACATGTTATATCTCGATTTAAAGGTGTTGAAGATAAAATGCATTTACTTATGATGGCGAACTAATCCAAAAATTGCAGTAGGTCGATTCGTCGCAAGACTTTTATTTTAATAAACACTTTATAACTTTAGATACTGTGTTTGCGGTTGGAAATACGTAAAACATTCTTAACTATGAATTTTAATGAAATACAAAATACTGTTTAAATTGTTTTACTGATTTGTAAAATACTCTTACAATTGTTTCGGTCTCTCGACCATTCTCAAAGAGTTCTAATTGGAAACTAAACTTAAAACGATTAGTGAGGTTATTTATAGGTAGGTAGGTAATGCTGTTATGACTTATTTTATAGAAATACATATTATTTATTTTATTATTGCCATATATATAGGGCTTTTGTGACCTTCTGTCGGTTCGTTGGTAATGTTTTTATTATTGTATATTGCTTTTTCGATTTCTAATTTTTCTAGTAAGCTTAGTTTTTTACCTTTTTGAGCGGTATGTAAAATTTTAAAATTATCTTTTGAAAACTGGTGTTTATTTATAATGCAGTGTTGGGCGAAACCTGTATTGTTTTTATTAGTTTTAATTGAATTTTCGTGTTCTTTTAATCTTTTTTCAAAATTTCGGCCTGTCTGTCCTATATATATGGCATCACAATCTGAACATTGTAGTTGGTACACTCCGGATTTATTTAGTTTGTTGCTTATAGTTAATTTATTGTTCGTTAATATTCTTCCTAGTAGGAGTTCACTTGAAAAACAAGACTGACTAGAAACAACAGAAACAACTACTCCGAGGGCTAATACCCCTACCGGCATTGAATTACACTATTGAATCTGAAGGTACATACATGTTAGACGTAGATAAAATAATCTAAAAAGTCAGGTAAATTCCTGTTTCGTCTAAATAATTAAGGATTACTAATCCCACACTTGGAACGCGTCCTATACAATAGGTACAACGAACCACAAGCCAATTCTGCGACCGGTTTCGACCTATTGGGTCTCTTCAGGCAGAAGCAGGCAAAACACAAACTGCGAAGTTCACTTGAAAAACAAGACTGACTAGAAACAACAGAAACAACTACTCCGAGGGCTAATACCCCTACCGGCATTGAATTACACTATTGAATCTGAAGGTACATACATGTTAGACGTAGATAAAATAATCTAAAAAGTCAGGTAAATTCCTGTTTCGTCTAAATAATTAAGGATTACTAATCCCACACTTGGAACGCGTCCTATACAATAGGTACAACGAACCACAAGCCAATTCTGCGACCGGTTTCGACCTATTGGGTCTCTTCAGGCAGAAGCAGGCAAAACACAAACTGCGAAGTTCACTTGAAAAACAAGACTGACTAGAAACAACAGAAACAACTACTCCGAGGGCTAATACCCCTACCGGCATTGAATTACACTATTGAATCTGAAGGTACATACATGTTAGACGTAGATAAAATAATCTAAAAAGTCAGGTAAATTCCTGTTTCGTCTAAATAATTAAGGATTACTAATCCCACACTTGGAACGCGTCCTATACAATAGGTACAACGAACCACAAGCCAATTCTGCGACCGGTTTCGACCTATTGGGTCTCTTCAGGCAGAAGCAGGCAAAACACAAACTGCGAAGTTCACTTGAAAAACAAGACTGACTAGAACTTCGCAGTTTGTGTTTTGCCTGCTTCTGCCTGAAGAGACCCAATAGGTCGAAACCGGTCGCAGAATTGGCTTGTGGTTCGTTGTACCTATTGTATAGGACGCGTTCCAAGTGTGGGATTAGTAATCCTTAATTATTTAGACGAAACAGGAATTTACCTGACTTTTTAGATTATTCTTCCTAGTGTATTTTTGTTGGTACATGTTGTGTTTATATCCAATTTCTTAATTCTATGACAAATTTTGGGACTTAGACCGTTTACATAGTTAATGAGCGACCAACTTTCTTTTTGTTTATACAAGTTCGTATGGTATATTTCATTCATGATTTTAAATCTTTGTTTCTTTTTTACAATTCTGTCAACTAAATTTTCTTTATATCCGTTATTTCGTGCTAACGTCTTTATGAAACTGATTTCTTGATAATAATTTTCTTTGGATAATGGGTAATTAATTAATCTGTGTATAAGACTATTAAAGGTTGACATTTTGATATTATGATTTTGATTCGAAAAGGACGGTATTATTGTATCAGTAAAGGTGTTTTTTCTGTAAATATTGAATTCGAGATGGTTTTCATTATTCCTCGTAACATATAGGTCCAAGAAATTTAGAGTTTTATTATTATTCTCCAATTCCAACGTGAATTGGATTTTTGAATCAAATGAGTTTAATAATTGTAGGAAATTTTGTAATTGCCTATTAGTTCCTGACCAGATGCAAAAGACATCGTCAACATACCTGACCCAATATACTATATTATTTATTAGGGAATTTTGACAATTAAACATTCGTTCTTCAAAATAGTTCAGGTAAATTTCCGATAATAAGGGTGAAAGGGGAGACCCCATAGGAAGGCCGTCTCGTTGTTGATAGAATTTGTTGTTGAATGTAAAGTAACTTTGTTCTAAGCATATATTTATTAAATCAAGCCAACTTTGTTTATCTTCTATGTTTGTCAGGATTTCATTTAAAATGTTTTTTAGATAACTACAAAAAAACCCAGAAACTCATTAGATCGAAGATAAGAACCGCTAAGAATGAGTGGCTGAAACAACAGTGTGAAGAACTAGAAAAATTACAAAGAATGCACGATGACTTCAACCTACACAGAAAGATAAAAGAGACGGCAGGAGTATATAGAAAGAGTCAATTCTCTAATGTAGAGAACGATCAGGGAGAATTAGCGCAGGATGACCAACAGCGTAAAACCATATGGGAGAACTATATTAGCAACGTTTTTGCCGATGAAAGACCTGCTGCTGAAAATGTAGACGACAAAGATCTCTCTGGACCTGCCATCACAAAGGAGGAAATTATAAGAGCGATCAATACATCCAAAGATAGGAAGGCGATTGGCCCAGATCGCATACCGGTTGAGTTGCTCAAACTGTTGGACGACAAAAGCATCACAGTTCTTCAGACGATATTTAATCGAATCTATAACACAGGCGAATATCCCGCCAAATGGTTAACATCGAATTTTATCCCCTTGCCAAAAAAGAACAATGCAACAAAATGTGAGGACCACAGATTAATCAGCCTCATGAGCCACACACTGAAGATGTTCCTTAAGATTATCCACTACAGAATATCAATAAAGTGCGAAAGAAACATCGGATCCACACAATTCGGATTCAGACGGGGTTTAGGTACGAGAGAAGCAGTAGTTGCGACTCAAGTGCTAATCCAGAACTGCTACGATCAGAGAAAGGACATAATGCTGTGCTTCATCGATTATGAAAAGGCGTTCGACAGAGTCCAACATCATAAACTGATACAAATCCTAAATAGATTGGACATAGACCAAAAAGACATCCGTTGCATTCAAAGCCTATACTGGAACCAAATGGCTGACGTCAGAGTTGGTAACGATCGCACAGAAGCAAGACCAATTTGTAGAGGGGTAAGACAGGGGTGCGTCCTCTCCCCTCTTCTGTTCAATCTATATTCTGAAGCCATCTTTCAGGAAGCCCTAGAAGAACGCAACGTGGGCGTTAAAGTGAATGGTGTATGGGTCAACAATATTCGTTATGCGGACGACACAGTTCTAATTGCAGATAACATGGAGGATTTGCGACATATGCTTAGGATTGTCGGTGAATGCAGTAAGAACATGGGTCTCAATATCAACACCAAAAAGACTAAATTTATGATAATTGCTCGAAAACCACAAGAATTTCAGAACTCAAGCCTAACATATGACAATCAACCAATAGAACGAGTAAATAAATTTAAATATCTAGGAACATGGCTGTGTGAAAACTGGGAATCGGATACAGAAATCAGATGCCGGATTGAAAATGCCCGCAGTGCGTTCATGAAATTCAAAAAAGTGTTCACCAATACTGATTTCGATCTAGGCTTGAGAATTAGATTCGTCAAATGCTATGTCTGGACAGTGTTGCTTTATGGTATGGAGGGATGGACACTGAAGGTGAGCACTATGAACAAACTGGAAGCATTCGAGATGTGGATCTATAGGCGTATACTGAGGATTCCATGGACTGCAAGAAGAACCAACGATGAGGTCTTGAGAATAATCAATAAAGACCGCGAACTGTTAGACACCATTAAACGTCGAAAAACAGCATACCTGGGCCACGTAATACGTAACGAGAGGTACCAATTCCTACAACTGATAATTGAGGGGAAGATTGAGGGAAAGAGAGGAATCGGCAGGAAAAAGATGTCATGGCTCCGCAACGTCAGGCAGTGGACAGGACTGAGGACAATGCAAGAACTAATGCATACCATACGTAATAGGGAAGAGTGGACGAATGTGATCGCAAACATCCATTAATGGATATGCAGCAGAAGAAGAAGAAGAAGAAAGGTACAGATGTGAATAAACTTTTTACATCGAAGGAGACTAACATGCTATTTTTAGGTATTTTAATGTCTTTCGTTCTGGACAGAAACTCATAGGAATTTTTAATTGAATATTTTGGGGTGAAATTTAAGGCCTTTGGTAGTTCGTAATTAAGTCTTTTACATAACTTATATGTGGGCGCGTTAATGTATGATACCACTGGTCTTATTGGTATCCCTTCCTTATGTGTTTTAGGAAGGCCATAAAGAACAGGAGCTTGCGGGTTCATATTCAACAATCTAAATTTATCTGTATTGTTTATTACATTTGGGCAACTATTGATGACTTTTTTAATTGTGTCTGATACTTCGGGGTAGGATCTTTATTAATTATCAAGAAATCGTTATTAAATAATAATTCAATTTTTTGTATGTAATCGGTTTTTTCCATAATTACAATGGTGTTTGTGTTTCATTAAAATTCAAACACTTTATTTTTACGCAACTATCGTCTTGGAGAGTGTTTCCTTATTAAATTGGTATTGACTTATTTAAGTTAATTTTATCAAGTTCTGAATGACACAACCATCCTGAACCATGAGAAAGCTAATAATATCGAATTACTCGGACACCCAAAAATTTTCCGTTTTTTTTTTTGACCAAGTAATGAAAAAAATTAATGTTCAAATGTATTTTTCTCAGAAAATTAGCCATTCATGGTGTTTTTGAGGTTGCATTATTTGAAAAATGTATAAGAATCGTTTAAGTGTGAATGCGGTAAAGAAATAATTATTAATTGATTTTGATTTATTTTAATATTGTGTACGTTTATTTTGTAGATTAGGTAAGGTAGCGGTGTGCGTCTCAATGGGTTTATTCACTTCTCGTGCGTTGCAACTCGAGCGTTAACAAAAAAAGTTCCCAACTAGGGCGTATACATATACATACCCCGTACCCTAACCTAACGAAATACCAAATTAACTATTAAATTAAAATTTTGGGGGGTGGGGTACGTACATGTAAACACACCCACCCTCTACCATAACCTATTCATTTTTATTTTTTTTAATCTCCTCCACCTCTAAAATGCATTTGATGCACTAAATATTCATAAATATGATATTTTTATAAAACTTCAACCCCTCATAAAATTGATAAAAGATTGACAAACAATGCATAATAACAGGCCACCACCCGCAGTGTACTAATTTGCAATCAACAAAACGCACCAAACTGGAATTCATTATCTCTCTGTTTTGCACGACGCCCGAGTTGAAAACATTTCAGGTAAAATTTTGACGACGCTCGAGTTGCAACGGACGAAATGGGAAAATACCTCTCAATGTAGGTACAGATCCACACCTAGTACGCTAATATAAAAATAAACAAACAAAACAAAACAAATACTAATGAATAATGATATAAGTATCGCGTTGACAGAGATACACACTTATACATTTACTAGAAATTGTAAGATAAGTTTATTTATCAACAGTTAAAAATGTAAATCTTTAACAAAACCTACTTACCTACTAACTTCATCTACATGTATTTTTGTAGTAAGTAATGAGTGTAATTTGATAGATTTAAAAAAATCATAATAAATTACTGAACTGTTAATATGTATTTAATATATTTAATGGAAGATTTTTTAGTTTTTCATCTTCAAAATTTGATTAAAAAACTAAAAAAATATTATTCATAACCACGTTTCTGTTTTTCCCTTAAGAGGGCTCATGACTCCTATGACACCTCTTTAAATCCGCGCGCCTGAAGATACATTAATCATTCGTTTTTTTTACCGCGTTTACCTCAAATCTACTAAGAGCGTCGGCCACGAGATTTTCTTTCCCTTTTATATATTTGATGTCGTAATTATGTTCCTGTAGCTTGATTTTCCAATGACACAAGCGGGATTGGGGTTCTTTAAGTGAATTTAGCCAAATCAAGGGTTGATGATCTGTTCTGTAAAATAAATTTACGTGCAAAGATGTAAGGCCGAAATTGCTTACAAGAGTCTATGATTGCAAGAAGTTCTTTTTCAATAGTGGAATAATTTCTTTAGCAGAATTCAAGGTTCTTGAATAAAAAGCTACGGGATGTTTATCCTGAGAAATAACTCCACCTATGGCCTTGTCAGAAGCATCGGTAGTGATTGTAAATACCTTAGTAAAATCGGGATATGCAAGGATAGGAGCATTGGTAATCAATTCTTTAATTTTCTTTACAGCTTCTATAAATTCAGGGTTTTCATTGTCTATCTTATTGTTTTTCTTTAAGCATTTAGTAAGGGGTGTTACAATTCTAGCATAATTTTTAATAAATTTCCGGTAATATCCAGAGAGGCCTAAAAATGCTCGAAGTGTTTTTATGTTATGTGGAATAGGAAATTTGACGATTGCTTCGATTTTGCCCGGGTTCGGTTTTATCCCTTCAGTAGTAATTAAGTGACCCAAAAATGGTACGTCTTTTCGGCAAAATTCGGATTTATCCAATGATACTTTTAAATTTACTTGCTTTAGTTTGTTGAAGATTAATTTTAGATGATTAATGTGATCATGCAATGACTTAGAGAAGATGACTATGTCATCCATGTAAACAAAGGTGAATTTATATAAATATTCCCTTAGGACCTCATCCATCATTCTTTGAAAAGTGGCCGGAGCGTTTCTTAATCCAAACGGCATTCGGACATACTCATAATGACCATGCCTAACCTGACCATGACAAATTTTGAGTCGGTATGAACCCTTTGTCTGGCCATGTACTGTTTTAATTTCAAACGGGTGTTCATAAATATAGTCTGAGATATAATTTGATACTAATTCTGGGCTTATTATACTTATACTAGCGCCTGAATCTATTAATATTTTACAATTGTAAAAACTAGATTGAATGTATGGCAATCGAGGGGTTTTAATTAATAAATTATTTAGATCACTTAAATCTACGTGGTCGATGGGTCGTTCGAGGCTGGTTGTGGAAAATTTTGATCTTCATCAGAAAGTTCAATGTTACCATTATTAGTTTCATAGTCTAAATTTTCATCAAAGTGGATTTCGTCTGGTTCTACTCTAATATAAGAGTAACCTTCCTTATCATAAATGTAGGGGTCCTCATCCTCTAGATGTGTTACTTCTTCTATTTTGTAATTTGGGTTATTTCTTACTACATTTTGAAAGTGATTGACAAAAGGTTTTCTAAATTGTGATACTGTCCTCATGGAGACATCATTGGAACCTACGGGATTTCTTGGTTGGAATGTTCTAAATTGTTGTTGCTGTAACTGTGGTCTGAATTTTTGCAATTTATTTTGTTGTGCTTGTAATAATACCGGATGTGCTTTTGGAGCGATAAAAGGTTTGAAATTAATTTGTGGGGCTTCTTGTTGATGTGTAGGTCTTATGAAGTTGTGTTGAGTAAAGAACGGTCGTCTTTGACTTTGAGGTTGATAACTAATAACCGGATTTTGTTTAATTCGGGGAGTTTTGTTAACATCTACCTGATGTGTTTTTTGACTTTGGATTTTTTGAATTTGTTGATACATTTGACTAGACTGATTAAGATTTTCCAATTCCTTACAATAAGAAAGAGCACTTTGTAAATTTAAGGGTTTTCTATACAATAAGTGAGTTCTATAAGGTTCGTTAATAGCGGCACAGAATACTTTTGTAGCTTCCTGTTTATAATGGGTTCTCCTATACTGTTGGTCAGTAAGACCATCTACTGATTCATTTAGTTTTGACAAAATATTATGAATTCGCAAATAGTAATTTTCATAATGTTCATTTGATAACATTGCGCAACCAATTAACTGATTATACAGTAAGTCTGTATTTTCAATGGAACCGAAACGTTCTTTTAAAAGTTTTTTTAATTGGGACCAATCTTCTGGTCTTTCGACACTATACAATAATGCAGCATCGTTCTGTAATTTATTAATAATAGCTATAAATTTTGCACTTAGATACTCGAAACTACTTGAAGTTACATTTTTCCAGAAACTGTCTGTCGCTTTTATAAATTGAACAAGTTCAGTTTCTTTTCCGTCAAATTTTGGAATAAGGTTATAAAAGAAATCAAATTTTGTTTTGAAGTCAGCTAAAGATACGGTTGTCGGATTAGTCGTCATTATTGTTATGGGGGAGAAATAGATTAGGAATCAAGCAATGGTATGAAAATTGTACTTACTATTTTCCAAAATCTCTCCGATAGATAGAAGGATGCAGTGGAAGTCCTAGAATCACCGATGTATTTTCAGATCTTCCTGTTTTTCTCTTCTACTCCCAAGGGTCGTGTTATAATAAAAGTGTAGGTTTCTTTTGTTTGGAATCGTGAACGTTGAGGAGCTGAGCACCTAGGATCACTTTTTCGGATTTTCTCAATGAAATTTTGTCAATAAAGGATCCCTTCACGATCCTGTTCGCAGCGCCAATTAAGTCAGAGGTTAGAAATGATTAATAAAAAATAATTTTTATTACACTTTAGGTTTACAACATTAGGTTACAATAATATGACAACACCAACCGAGACTTTTAACAAATTAACATAGTAACGACAATAGCTAAATATGAACTTTTCATTTTACATTAATTGTCTAATTTTTATAGTTCTTGACCGTGACGTCAGCAAATTAAATAGGGCTTCAGGACAGTCATTAAAGAGAAAGGGCCTCAGTGTCCATGTACATATGTCTTTGCCGCATTCACATTCACACATAAACAATTCTTAGATATTTTTCAAATATGTAATACAACCTCAAAAACACCATGAATGACTCATTTCTCTGAGAAAAAAAACATTTGAACATTCATTTTTTTCATTAGTTGGTGAAAAAACAAACCGAAGTAATTCCATATTATTAGCTTTCTCATGGTTCAGTGATGGTGTCTGGGTCTTGTCAAGATTATACCTATTATCTTACATTTGGTTGTTTTATTCTGAAGTAGATAAAATTAACTTAAATAAGTCAATACCAAGTTAATAAGGAAACACTCTCCAAGACGATAGTTGCGTAAAAATAAAGTGTTTATTAAAATAAAAGTCTTGCGACGAATCGACCTACTGCAATTTTTGGATTAGTTCGCCATCATAAATGCATGTACTTATTGTGCAGAGAAATGTCAATGTGCAAGGAGATGAAGATATTCATTATATAATATCCACTGCTTTAAACCAAACTGATATTAAAGCTAAAGTAGCTACTGGCGAAACAAAACAAGATGAAACAGATTGTGAAGTTTTTACTGACACTTCATCTCCATTATCTTTGTCTTCAACAGAACTGTGTGAGAGTGATAGTGATGGATGGGTTGGTTTATATAGCAAGATTTTTAGCAAGAAAACATTCTAAAAAAATTTACACTCATATGCTATGCCATCCTGGGTGTAAAGTCTTTCTTTTGAAGGCTTACCAGAACCTTCTAGTACCTACATACTTGGAAAGAGAATGTGGAACAAATGCAAACTTTATTCACAAAACTCCACGGCGATTATTTTAAATTTAATAAAAATATTGTAATAAGGACTGCCAAGTTTCTGTTCAAAAAAATTCCGAATATCCCCTACAAACTTGTTCACTCATTCACAGAGCAACGAGTACTTATTTATAAGAATAAAATTTATTAACAAAATAAAGAGGAAAATAAAGAAAATAAAAAAAAAGCTCTGAAGCAAAGTGACGGCGATCAATCTAGAAAAATGTTTAAAAAACAGTACAATAAAATAAAGTAAAAACAAAAACACAACACAAGTTACAAAGAAATTTATTGTACCACTATGCACATTTCGCAACACAGTGGCTTCTTCAGGTGGCTGAAGTAATACTTTACTTATTTTTTGTGTACTTTATTTTTCTTAGCACGGCTTGTTTTCTACAAAGAAAAATTATGCTATTTTGTACTTTAAAGTAGTCAAAAATTTGTGCAAGTTTTTCAGTATATTATTACATTAAAATAAACTTGATTCGTCAATAAGTATGGGTTTTTTTTTCTTCAAAAAGTTAATGTTTACAATAGTTTTAGCAAGACATCTATTTTATTAGCCAAACAAAAAATTTAAGTTTTAATTGTTCATATTCTCATTTATCCTATCTTAACAGATGGGTAACAAGACATAGTTTTGAAGCACTGAAACCAAAAGAATGAAAAACTTTTAGGGACAATGGAAAGCCAGGCATCAAAACTATTTATGAAGCTCGTAGTCAATTCCATAATATTCTGAAGTTAAATTAAAAACATATATTCTAGTTACTCAATTATTTTAAAATAATAAAGATAAAACGACAATCATAATAATACGAAAAAGTTAGAAGCGATCAGGATATGGTTCTGTAGGCAAGCAATTAAAAATTTCGAAGTTAAAAATGAGTTACTAAGGAATAGGCCATGAAGGGCTAGTTTTGTACATATTAGAGGCAGGAGCAGGAGGAAAGAAAGGAGTGTAAACGAAGATCATAATTCGATTACTGTTTGCATACTGGGTGACGATTGTGGCTACTTCTACTACATTAATTTTGCAATGAAACCTACTAATTCTTCTCGCATGCTCTGAAAATTCATTTTGAACTAACAGAAAGAAAATCTAAGGCAGACATTGACGAAAGTGTTATCCATATTGTATGAAGAATTTCGAATAGGTCAAATTGATTTCTTTTTCTAAAGGTAAAATGTTCTTTAATAGTACCTATTTTTTCGTTTTCACATGATCACACTTATTCGAAATAAATTGCCTTTTTCGTTTCACTCACTGGCGATAAAGTGAAAATTCCAAGAATTGGTGTTTCTTGAAAGGAACAAGAAAATAACACTGAGTAGCTACTTATTTGAGAATAAGTTTTAGCTTTTATTTTCCTCCTACGTAAGTTATACTTTAGTAAGTCAAAGCACGTATACTTGGGATCGATTAGTTAAATTCCCACCTTCGCCTCAGTACCTACATACTTACTGGAGGAGCAGTTCTTAGCTCAGGTAAAGGCAGTCAATAAATGGAAATGCTTCAAATCTTTTAACGTCGACGAATCAATTTGAATTTTCCGTGAAGGATTTCGAATATAATCAACTAATTAATTGTAAATCAGGTTTTTATCTACATGCAATAAGCTTTAATAGACGACACCCCAGAATGAGGACATTTAAATCCTGACGTTATCTACATACCTTTTTTAATTCATACATAAGAGTACCTATAGTTTAACAAAAAAAGGAAATTGAATTTTTTAATATAATATAGGTACAGAAAGATTAACCCCCAAGTAAAGAGGCATAGAATTCCAATATTGTCGCGTACCTTTCTATTTTCGGTTTATCATTAATTAACTTTGTTGAAATCCGTGGATTATATTAATAAAACAATTAAACGTCCCACTTCCTGCCCACTTGTTTATTTTCTGATCAAAAAGGTAACACAACAACAAATTTCCATATTATAATGACAAATTAAATATTAACTTCTTTTTACAAATATACCGGACATTTCCTGTCCTTACAACATACAACACGACGCGACCTCGACGAGACATACATACATGTTTTTCCACAGAACATAATACAATCTTGTATGATGCGTGCGCATCCACAAATACCAATAGAAAAGGATTATATCTACCCATTAATTCCAACAAACTTAAATGTTCCTTAAATTTGCGTTTCACCTTTTATCAATGTCAATGTTTCTAGTCCTATTTGTGTGGGTGATTCTTGGGTAAAAATAAATACAAAAACTGAGAGATTCAAAGGCATTCTATAAATGTTGTCTGACGCAATTTTTTAATTGAATGTATTTATCATGTATAAAAGCATGTCAGGTTTTTCTAATGAATAGCAAAGTTAAAAGCATTACAATACTAATAGAAAACAACCCCTTTGTCGTAAGGTATCTATTGTTTGACACTAATAAAAGGTTTTGACACTTAAGTGAATACATCCTAAAAGATTATTTTGTTCAGCTCGCCAAATCAATTTTACTCGCCTTTGCTTTCCCCTCGGCTCACAACCTACGCGCCGAACGTGAGAAAATCTGCGCGAGCTGAGCTGCCCCTGGCTCGTTTTCCGTTGACTCTGACCACATTTACACGCCACAGCCGAGTTCATTTGTTCCTACGGCGCGTGGCTTGGCACACCACATGCCAGACTCGCCAAACCACGCTTTATGGACATTCAGCTTAATACATTCCTATTATGTGCCAAATTTTTTGTAAAAAAAAAAAAAAATTAAGTCACTACGTCGTATTTCTTTGTTATTTGTATTTAGTCTTTGATAATTTTGTGAAAATTTACATTTGAGTGCTACTGTGACTCAATGACCTCAACAAAAAATATTGTAAAATTATCACTCGCACTAAAAAATTGTCATAAATGTGTCATATTTCAAATTTTGTTCTATCAAATGCAGATGGTTTTAATTGAGTTCACAAAAGTTAATTGATATTTTATACCTGTAATTAATTTCAAATGGCAATAAAAAACATTTGGTTTCATTTGAACAACCGAAAGACTATAACCAATTAGTAACTTCAATAAAGTGATTGTTAAGTTATTGTAAATAATCAGACTTCATAATATTTTTATAATTTTTAATGACTTTGAATAATTAATATACTTAAGAAAATGACAATTAAACTTTTCTTTATTTAATGTCAATTTACAATTGCGAACAATAATTATTATCTTGAAGTTATTCCAACAAGTTCAGAACGATAACTGAATCTAAAAGTTAATTAAATGAAACGAACAATGTTACTTTTGTTTTACAAAAAGGATAAGTTACTTAAGATTAACACTATTCCGTAGCGGCGAGGTGTTAGTCACCGGAAACGATACTAGCGATCAGCTATACAATACAAAAACACATACACAATGACACACACGTATTTGTGGGTCCATAAGTATATTACAAAGGAATACGTGTTGTCTCGACCAGCGCTAATTTTATCAATTGTCACTCACAGCTAACTACCAACTCCGTCATCATTCAAATTAGGTGGCGTTGGTATCATGACAGTGATAAAGTGACATTTTTAATTTATAAATATCGCATCCATTTGCTTTGCTGTAATGAACATTTATTACCATTACTTAATTTATGCAATTCATGAGGATATGAGTCCCAATGAATAAAATAGTGATCTGATAAATAAAGATACTGCTTGCTTTAAAAAAATGTCAGTACATGATGAACAGATGCCTTACAAACCTTCAAAAGTTATTTCCGTTTCCATCATTTTAGTTCTTTTTCTAATGCTCGGTAAGTATACATTGTTATAGTGCAGTACATTTTGTATAGTAAATAAATTTTGCACAAATTATAATTTATCTGTAATGGAAATCATAAATAATGACGTACCCCTTCGATTGAATTGTGTGGAGAAAAATAAATTAATGGATTCGCCATTTTGAAATTATCCTACTTCTAATACGTCAACGTTATCAAAAGAGCAAGATATCCTGAGAAATTTTTGCAAAGGTGCCCACAAATAATGCAATGTGTTCTGTTAGAGTGAATTCTCTCGTGGCCAACAGTATTTCACGTATAATGATTTGCACTGTACTATATGGAGCGCCATGCATTCCATTTCCGGTCCCTGAATTGCATTTACTCGGTATATATAACATATTCCAAACAATAATAAGGCAATAAAGTGACTCGAATACACTTCATACACCTATACGTTATCTCGATGATATTGCTCAAATACGACCCCGTACCTACATAAAATATGTATCACTAAACACATTTATCTACCTACGTATAGGCAAAGGTAATAAAATAGAATAATGTTGAAAAGGTGAGGCTCGTTTGAAAATTTACTTTGAAACTCAATTCATCCTCGAAAGAAGTAAAATGTATAGGCCAATCTGATGTCTGGGTAAGCCTATTAAACAGACACAACAAATAAAGAAAAATTGCTTAGTTCTGCTACTTTTGTCCTGCAAAAGGGTATCTGCTTAACGTGGACTTAGTGCTGTCTTTTTGACCAGGACTCTTCTTTGGCCATCACGTAAATTTTGTAAATGATAATTAATGACCCACTAAAAATTACTTAGTGACCTGTAAGGTTATACCTTTGCCTCCATTTGATAAATAATAATTGTGTTTTTTATCGCAGTGGGTGAAAGATGATCTATATTTTATAAATATAAATTGGTTAAAGAATGGTCTCAAATGTTACAAATTCTTCCAGAATAATTTTAAATGTTCGAGAATGATTTTTAATGTTTGAAAACGATCTGCTATTCCCTATATTCTTCAAAAATCATCCTGAATGTCATAGAATTTTCGGAAATGATTTAGAATATAGTAGACTTATTATGAATGGTTCAGATAGTTCTATATTTTTTAAAAATGATCCAATCATTTCCAGTCTTTTCAAAAATGATCCATAGAATACTTAATATTTCTTGTTATTAATTTTAGCCATAATCGGATACACTCTGTATAATGACTTCAACCACGGCATAAAATATAGAAAACAGGAGAGAAGAATTAAGGTACGAAGAATCGGAATAGAAAAAAGAAAAGTACAAAGTTGTATTAGACGATAATTTAATAAGAATTTACATTCATTATAAGTAATTGTGTTATACAAATAATTCGACTTACATTTTCCCACGAAGTATTTGAAATACCATATGGTTTGATATTCTGGATTTTCCAAAACAGGAGTGCTTGGTGAACCAAACACCTGAAAAGAAACATTATCATTGTTATCGCGTTAATTGATTTCAGATTTTAAGATTTTCTAATGTAATAAATTATAACAACAATATTTTCTGTTCCTAAATGAAAATAAGAAAACCGAGGATGTTGAAAATAAAAATGAATCTGAAGAATATCCAGTGAAACAAATTATTGACAAAAGGGTGGTGGATGGGAAAGTTGAATATTTAGTGAAATGGAGTGATTCTTGGGAACCAAAAGATAACGTGAACTGCCCCCATCTTATTGAGGAGTTTAAGAAAAAAAATTAAAGCTGCTACTGTAAAATCAGAAGCAAAGAATGGTTTTGATAGAGGTTTACAGGCTGAAAAAATTATTGGCGCTGATGATTCAACAGGCGAAATTATGTTTCTAATGAAATGGAAAGGGACTAAAGATACTGATCTTGTTCCAGCAAAAAAAGCAAATGTCCTGTGTCCACAAGTAGTGATCCAATTCTACGAAGAGATAAGGACGGGGTTGCCCCGATGAAAGTTAAATATTAAGTTACTAATTGTCCACAACAATATTATATTTGATTTCATACTATAAATGGATTAGTTAAAAGTAATTTTTTTTTGACTTTTCGACCCAAACCGTCAGTGTCAATTAACAATTAAAAATACTCGTGTTAGATAAATATGAGTTTGATTTGCATACCTACCTTTTTCCGTTATTTTTGCATTAAATTGTATGTTATTATGTACTTTCTTTCCATCACATTTATTATAGTCTTTGTTGAGCACTAGTGTGGAATAATATGTAATATACAACTTATTAAATATTTCGTTTGTAAGTATATGTCATTTGAGTGCAATAATGAATAGAAATGTTTAACAAATACTAACTTTTCCGTCATGCTTTGATGAAAATGAAAGTACATTCTAAACGACAAAAAAAATTGCGGTTAAAAATTAACATTGGATTGTTCTTCTAGATAAGTCTCTCTTCTCTGACGCTACGGACGTAACACGGAACGTCAAGGGGAACCCGGAGCGGGAGCGGAACCAGGGGAATTCGCAAGAACGCTTCTTAGGGAAACGGTTGCAATAATTGTCGTTGTACCTAACATTGAGAAATTCATTATTTTGTACTACAATAAAAGTTGTTAACATTTACTTCTTTGTAACTGTCAACAAATCTCATTTTGGAAAATTATCATGAAGCGATGGATAGAGATACATACATAAGGGCAATTCTTGAACGATCATGTTACTTAAACAGCATCTATTCAAAGATACAAGGCGTCCTTACCTAGCTCATTTCTTTACCAGCTTGGCAACAGTTTTAATGACTACGATGCAAAAGACAGTTTTTGGTATAATAAATTTCGCGACTTGACACCGCTTCGACTCCATTAATATTAAATGACAAATGCATCGCGTTAATTATCTGCTGCTTTAATCCAACAAGTAAGCGTGGGTCGTCTGAAGATTATCAGACAAAATTTCTCTCCCTATTTGGCAACGCTACCAGCAGTAGCAGTCAGTTCGTTAAGAGTACGTTCCAATAATAAATATTGCACACATTAAATTTGGAAATCATGACATTAAAGTTTCAAAATATTGTAGTGTAATATAATCCACAATAAAAAAACAATAAGAGGATTCATTCGGCATCCTTGATACAGTTGAAGATAAACTATAGTAATTATTTATGAGCAAGAAGAAGCATCTTTCAAATGTCGCAATTAATATTTATCTGTGGAATATACCAATTTTTTTTTCAGATAATAATTAAATTCAAAGTATAATTCACCCGCTCCTTCTCCTTAAATATATTTGCCCTTCAATTAATTATTCCTCCCAGACACACTTCAATAAAGAAGTAATTTCTGATGGCTCGTCCTCAAATTGGTAAAACACTGCAAGTATGAATTGAAGGCTGCAATTTCTGTAAGAGCACAGGAGATTCCATAAACGGGAATAAAGACAATTCCATCGACTGAAACACGCCCTTCTTATTAATTCAGTTGGTCCTGAGATGGAAACAGACCCTAGTGAAGAACAACACTGAAAGGAATCCTGGAAAGTCCTTAATCATGCACAAATTATGGCGTCCTGTGAAACTGAAAAATAAGCACAAGAAGTCTACCAAACAGGCAGACTTATCATTTTTGTGGTAGATATGGTGATTCCTGTGAAAAGAAATACTTTTCTGACTGTAACCCAAGAACCACGAGGAAATATTAGGGCTCATGTTGCAATCGTCAACCAAAACCAGATTTTTAAGTGCGATTCAAAATTTTTCAAGAATTCCTTTTGGACGCAGTGTTTGAATGAACCTGTTGTATATTCATAAGAAGTTTGATAGGTATAGTCTTTTCACAAAAATGAGCCAGAGTACACTTATAATTACTGCTTGAAAGTTGAAAATGTGTTCGTGCAGCACCTGTTCGACATCTCGGCACTCGTTAATCAGTCGCGAGTTAGCATTTCAGTCTAATAATCGCGCATTAAAAACAACGAGGAAAGATTACGACAGTCGGTGGATAATATACATGCATACAAACATAGTTAAAACCATCTGCCAGAGACCATCAACCGTGCATAACAAATGCACAAGCATCCACGTAATCAGTGAGAAGGACTGACTCGCAATGTTACAGTCGGATCTCCTACTGGTTTTCTTATGTTGCTTTCACTGTTGTTGGTGTTAGTTATAATGCCTCTTCGTTGGATCTCTGCCTAGAACTACGTATCTGTGCATAAGAATACACATACATATAAATAACAAACATTGCCAACGAGCGACTGTTCTCGCTTCTAGTTATACCGAAGACGTGGAAGGCTAAATTACGATATACGTACACTATTACTTATCTGTACTTGGAATGGCTTGCAGCTTTTAGACTTCTTTGCTATTAGGATTATCAGAAACTGCAGACATTGATAATAAATATTTTATCATGTCACGGATACCAATTGATATGGGGGAAAAATAAGGGGAACAGAAAATAGTTAAGGGCCCCTGGATGTATTAAAGATGTAATGAAGAACGTCATAAGGAAATGGAGAGATGATATGGTAGAACAGCTTCTGATACAAGGAGCACTAATGAAATACAAATCGACAGCCAGAAGAAAGTAGCAAAATGGAGAAGTAGATTCAATAATTGTTGAATATTTATTTGAAGGTATCCAAATAAAGTACAGCAGATTTGCAAAACAGTGTATTAAAGATAAAACCAAAAGGAAAACTATTCAAGGACTTAAATACTATGAGAGAAAAAAAAACAAAATTAGCAATACTTGTCGGCTACAGTTCGAGGACTACTCTAACGATATGGCTTGTAGGCGACAACTTACAACAACACTTTTAACAGTTAGACCATAAGTACCTGCTAAGGGTCGAGTACCTACTTTTTGGGTTGTACATCAATCATGGCCTTCCAAGAATTACAACACAAGCTATGTTACAAGAAACTTTCTAATAAAAATGAAATTTCAAAATACATAGAATGAATTTAATCCTTTATTCTAAAAATCTAACACTCCCACTTATTTTGAATATTTAACTTTTCACGCAAAAAACAAAACTGTTGTTTAGATAACGGTTTGGTAAAAATATCAGCTAACTGTTGCTGTGATTGTATATATTCGATTTCAATTTTATTACGATTGATTAGATCTCGAACAAAATGGAACCGTACATCTATATGTTTGGTTCGCTTATGAAATTCAGTATTACTTGCTAATTTAATGGCAGACTTATTATCAACGTAAATAGGAATCGTTTTAATCGGAAAACCTAATTCATATAAAAATTGGCGCAGCCAAATGGCCTCTTTTGTACCGTGTGTTATGCTACATACTCCGCTTCTGCGGTTGATAATGCTACAATAGTTTGCCGTCGACTGGACCAGCAAATTGGCCCATCATTAAACGTAAAGACAAAACCGCTTCGTGATCTACGCGTCTCTACGCATCCAGCATAGTCTGCATCAGTGTAACCAGCACCATGCCATAACTTCAGCATGTTTTGCTGAGATTCCGCAACGTTGCACTTCGCTGGCACTACGACTTCAAACAGCATTTTGAAAAGTTTACCATGCCTCCGGCCGCGGGATGTTATGTGTCCGTTTTTGTCGCGCACTTCGCATTCATCCTTGTATGCGTGAAACGAAAACATCTTATCGTTAATCGTCCCGATTGAAAACAAGTTGCGTCTTAATTCAGGCACCAAAAGCACATTTTGTAGTTCTCTTGTAATTGTTTTTCCGCATACTCTTTCTCAAACCACAACCGTACCTTTACCTATCGCAGGTAAGATTTTATTATCAGCAATTTTTACACACCGATTTTCGGTCAAGGTATCGAGCGTTGTGAAAAAATCCTGTCTGTAAGTCATGTGCATGCTCGCACCTGAATCAGCTAACCAGATTTTGTCATCACTGTCGGTTGTTTTTGAATAAAACGCACTTACATCGCTGATGTAAGTCTCAGCGAAATAGGAAGATGCAGTTTGATGTTGATTGTCACTTTTATGAAGACTTCGGCTTTTATTTGGACACTCTCGTGCCCAATGACCTTTTTCGTTACAGATGGCACATTTTGTTCGTTTCCTCAAATCTTCAATTCTCTTCTTGCTGTGGTGTTTTATTTGTTTGCCTTGCTGCTTATCATTTTTCTTCAAACTTAAAGCTTCAGTTTGAAAAGCAAGAGATGAAACACTTTCTTCTGTTTCACACAAACGCTTGTCTTCTCTAATTAGTCGGGCTATCAATGCTTCTGAATTTCTTTCCGCTTTAGGAGTGCATTCCCACGCCATGCGAAACGGTGAAAACTTTGGAGGCATGTAACGCTCTGTATATTAAATTAATTAATTCGATTAGCTGTTACAATTAATTGGCAACTAACAGAGCATTGCACCGACCTAGTAAGTAGAATACCAAGTTAGTATTTTTCATATAAAAATACTGACTACTAATGTTTTAGAAATAAGGACACAGAGAATGGACTTCACTCTGAGAAGTCAGTGTAGGCATTATTGAATAAGTAATCATATAGACAGATACTAAGATACCGTTAACTATAAGACATGAGTTGGGTTAAAAGCAAATAAAAAACAATTAAAAGTAATTATGTGTTTGATCTTAATGAATAAAAACAAAATCTATTACATGGCGACCCTGCCAACTCGGCAACCCTCTCAAACCAGAAGATTCCAGGATTTGTTTTAAAAAATTGTAAAGTTGTGACAAAGGAAGATGGGTCAAACTAAATCGACTTACTGACACTGGGGTAGTCAATTCAAATTTTATAGTGCAGGAGAAACAGTTCAATGTTACCTTCGACGTTAAAGTTCTTCTGTATATCATCGTCACTATAATGGTATTTCAAGTATTTTTGAAATTATTCAAAATGTATAAGAAGCAGATTAGACGTCAAATACGACGAGACTTAGCAGTGCAGCCCTAGATGTTAAGAGTGAATTGCTTCCGTCTACAGAATTCAACTGGATACTTCTGGGAATAGTACAGTGACTTACGATTAGTGAGAGTATTTTAATTTCTTTTATGATCATTTTAGTGTAAATGTGAAAAATAGGAAGAGATAATGGTGGTTTCAACGGTACATTGATATGTGGACATTAGTAAGTTACTTATTGAACTTTTACAATTAAGTATTTTTTTGTTCTATATAATATGTTGGTCAGCAGTTTGTAGTCGTATGGTTGATGAATTAGGATATGAATAGTTTTTCATTTTTATTGTAAATACAATTAACTAGGTATTACTTTAATCATTACAATTTATATTATTTTAAGTAAATTATAATTTAATTAATGCAGCCCAGTTGGAAAGAGCTACATTTAACGTTATTAGGTATTAGACAAGAAGTTTACAAGGAATCAAAAAGAGCGATAAAAAAAACAAATACCTAAATCTGAATTGGTGAAGCAAGATATTTCCAATAATTTAATAAAGCTTTTTAATAATTATACTCAGACTCTAGCAGTACATTGGGCAGCTCTAGAAAGCGAACAGAAACAAGCAGCTAGACAAATTTTTCTTTCATTAAGAGATAGAGTGATAAGAGCAGTTCAATTATTAAATATTAAACTTAAAGTACCACTGTCTTGTATAGAGATAATAGATCCTCTAATAGTAAATTCAAAATCTGAAGAAGACTACGAAATAGACACGATGGCTACGTCAGTAACAGATTTTTTTAATTTAGCTAGTAAGTTAGTACCTGCGGAATTCGATGGTTCTTTTGATAAACTCCAATCCTTTGTTAATGTTAATTCCCAAACTAGTACTTCCAACGTATTCTATGTTAAACACCAGGGACGCAACAATAATAGAAATCGTTTTCGAGGAAATCCAAACAATTCTAATAATCATTGGCAAAACAATAATCGTGGCAGAGGCAGACGAAATTTTAGGCAACACCGTCCTGCATTTATTAGAAACAACAGCAACCATTTTTCTAGCAATGTTAGGTCTTACCAAACTGACTCAGCTCCGGAAAACCGACAGGGCCCCCAAAGTACAAACTTGGGAGAAGTTTAAATTCAGGTTTAAATTCAGCATTAAATTCACGTTTAAATTCAACTTTAGCCTCAAACATTTTTCATTTTGATCTTTCACTTTCTAATTTCGTATTTCTCTCTTCTGAAATGACGTGTTCAAGAGCTACCTTCTTAATTGATACGGGAGCCGATATATCGATTTTCAAACGAAACAAATTAAACTCTTACTCGACTATAAATGTGTCTAACTCGAGTACAATAAAAGGGGTCACGGATGGTATAGTTCATTCATTAGAGAGTATAACAACCAATGTTTCTGTAGGAAAATATAAATTAGAACATTGTTTTCAAATAGTCGACTCTGATTTTCCAATTCCAGCTGATGGCATTTTAGGACGAGATTTTATTTCAAAATACCGATGTAAATTAGATTATTCCAACTGGACGACGACTCTACGCATTGGTCTTACAAATGTAACCATTTCAATTCATAATTCTCCCGCAAACAACATTTTGATTCTTCCTCCTAGATGTGAAGTTATAAGACAAATAGACGATTTAAAAAATCTTAAACAAGATGTCCTAGTACATAATCAAGAACTCATTCCAGGTGTATTTGTAGCGAGAACAATTGTTTCCCCTACAAGTCCTTTTGTTAGAATAGTCAACACACTTTTTGAGAGTGTAACACTTAAAAATGTCAATTTGGAAACAGTACCTCTTGATAACTTTAACATATATAGTATACAAAGTAAATTTGAAAACAGAAACAATCTACTTATGCAACAGTTGAACGCAAACAATATACCGAATTTTATTAAGGATGATGTTATTCAATTATGTGAAGATTTTTCTGATATTTTTGCTTTAAAAACAGATAAAATTACTGTAAATAATTTTTACAAACAAAAATTAAAACTAACTGACAATAAACCCGTTTTTATAAAAAATTATCGTACACCTAGAATACATAGAGAAGAAATAAATAGGCAAGTAAAACAAATGTTAGATAACGATATCATTGAGCCCTCCGTTTCAGAGTATAACAATCCAGTCCTATTAGTTCCCAAAAAGTCAGTTACAGCAGAAAAAGCTTGGCGTTTGGTCATTGATTTTCGTCAATTAAATAAGAAACTTATTGCAGATAAATTCCCTCTTCCCCGTATCGATGATATATTGGATCAACTTGGACGAGCCAAGTGGTTTTCAGTCATTGATTTAATTTCCGGTTTTCATCAGATTCCTCTTGATGAAAATTCTCGTGATTTGACTTCTTTTAGTGTCGAATCAGGCTCTTTTAGGTTTACTCGTCTCCCCTTTGGACTATCAGTAAGTCCGAACAGTTTTCAAAGAATGATGACATTCGCTTTTACAGGACTTTCTCCCGAATCAGCATTTCTCTATATGGACGATTTGATCGTTATAGGTTGTTCAGAAAAACATCACTTAAATAATCTTAAAAAAGTGTTCGAAACATGTAGAAAGTATAATTTGAAATTAAATCCTGAAAAATGTCAATTCTTTCGAAAAGAAGTTACTTATTTGGGTCATAAAATAACCGATAAAGGTGTATTACCTGACGAGCCAAAGTACGACGTCATCAATAATTACCCGATTCCCCAAAATGCTGACGAGGTTAAACGCTTCGTGGCTTTCTGTAACTATTATCGCCGTTTTATACCGAATTTTGCTAAAATTACACAGCCGTTAAACAAACTCACTAGAAAAAATTCCATTTTTAATTGGACTGAGGCATGTCACAATGCTTATACTTATCTGAAATCGGCATTAGTTGATCCTCGTATTCTGCATTATCCAGATTTTTCAAAACCTTTCATTCTTACTACGGATGCTTCTATGGAAGCTTGTGGAGCTGTTCTATCTCAGAATTTTGAGGGTAATGAATTTCCAATTGCTTATGCTTCTAGAGTTTTTACAAAAGGAGAATCCCACAAATCTGTGATAGAGAAGGAGCTAGCAGCTATACACTGGGCAATTAAATTCAGACCGTACCTGTATGGCTATAAATTTTTAGTTAGATCAGACCATAGACCTTTGGTGTACTTATTTTCTATGAGGAATCCTTCTTCTAAATTGACTCGGATGCGATTAGATTTAGAAGAGTATAATTTCGATGTAGAGTACATTAAAGGTAAAGACAATGTCTGCGCCGATGCATTGTCCCGTATTTCAGTAAACGACTTAAGGAAATACATCGTAGTACATTAAATGTTTTTGCAATAACTAGGTCTAAAACTAAATCCAATTTTCCTCTTAATAATGATAGTAACAAACAAACATTAGAAACTATGTCACCTGAACCCATTGTATACGAAACTATTAACAATTCTGACATTTCAAAATTACCGACACTTAAATTTGAAATTCGCCCATCGTCTGTTAAGTTAATCATCAATAATAAAAAGAAAAAGAGCGCTCAAACTATTCAAAGCATTAATGGCAATTTTGTTCTAGAACAAGTCTTGTTTCAGCTACAAACAATGGCTGGTGCTTGTAAGTATAGAAAATTAAAATTAAGAATTAATGATCAAATATTTAAAATGTGCACAGTAAATGAATTCAAGCAAATGGGACAGAAAATATTACAGAATATAAGTATTGTGTTATATAATGTTCCCAAGGTAATTGATGATGAGGCCGAAAAATCAAAATTAATAGAAAAATTTCATGAAGATCCCATGACAGGAAGTCACTGCGGTCAGAAAAGGTTGTTGAAAAAATTAAAAAGTTTTTATTTTTGGAAAAATATGTCGCGGTATGTTGCTAATTTTATTAAAAAATGTCATGTGTCAGGTTAATAAGATAAAAATAAAAAATGTTGAACCCTTGATAATCACACCCACCCCCCAAAAAGGTCTTGATATTGTTTGCGTGGATACTATTGGTCCTTTTCCAATAACTTCACGTGGGAATATTTACGCTGTTACTTTACAGTGTGAGTTGACAAAATATGTAGTAATTGTGCCAATTCCAAATAAAGCAGCCTCTACAGTTTCTAAAGTCATTTTTGATAACTTTATTCTCGTTTATGGTCCGATGAAACAGCTAAGGACAGACATGGGCTCAGAGTACAACAATCAGATTGTTATGAATCTTTCAAAATTGTTAAACATCGAGCACAAAATGTCAACAGCATATCACAGTCAGAGTATTGGAGGTTGCGAAAGAAATCATCGAGTTCTTAATGAATATATTCGGATGTATATTAATGATGTACATACAGACTGGGATGAATGGTTGAAGTACTACACTTTTTGTTATAATACTACTCCAAGTTCATATCATGAATACACGCCTTTTGAGTTAGTATTTGCCAAAAAAGCCAACATCCCTGAATCAATGGGATCCCGTGTTGATCCACTATACAACATCAAAGACTATTATCATGAGGTTCGTTTTAAATTACAATTAGTCCACAGTAGAGCTAGAGAGTATTTAGAAAAAATTAAACAAAATCGTAAAATTCAATACGACAGAAATACTTCATCAACAGATTTAAAACAAGGAGATCTAGTAATGTTAACTAATGAAAATCGTAATAAATTAGATCCTTGGTATGAGGGACCGTGTTCAATAGTAAGCACTCATGGTCCAAATTGTGTCATAAAAAATAAAAAAGGAAAACTCATGACAGTGCATAAGAACCGCACGTGTAAATACGTACAATAAGTAGATTATTAACCTAATATATTTAATTATAGGCTTGTGGCAGATCTGCTTACTTAGTATTATTTTGTAACTGTTTATGATATTTTGTTAGCATAACGCATATTTGAAATGCACAAAGGTTAACGTTTGAATAGTAAATAAGTAAATTAAGAGTTGTTATTTGTCATTTGGTGTGCTTCTAAAATTTGGAATGCCCTTTGTAGATGGCCACTACAAAGGTCAGGTTAGGTTAGGTTAGGTTAGGTTAGGTTAGGTTAGGTTAGGAAAGGAAGGTGTAACGCTCTGTATATTAAATTAATTAATTCGATTAGCTGTTACAATTAATTGGCAACTAACAGAGCATTGCACCGACCTAGTAAGTAGAATACCAAGTTAGTATTTTTCATATAAAAATACTGACTACTAATGTTTTAGAAATAAGGACACAGAGAATGGACTTCACTCTGAGAAGTCAGTGTAGGCATTATTGAATAAGTAATCATATAGACAGATACTAAGATACCGTTAACTATAAGACATGAGTTGGGTTAAAAGCAAATAAAAAACAATTAAAAGTAATTATGTGTTTGATCTTAATGAATAAAAACAAAATCTATTACAGGCAAACTGCATAGTAGTTTTGACTGCATTGCTGCATCAGATGGCTAATCATCTGAATCGACGAGCTTCGTACAAATGCACTCAAATTCTTCTAGTTGTTGAGCGATATCTTTGCCATTAGTTATGCGAAAATCATAAAATTTTTGCCACTTACTTTGTTTCTGATCTTCGCTGATATCACCAAACCTTTGCGCCAATTTTGTCCAGACTTCTTTTGGGGTTGTGCAATTTATGAGATAAGGGTGCAACCGTATCTCTACTGAACCAACTATTATACTCATAGCTTTTAATGAGTTGATGTTCCATTTTTTCCATTCGTTGGGTGCTTCTGTTTCGTTTGGTTGTATTTCGGTATCGTCTATATAACCCAAGAGACCAGCTGATCCCAGAGAAATGTTTACACCAAATTTCCAAATAGTGTAACTATTTTCGTTAAATTAAGACTTTCGATAGTGCAACGTTTGTGAAACATATTGAACACTTGTAAAAATAAAAAAAAACAATAGATGATGTTTCACTAGGAGTTTTTATTATACTCGACAATATAGTTTCGATCGGTTCGATCATTATCAAGAGTAACTAGACTAAAGTAAAAACAAATAACAACGAGTATATATACTATTTACAAATTACAAAGGAGGAGTGGGGAGTTTGAAGAACTTAATTCTGTTTGAGAATTCACTAAATTTAAATTTTTGCTAAAGGCTTTTTTAATTTCTAAATTCTCTAACATAGTTAAAATACGATTATTACCTATGTTTGAGTGTAAAATTTTTTTTTACATTATCAATTGTGACCGAATGATCCGAATCAATGCAGTGCTCAGCGAGACCTGTTTTTTTGAGTTTTTTATGAATTGAATAGCAATGTTCCTTTACCCTGGTTAAAATGGCTCTCCCACTTTTTCCTATGTAAATTGCATCACAATCGTTACATGAAATTTTATAAATACCACTTTTTGTTAAGGGTGGTTGTGATGGTTTATTTTTAACAAGAAGAGTTTTTAAGTTATTTTTATTAGTTTCGACCGCTTTGAGATTGAATTTTCTTAATTTATTTTTAAACTTGTAACTTACGTTATGAATAAATTTGATTGAACAGAATTGATCTACTATTGGTGACTTCAAAAATTTGGTGTTATAAATTTGACTTAAAACTTTATCATTGAGTTTTTTATTGATGAGTTTATCAATGATTGACGTATTGTACCCATTGTTTATTGCTATAAATTTTATGACGTTAATCTCTTTTAAATAATTCTCTTTTGATAAAGGTATATTAATAAGACGGTTAATCATTGCGTGGAACGCTGCATGTTTGGTTTGTATGGAATGTGAAGAACAAAACGGTATGATTGTGTCAGTATAGGTCGCTTTCCGATAAATATTAAATGTTAAATGATCATGGGATCTTGTAATTTCTAAATCCAAAAAATGTAACGTACAATTGATCTCTTCTTCTACGGTGAATTTAATATTACTATCTAACGAGTTTAAGAAATTCGTGAAAGAAGATAATTGTCTTTTGGTCCCAGACCAAATACAAAACACATCGTCGACATAACGATACCAAGAAAAAATATAATTTACAAGACAATTAGACGAGTTAAATAGAGTGTTTTCCAATTGACCCATGAATATTTCTGCCAATATCGGTGACAGTGGGGAACCCATAGGGAGCCCGTTGTTCTGTTTGTAGATTATGTCGTTAAACGAGAAATAATTTTGTTCAAGGCAAGTATTTATTAATATGAGCAAATCTTTTCTTTGTATATTGGTTAAGTTACTGTCTGAAATTAATTTAGAAATAATTGGAATAAGTTTATTACATGGAATAGAGGTAAATAAACTACATACGTCAAATGAAACAAGATAACAATTGGTCGGAATTGTTAGTTTTTTAACTTTATTTACAAATTCTATGGAATTTTTTATGCTATATGGTGAAAAACAATTAAGATTATTAAGCAAAATCGTATTGACTTGACGACATAATTTGTAACATAAGGAAAACGTCCCCATGAGGACAGTTGTTTCGTACTTACAAGCGCCATGTTACAAATTATGTCGTCAAGTCAATACGATTTTGCTTAATAATCTTAATTGTTTTTCACCATATAGCATAAAAAATTCCATAGAATTTGTAAATAAAGTTAAAAAACTAACAATTCCGACCAATTGTTATCTTGTTTCATTTGACGTATGTAGTTTATTTACCTCTATTCCATGTAATAAACTTATTCCAATTATTTCTAAATTAATTTCAGACAGTAACTTAACCAATATACAAAGAAAAGATTTGCTCATATTAATAAATACTTGCCTTGAACAAAATTATTTCTCGTTTAACGACATAATCTACAAACAGAACAACGGGCTCTCTATGGGTTCCCCACTGTCACCGATATTGGCAGAAATATTCATGAGTCAATTGGAAAACACTCTATTTAACTCGTCTAATTGTCTTGTAAATTATATTTTTTCTTGGTATCGTTATGTCGACGATGTGTTTTGTATTTGGTCTGGGACCAAAAGACAATTATCTTCTTTCACGAATTTCTTAAACTCGTTAGATAGTAATATTAAATTCACCGTAGAAGAAGAGATCAATTGTACGTTACATTTTTTGGATTTAGAAATTACAAGATCCCATGATCATTTAACATTTAATATTTATCGGAAAGCGACCTATACTGACACAATCATACCGTTTTGTTCTTCACATTCCATACAAACCAAACATGCAGCGTTCCACGCAATGATTAACCGTCTTATTAATATACCTTTATCAAAAGAGAATTATTTAAAAGAGATTAACGTCATAAAATTTATAGCAATAAACAATGGGTACAATACATCAATCATTGATAAACTCATCAATAAAAAACTCAATGATAAAGTTTTAAGTCAAATTTATAACACCAAATTTTTGAAGTCACCAATAGTAGATCAATTCTGTTCAATCAAATTTATTCATAACGTAAGTTACAAGTTTAAAAATAAATTAAGAAAATTCAATCTCAAAGCGGTCGAAACTAATAAAAATAACTTAAAAACTCTTCTTGTTAAAAATAAACCATCACAACCACCCTTAACAAAAAGTGGTATTTATAAAATTTCATGTAACGATTGTGATGCAATTTACATAGGAAAAAGTGGGAGAGCCATTTTAACCAGGGTAAAGGAACATTGCTATTCAATTCATAAAAAACTCAAAAAAACAGGTCTCGCTGAGCACTGCATTGATTCGGATCATTCGGTCACAATTGATAATGTAAAAAAAAAATTTACACTCAAACATAGGTAATAATCGTATTTTAACTATGTTAGAGAATTTAGAAATTAAAAAAGCCTTTAGCAAAAATTTAAATTTAGTGAATTCTCAAACAGAATTAAGTTCTTCAAACTCCCCACTCCTCCTTTGTAATTTGTAAATAGTATATATATTCGTTGTTATTTGTTTTTACTTTAGTCTAGTTACTCTTGATAATGATCGAACCGATCGAAACTATATTGTCGAGTATAATAAAAACTCTTAGTGAAACATCATCTATTGTTTTTTTATTTTTTATTTTCGTTAAGCTTAACAAAATTGAATTCCTTATCAGCCATGATAACTGATAATTCGCTTTACACTTTCACGCACTACGGAAAAACAGAACTCGCGACACGAATAAGTTCTTTTTAATTTCACTCACTTTGCTGTGCTTAGCTTAAAGTTCTCACAAGTAAATTTTTCTTTTCTTTGGTTAATTTAACACTCTGGCGCAGTGTAAGCGTGCTGGGCCCATAACCGGTTGAATACCTATTTATTTGAAGGTATCCAAATAAAGTACAGCAGATTTGCAAAACAGTGTATTAAAGATAAAACCAAAAGGAAAACTATTCAAGGACTTAAATACTATGAGAGAAAAAAAAAACAAAATTAGCAATACTTGTCGGCTACAGTTCGAGGACTACTCTAACGATATGGCTTGTAGGCGACAACTTACAACGACACATTTTTAACAGTTAGACCGTAAGTACCTGCTAAGGGTCGGGTACCTACTTTTTGGGTTGTACATCATCAACCGTGGCCTTCCAAGAATTACATCACAAGCTATGTGAAAAGTAACTTTCTAAAAAGAATGAAATTTCAAAATACATATGAATTTAATTCTATATGCTAAAAATCTAACGATTTTTCATTAGGAAAATATTTAAACGAGTGACGTTTTTACGTACACCTTTATCAAAACCATTCTTTGCTTCTGATTCTACAGTAGCAGCTTTAACTTTCCTTGTGGCTCTACCTTTTGGTTTTCCTTTTGTAGCCTTCTTCTTATCCCTTTTCTTTGCTTCTAACTCAGATCTATCTGTCTCTTCAGAAGAGGATCTCCTCATTTTCTTCTTATCTTTCAATTTACATCTGAGTCACCTTTAATTATGCAATTCCAACTTATAACAATGATAACCTTTGAGGGAATTTGTTTCACATTTCTTATAATTTGATTCGAATTAGTGAAAAATCCGGAAATATCGCCATTAATGTTCTGTATTTAGATATTGAAACAAATTAAAGGCAAAATTACGACTTTTTCCTTTATTTAATTTAAATTAACAACTAAGTTTAAAACCCGTTTTTAAAATAAATAAATCAATTTTTTTACCATTCAAGCTCCCCCTTCACCGGAAGAGATTTTAAACCGCCGAAGTACGAACAATATTGTTAATTAAATAAGTGTCACATACATAAATTAATTAATTTGTGTATTTTGTAGTATATTCATCTGCCCCATGCCTAGAAGATGATCAAGACTTACAATCAAATGCATTACCATTGTTAAGATTAGTATTAATTTAGTGCAATTTAGGTCAACATTTAAAAATGATTTAAAAGTGTAAATTTGAATTGTTTTTTTTTTTGTAATCATATTTAATATCTAGGTAAATATTTATTTCATTTAGTTCGGCATAATTGTGGGTATTTACAGCAGTCTGACCGTTATAAACTGTACGTGACAGTATAATGGTCCTAAAGGCCAATTGTTGTAAATGGTTGTAGTGCCGGCGTCCCTATAATTTAAGTACCGATGGCAATGGGTTGCCAGCGGGGTTTTTCCCAAAATATCTCGTGTATTGTTGTTTATATTGAGGGTGGTTGTTAGTTTAAGATGGGATACGTTTCACACAAGATGAGACAGTAGTAGCATTTTTGTCAGTAACGAGTAGAGTAAGAATTGTTGATGGGCGTGTTAAGTCAAAAATAAACAATTGAAAGTTTCACTGTCAGTTTAATTCGATACATGCGTTTTAATAATTTGCAAAACCCTTTAATTAAGGTTGTGCCGTAGTGAATGATCACTGGTAATAACTCGTTGAAAGTTCACTACCAACGACAAGATATATAAACGAAACAACCATCAAGAAGATATTCAGTTACTCCTCCTTGCAAAGGAATTTTCTATATTCCCATACAAGATTCGTAATAATACTTAAAAGTCAAGAAGGCAAAACAATGGAGTGACGTTACTATCGTATAAATATTAATGTCAATATTTGTCAATATTAAAAAAGTGTTGTTTGTTTGTGACTTAGTAAGTACGCCTCCTGAAGAAGAAGCCGAAATGCAACGAATGTAATTAATTATCAATCTAATCGTACTGCCCAGGAACGTGAAGATCGCAATGAACGTGAAATAATTCGGTTAAGATAGACCCGTGAAGCGTGACATTCCACTAATGATGGTGCAAGTGTGAATCGAGCTGCTTTCCGTTACGATATGTCAATTGATTATAACTGTGTTGCTATTGGACCTATGAACTCAGTTTGCCAATATTGTAAGGTATTAAAATACAAAGATGAACCCAATGGATTGTGTTGCGCAAATGGAAAGGTAAAATTGATACCATTGCTTCCACCTCCAGAGCCATTGTACTCATTGGTTTTAGGAATAGGAACAGATTCCATACACATTTTAAAGAATATTCAACAATACAACGACTGCTTTCAAATGACTTTATTTGGAGCAACAAAAGTACCTAGTTCGGGAAAATTTCATGCCAACTTTTAAGGTTTGTAATAGTATTTGTAGTTGTATGTTTATTAATCATAACTTACCTGAAACTAGTAATAACTCTTTGAGAATGGTCGAGAGACCGAAGCGATTGTAAGAGTATCATTACAATTTTAGTAAAACAGTTTAAACGATTTTTTGTGTGACATTTAGTTTCACTTTGGAAACATACGTAAGACAGCCGGCTGTTTTTAGAACTCTTATTTTAAAGTTTTTTTGCGGGCAGATATTCCATAAGAAACTTATTTGAGATCGTACTCCTTTCTACAGTCTTCATGATCCAACAACAAATACACCATAGATTACAAAAAAAATTAAGTCACGTAGCTCTCAGACATTTATGAAGGCACCGTATTTATACCACCATGTGTATTTACGGAATTTATAGTGGAGTAAAGTATGGAAAAGGGCTGCTAAAATGATCGAATACTTCTTTGTGTATGATTGATGAGTTTCTGCGCATTTTTCCAAAGTTTAATTGAAAGGACCGTGCTTTTGGATGCGTCATGCACCATTTTGGCACTGTTTACACCAATTAAACTGTGTCGGTAGTAAAATACAAATGCATTAGGCTTGCACTGCAGCTGTAATGAATCTTGGCGTTCCCCTCGCGTTTCTGGCAACGACAACGACGCCGTTGCTGTTTGTTTTTCCTCGTGAAGCAACCAGTATACCATTCGTCGCGGCAATTTTTATATATCTCTCTTCGAGACGATTTCACGCAAAGGCGGTTTGCGTGCATGCGAGTAGCTACATAAGCTATTTGAGGACGTCGAGGTGATAGATTTAGACAGAAACAGGTGTTGTGCTACTGTCGTCATTGCACCAGCTTCATCTATTTAACTGATCTTGAGTGTTTTTCAGTGGTTCTAAATAAATTTCGCTGGGAGTCTAGCAAGAACCAAATGCTTTGTTAAAAATTCTATATATTTATAATTTGAGTGTAAACATATGTAGATAAATATACGTAGTCTGTTCAATAAATACATGAGCTGAAGGACTAGGGTGACTGAGTTGAAGGTTGGACATGCGCATTGACTGGTCTGTTGACGGAGGATTCACTGGAACCTTAGTAACAGCTAGATTTTCGAGGTATTTATGTAGTTAATGGTTTAAATTGTTTGCTTTTGTTGACAATGGAGGTTAATAAAGAGATGCAACAACGGATTAACATCAATTTTTTTTTAAGTTCATGAAATAATGAGGGCTGTTTATGAAGCTTTGAAGACATCTTTTAATCAGCGAAAGTCGTCAAAACTGCAATGATTGTGCAAAGAAATGGACGACCTTCAACCTCCTGTGTTGATGGAAACATTGAACGTTTTCAGATTCCTGTGTTTTATTTCTATCCTTGGCTAACTGTTTTCGAAATTCATCTTTATAGTTTGTACTAGTTACTAGTTCTTGTTGTGAATGGTGGCTCGTTACAATATTTTTTAAAGTGCAACTAGTGAATGTCGAGTGCGTAGTTTTCATCATTTCCATCGGTATAAAGAGTTAACGTTAACTTCAAGTATTCCTGCATAATGACAGTATCTGTCGGTTCATTTACCTTGAGCTTATTGAGGATGGACGAGAGTTTATTTATGCTTGAAGAGATCAAAAGGTCTATGTTTTATTCTACGCTTAATTTATGTGTAATTAGTCAAGACGTGTATGCGTACACGACCTCCGTTAAAATAATAACGTCTAAAGCGGCATTATGGCACCATGCAAGCAGCAATAAACATGAACAAGTTCATCTGTTTACCCGTGGAGGAATGAGGAACGAAAATTTTGCTAAAAGGATTAAATCTCCAACCTGAATTAAGTGTGTGTCGTTTATTAATAAACAAAATTGGCTTAAAAGCCTTTAGTGTTTGATAGAGTACTGTTATAATTGTATACCTAGTTCTTTAGTTAATATTTATTTCAACTGGGTTTTTTTATTGAAGGAGTCATATGGTATCTGTTGACTGACTGGGAAGACATATTACATGCAGTTACTTTTTTACTGTGTTACAGCTTCTACTTGGTAAAGTGACGGCCAGGCAATTTACTCGAGCAAATCGTGTGTACTGTTCGTAGCCTTCCGCGCGGCGCGGTGTAAATTGCTGTGTGTCGAGCCGCCATCAAGCAAGTCTTACGTAAATTGCCTGGTAACAAGCTCATTGTGGCGTAGCTCATGCCTCGTCGATGCCGCTGCCGCTGTCGTCGTGGTTCTCTGTTATTGCTGGTGTGCTTGCTCGGCTTCTCAAATCTTTTAAGACAGCGTCGCCGTAAAGCCCTCCGTAAACCTAACAATTTATTCACGAGGCCCTCGTAAAAGTCGCCTTAAACTCTCCAATAATTATTTATGAAAACCTTAGCCTGACTGATTTACGACCGTTTTTCGCGGGTATAACGAACGCGGTGCGTCACCTGGTTAGCTCAGTACAAGAGGGCAAGTTGGTTTTACTTCCTGTGTGTAATCTGCGAATAGGACTTAAGGTGTTTACTTATCTGCGTGTAGTAGTAGTACTGATGATAATAATTAATTTTTTTAAGACTATTAGTTCATAAATAAGACGAAGAGGAGAAAAATCACGTTTATATACTCGTATCACTATCAGACGGATAATTACAATGTATTGTAATTTAAAAAATAAAATTTCCAATGCTTTTTTCTCAATTGTTTACCTGTAAATGCAGACCGTAATTCTTTTTAAGTTGATAGAAAAGAAATCTTATAATCCGTGCTGTTACCCAAGTCCATTAGGTAACATTTATGTCGCCAGTTTATTAAAGAATCACAGTTTTTTAAAGATACCTACTAGAAGGCCTGTTTTTAACCTCACTCTATTTTTTTTTAGATATTAATGAAGCTGATTCACTGTATCTACGTTTACTTGATGGAAATTCATATTATTAAATTAAACAAAACAATAATGCACTTCCCACAATATTTTAATGAAGATGTACCTACCTGTGGCTATTACATAAGTTGGCGAAGAGTAATGAGCTTTTAAAATTACTTTGTAAGTATTTTGACCAAAGTGAAAGCAACTGTGCCTCTTGCAATTTTCATTTTGCAATTAATGTATTTACTGTTCCATATTGGGTTTTTGATGTACCGAGCACTTAAACGAAAACTATGTCATTCGCATCGTTGAATGAGTCAATTCTTTATGTTGGTGTCGGTATCTCCCATTCTGTCGGTACGAGGTAGGAAGAATATCAATTGTCATTATGGTAGATTATTGTTGTCAAAAATTGGGCTCTCAAATATCAATATGGGACGTACCGAGCGCTTAAATGAAAACTATGTCATTCACATCGTTGAATGAGTCAATTCTTTATGTTGGTGTCGGTATCTCCCACTCTGACGATAGGAGGCAGGAAGAATATCAATTGTTATTATGGTAGATTATTGTTGTCTAAAATGGGGCTCTCAAATATCAATATGGGACGTACCGAGCGCTTAAATGAAAACTATGTCATTCACATCGTTGAATGAGTCAATTCTTTATGTTGGTGTCGGTATCTCCCACTCTGGCGGTAGGAGGTAGGAAGAATTTCAATTGTTATTATGGTAGATTATTGTTGTCTAAAATGGGGCTCTCAAATATCAATATGGGACGTACCGAGCGCTTAAATGAAAACTATGTCATTCACATCGTTGAATGAGTCAATTCTTTATGTTGGTGTCGGTATCTCCCACTCTGGCGGTAGGAGGTAGGAAGAATATCAATTGTTATTATGGTAGATTATTGTTGTCTAAAATGGGGCTCTCAAATATCAATATGGGACGTACCGAGCGCTTAAATGAAAACTATGTCATTCACATCGTTGAATGAGTCAATTCTTTATGTTGGTGTCGGTATCTCCCACTCTGGCGGTAGGAGGTAGGAAGAATATCAATTGTTATTATGGTAGATTATTGTTGTCTAAAATGGGGCTCTCAAATATCAATATGGGACGTACCGAGCGCTTAAATGAAAACTATGTCATTCACATCGTTGAATGAGTCAATTCTTTATGTTGGTGTCGGTATCTCCCATTCTGTCGATAGGAGGTAGGAGTGATATCGTTCTATACTACATTAAAGGAAAAATATATCGTTTAAGGACCCAATTAGTTTATTTTAGTGTCGGCACCTCTCATTCTGGCCGTACGAGCTAGGAATGATATCGAATGATATTAAATTATTGTTATCAAAGATGTTGCTTTAAGACGTACAACAGGAGACGTACTGAGAGCTTAAAGGTTGAATATATGGTTTTTTTCATCGATAAATGAAGCAATTCGTTTGATGTTGTCGATATCTCCCATTCTTCGGATATAATGTACGAAAGATATCGATTAATCTTGTAATAGATTAGTGTTGTCAAAAATGGCTCTTCAAAATGTACAGCATGATACCTACCTACCGAGAGCTTTTAGAAAGAATATAACGTTTACATCGATAAATGAACCGATTAGTTTACCTTCTAATGTTGGTCTTTCCCTTTCTGCCTTAGAAAACATATCGATCGGTATTAGATCATTGGTATTAAAAATGGCGCTCTAAGGAATTATGAAGGATTTCTCTGGATCAAATGGTCGTTTTGGATGGATGGGTGTAAAAATTGGTAGGCACAACTTAAGCCTTTTGAAGGAAAACTCGATTTTAAAATACTTAAAAAGACTATATTTGAATATCCATAAACTTCACACTATAATTTCTATTTTACAACCGTATACCAAGAGCTTCTATAATATAATAATCTCAATATTCCTCCTCATCTACCATGGGCACCATTGTTTTGGGTTTACACTATCGATGTTGATTTTATTGTAAATCGATAGCTACGGCTCCCACGTAGATGACGTGGTCGGTTTTCGTTGTTGCTTACATTCGGCCTTCCTGACTATGGAATTGTCATCGATCCCGACTTTGACCTAGATATTGAAAATTATTCTCAGTTTACTAGAGAATTTAAAAAAAAAAACGTCGGCATTTTGCACCGCCCAAGGATGCGTTTGATGCTACGTAAACAGTAACAATGTGCTTCGAACCCTCATGTACCGAGTGTTTTGCACTTTGTCCGGCTATTTTGCATCGACTGTTTTTGTGCACTTCGAACAGTTTACAAAGATAGCTTGCCCCTATACTTCGGGTATTTTCATGTTTACCGTGCTCCGCGTTATACATGATCGAATATCTTGCATATCTGGGGAGACCACAAACGATTCCCATGTTTTTTTTTTAACATTTTGCGTTTGTGATTCACTAGCAGGCTTTGTCTGCGAGTGCTTGGCGCTTAGGTACCATCGCACGCGTCGAGCACTTTACAAAGTATTTCGAACACATATTTGAAAAGGTTACCTATAACATGTATGCTAGAATTTGAATGCCTTTTTCCATATGTTTCGAGCTTGACTGCTTTACATATCGTTATACATTACCGCTTGAGAGAAGCGGAGCCTCGTCTTCTTCTAACGTGACCCAAGGCTTCATCTTGTCGACACTAACTACAACTGGGCATTTACGATACCTCTCGGTCACTTGGACTGCAGCGTATCTATCGTTTGCCAAAACAGCCGTAATGCGAAATGGTCCCTTGAACTTGGGTTTCAGTTTCTTACTCTCACCGGTGGCTGGAATATCGGTTTTTGCGACCATTACAAGATCGCCGATCTTGTACTCTTTTGCTTTTGACCGTTTCGCGTCAAAGCGTCTTTTTTGGATATCTTGGTCCGCTTAGACCTGGTCTTGCACCTTCCCCATTAAGGTCGCCAAGTTCGTACGATTTCAGTCCCCTTTGCACTGTTTTGACCTGTAGGTCCGTCCCACTCATCGTTTTCATTACCTCCGTTCAATGCAGCCAGAGAGATGAGAATCGTGCGGTTAAATCTTTCGCGCGTGGGGTGGCAACTGCATTCAAAACATGCTTTATGCCATATTCTACGAAAAAGTGTTTGAAGGTTCTAACCCTGCAAACGAATATATGCAGTTGTGACACACCAGGAATTTTAGCATGGCACAACTCATACGGTGTTTTCCTTCTGCATTTAGTTGGCAGTCTATATTGAAGGAAATTCGCCGTAAAGATTGCTTCTCCCCAGTATTTCCATAGAAAAGCATACAGCGACACGTTTCAAGAAAGGACCTATTTTTTATTTCAGCGACACCGTTCTGTTGAGGTGAATAAGTCGCTGTATATTGCGTCATTATCCCCTCCTTCTTTAGATAACTGCAATTCTCGATTTACATATTCTTTGCCTCTGTCGGACCGCACAACTTTGGGGTTTTCTCCCGAATTGCGTCTTCATCATTCACATCGTTGAATGAGTCAATTCCTTATGTTGGTCTCGGTATCTTCCATTCTGTCGATAGGAGGTAGGAGTGATATCGTTCTATACGATCGTTCTATCGATCTGTTCGGACATTGTCGCACATAGAAACCTTTCTTCTATTTCTTTAATTCGTGAATCTATTTCTTGAAATTTTCCTGCAAAATTCTGTTCTGTTTCGGCTAATTTTGCGTGAAATTTCTCTAAAGTTTCGTTCAGTTCTTCCCTCAAATTTTCTTTCTGTTTCCCTTTCAATTCCATTGAATTTTCCCTTAATTTCTTTTCCAGTTCATCGCCAAATTCGTAGGTATTTGGATCGATACCCTCTCGTATCAGAGCTTCCTCGAGTCGCCCTTGTAAGGTGAGCTTGTTACCAGATGTATCTTCGTCTCGCTCCTCGAGTTCACTTTTCAGTTCGGCAACTTTCAACTCCAACAACTTTTTCGGCATTTTGATTTATTTAACTATTTTTCTTTTACTAGAAAATTCTCTTCTTTGGGGGATCGATTGGCTGAGCACCCCACATATGACACCAATGTAACGACTTTAATAGTATAACTTATTTATTTAACGGAAATTTATTTACAATTATTTATTTAACACTTAAACACTAATAATAATTTAACAACTTATTTATATTACAAGAAAAATGCGTATTTATATCACTCTGTTTTAATATTAGACGTTCGGAAGCTAACTGTGAACTGTTTTCACTGGCCATGTCAACAAGTATTTATACAGACTTAGAATATTCCAGAAAACGTCTGGAAACCTATTAGAAATTACAAAAAGTTCCCATTGTGTCCGTGTAATTTATGGCCTTGTTATTTGCCATCAAAGCGCCGACCGACACCGGCATTATTTGAACTCCGCTTATCTGCTCTCAGATCTTGTCGCCGCTCTAGCTTACAGACATCTCGTTACAATATTATAATAAATGGAAATAACAACTGATCTATCCTATCGTAGAAAGAAAACTAGAATTAATTTTAATTAATACTTTTTTATGCAAAACTAACTTCATAAGAAATTCATTCACACAACGTTTACAATAATAATAATAATTAAACATTTAACGTAATCTCATGAGAATTAACAAAAAATCCTGACTGTAAAAAATTACATCATTTTGTTCATATTTACAATATTAACCATTACCGTTCACTTTTTTTAAAAAACTGTCCACGTCTATTTTTTGGGCAGTTCTTGACAATTGTCAGTCCGAACTTTTTTCTCATCACGGATCTCATCTACGTTTGTGTTTGCTTTCCATTTCCGTTTCCTTCTTCTTCGCTAAAATGCATGGTAAGTATGTTAGTAAATATTTCTTCCGAAAAGGACTCATTTTCACAAATTTTAGTCCGAAATTAAATTGTTGTCAAAAATTGGGCTCTCAAATATCAATATGGGACGTACCGAGCGCTTAAATGAAAACTATGTCATTCACATCGTTGAATGAGTCAATTCTTTATGTTGGTGTCGGTATCTCCCACTCTGACGATAGGAGGCAGGAAGAATATCAATTGTTATTATGGTAGATTATTGTTGTCAAAAATGGGGCTCTCAGATATCAATATGGGACGTACCGAGCGCTTTAATGAAAACTATGTCATTCACATCGTTGAATGTGTCAATTCTTTATGTTGGTGTCGGCATCTTCCATTCTGTCGATAGGAGGTAGGAGTGTTATCGTTCTATACTACATTAAAGGAAAAATATACCGTTCGATGACCCAATAAGTTTATTTTGGTGTCGGCATCTCTCATTCTGGCCGTACGACCTAGGAATGATATAGAATGATATTATATTATTGTTATCAAAGATGCTGCTTTAAGACGTACAACAGGAGACGTACTGAGAGCGGGTGTTTTTGGCCTGTCTAGTCGAAGTCGCTGTTGTATGTCGTCATCCCTCAACCCATCGATGAAAGAGTCGACAGCCAACTATTCCAGAGTGTCATCGGGAGTACCTGGATACGCGGGGCAGACCAGACGAGCGATATCGGCCTCGTATTCTTGCAAGTTTTCCTCTGCCTTGTGACGTCGGTTTCTTAGCTGCACATGACTGACGCTCGTCACATGTGCCTGACCATACCGCATCATCAGGGTTTCCTTTCGAAACAGGTTCTTTTGGAATTGAGCTTATTATACATGCATCTGACAAAGCTTGTTGAAGTATTGAAGGGACGTTTCCTTTTTTTCTTCAGAAGCTGATACGTCTTTGGTTACAGAAACCGCAGAACCATTCGTTTCCACTTGACAGCCAAAGACGCTCAAATGAAAACTATGTCATTCACATCGTTGAATGAGTCAATTCTTTATGTAGCTGTCGGTATCTCCCATTCTGTCGGTAGGAGGTAGGAAGAATTTCAATTGTTATTATGGTAGATTATTGTTGTCAAAAATTGAGCTCTCAAATATCAATATGGGACGTACCGAGCGCTTAAATGAAAACTATGTCATTCACATCGTTGAATCAGTCAATTCTTTATGTTGGTGTCGGTATCTCCCATTCTGTCGGTACGAGGTAGGAAGAATATCAATTGTCATTATGGTAGATTATTGTTGTCAAAAATTGGGCTCTCAAATATCAATATGGGACGTACCGAGCGCTTAAATGAAAACTATGTCATTCACATCGTTGAATGAGTCAATTCTTTATGTTGGTGTCGGTATCTCCCACTCTGACGATAGGAGGCAGGAAGAATATCAATTGTTATTATGGTAGATTATTGTTGTCAAAAATGGGGCTCTCAGATATCAATATGGGACGTACCGAGCGCTTTAATGAAAACTATGTCATTCACATCGTTGAATGAGTCAATTCTTTATGTTGGTATTGCTATCTTCCATTCTGTCGATAGGAGGTAGTAGTGATATCGTTCTATACTACATTAAAGGAAAAATATATCGTTCAATGACCCAATTAGTTTATTTTGGTGTCGGCGTCTCTCATTCTGGCCGTACGACCTAGGAATGATATAGAATGATATTAAATTATTGTTATCAAAGATGCTGCTTTAAGACGTACAACAGGAGACGTACTGAGAGCGGGTGTTTTTGGCCTGTCTAGTCGAAGTCGCTGTTGTATGTCGTCATCTCTCAACCCATCGATGAAAGAGTCGACAGCCAACTATTCCAGAGTGTCATCGGGAGTACCTGGATACGCGAGGCGGACCAGACGAGCGATGTCGGCCTCGTATTCTTGCATGTTTTCCTCTGCCTTGTGACGTCGGTTTCTTAGCTGCACATGACTGACGCTCGTCATATGTGCCTGACCATACCGCATCTCTAACTTCTTCACTAGGTGTTCATAGTAGTTCAATTTCTCGGGTGGTATGGTATCCAAAATCTCCTCGGCATTACCATGCAACTCGCAGACCAGCTCGGAGGCTTTATTTTCCAACGTCCAGGCGTTTGACTTCGCGGCCGTTTCAAATTTCTTAAGGAAATTGGTCCATAATGTCTTTCCGTCGAACTTAGGTGGCTTCGTATATGCTTTCGATGGCACACCGTGCCCATTCTCCTGCTTCACACTTCTAGCTTCATTATCGATCTGTTCGGACATTGTCGCACATAGAAACCTTTCTTCTATTTCTTTAATTCGTGAAACTATTTCTTGAAATTTTCCTGCAAAATTCTGTTCTGTTTCGGCTAATTTTGCGTCGAATTTCTCTAAATTTTCCTTCAGTTCTTCCCTCAAATTTTCTTTCAGTTTCCCTTCCAATTCCATTGAATTTTCCTTTAATTTCTTTTCCAGTTTCCCTTCCAATTCCATTGAATTTTCCCTTAATTTCTTTTCCAGTTCATCGCCAAATTCGTAGGTATTTGGATCGATACCCTCTCGTATCAGAGCTTCCTCGAGTCGCCCTTGTAAGGTGAGCTTGTTACCAGATGTATCTTCGTCTCGCTCCTCGAGTTCACTTTTCAGTATTTTTCACTATTTTTCTTTTACTAGAAAATTCTCTTCTTTGGGGGATCGATTGGCTGAGCACCCCACACCTGACACCAATGTAACGACTTTAATAGTATAACTTATTTATTTAACGGAAATTTATTTACAATTATTTATTTAACACTTAAACACTAATAACAATTTAACAACTTATTTATATTACAAGAAAAATGCGTATTAAATCACTCTGTTTTTATATTACACGCTCGGAAGCTAACTGTGAACTGTTTTCACTGGCCATGTCAACAAGTATTTATACAGACTTAGAATATTCCAGAAAACGTCTGGAAACCTATTAGAAATTACAAAAAGTTCCCATTGTGTCCGTGTAATTTATGGCCTTGTTATTTGCCATCAAAGCGCCGACCGACACCGGCATTATTTGAACTCCGCTTATCTGCTCTCAGATCTTGTCGCCGCTCTAGCTTACAGACATCTCGTTACAATATTATAATAAATGGAAATAACAACTGATCTATCCTATCGTAGAAAGAAAACTAGAATTAATTTTAATTAATACTTTTTTTATGCAAAACTAACTTCATAAGAAATTCTTTCGCACAACATTTACAATAATTATAATAATTAAACATTTAACGTAATCTCATGAGAATTAACAAAAAATCCTGACTGTAAAAAATTACATCATTATGTTCATATTTACAATATTAACCATTACCGTTCACTATTTTTAAAAAACTGACCACGTCTATTTTTTGGGCAGCTCTTGACAATTGTCAGTCCGAACTTTTTTCTCATCACGGATCTCATCTACGTTTCTGTTTGCTTTCCGTTTCCGTTTCCTTCTTCTTCGCTAAAATGCATGGTAAGTATGTTAGTAAATATTTCTTCCGAAAAGGACTCATTTTCACAAATTTTAGTCCGAAATTAAATCCTCGTTTTAAAAACTACGGTACAAATTAATAAAGGATTATTGCTAAAGTTGATTGTTCACTGTAAAATTTTGACGCCATTCAAGGGAATGACTGGGTTGAGAAATCAATTTTTATAAATGTAATTGCTTCCTTAGAAACATATTCCGCCATTTGGAAGAATTACGGCTTTAGAAGCGCAACTATAAGGCCGATAACGTTAAAGATACTCTTTAGCACCACTGTTTTTAGTGTTTTGGCTTTTCGACTTGGCAACGTCGCATACTTCCACTGTTACGCTCTGTGTTGTTAAGTTGTTCGTCACTTATTGGCAGCTTATGCGAGATTGGTTAAGTTACCCATTTCAAAAATTCTTTACAGAAATCGAATATCGCTTATTGAACTGTTTTTTTCATAAAAAATATTCGTTTGAATATTATTATTCAATTCACAAAATGTCAAAATCATAAGGTGAAACATGTACATAAATTGGCACGAAATTCATCAAACATTATGTGTTTGGTACCGCAAAAAGAATTCAAATATTTTTCATGTGTTAAGAACACTATCGAAAACAGATTTAGAAACGTCCTTAAATTAAAACTCACCTGAACTCTGTATCGTCGTCTTCAATTCTGACACTGCCACAGATAGCGTAGTTCATAAGTTCGTCGTTTGGATTGGGTGTCACCATCGGGTAGATTTGATATTTCGACTGATTTCTTCGTCAAATTTGACCACTTACCCCTTTTGCTTGTTTTTCTTCACTGTCGTCTGATTTATTTTTCACATTTTTTTATCACTTATTTTATCCTCTCTGCTCTTATTCTCCGTTAATTTTTGTTCGTCTAATTTATTAGTTTTCGGTCTCTTGGATTCCTCAGTTACTTCAGCTTTACGGTTGTACAGTCCAGTTTTCAACGGAGAGTATAAAGAGTCTAAAGGGGAAGACTTGTACGACGTATCTGTAGAAGGAATGTCAAGAGCACTTTCAAAGCGTGTAAAGCTCATTTCCCTTTCCACTTCAGAATTCGACTTTTGGGTTTCAAGTAAAATTTTTACGTTGCAGTGAACCACAATTTTATCTGATACGTTTGATTTTAGATTTTCTTTAGATGTTTTATTCAATTTTGAGTCAATTACATCAACAGATGAAGTTTCTTTTTTCAGGTTTTCATCAGGGTTTCCTTTCGAAACAGGTTCTTTTGGAATTGAGCTTATTATACATGCATCTGTCAAAGCTTGTTGAAGTATTGAAGGGACGTTTCCTTTTTTTTCTTCAGAAGCTGATACGCCTTTGGTTACAGAAACTTGTTGGGGCATAACAGGAAGGTCTGCTATTGGATTCACATGTAATGAGTCCGTTTTATCACTCTTAACTTTTGAAGGTTTAATTTTTTTAGGTTTATCTGTCGCTTTTTGTACTTTGGATGTGTTATCGATTCCTTCAGAAGTGTGGGGTTGTTCTTCTGCTTCCGCTTCGTTTACAACGGCATCATTTGCGGTAGTCCTTTTAGTTTCTCGTGCATCTTGCAAACAAGTAGAAGAGGATGAAGATGGAGACCTCAGTTTCGTCTTTTTGTTCCTGGTTTTCTGACGTTCTTCACTGGTCGATTTGTTGGTGGTGCTGTTGGTCCTTTTCCTCTATTTAGCTGGCGTTTTAGCGGTTCATGTTTCCATTCGTGTTTCGGAAATCCCAGCAAGAGCTCTCAAGTCCGTATCCCACGATTTAGTACGCGAAGTAATGTCTTTGGTTTTGATATTTTCGACGGCTTTATCTACTTTGTTAGTCTCGTTATTCTTGTTTTCGTCTTGGTCTTCGGGGAATGCTTTCTCTGGAGTGGAGAAGTCCAGGACGAACGTGAGAACTTGTGCTTTTTGGAGTCTGTTTTTTAGCTGTATTAGTCTCCGCGGTTAATGGAGTAGTGGTAATTGGATCGCCAGCTGTTGACTGTTGGTCATTGTGGTTTTCGTACGTGATTGTTGTGGTAGTTGTAATAGTAATTGTTTGGTTCATTTTTGGTGGTGCACTTGTGTCGTTAGCAGCAGCAGATTTGGGAAGTAGAGTTTTGATTCTTTTTTGTTCAGAAGGGGCTGGCGGATAGGGAGAATTGGATAAAGACGGCATGTTGTCAGTTTTTGGCGCAATTTTCCTTTTGCTCTTTTTCGCTGGAGGGTCTTTATCTGGTTCTTTAGCGACTAGAGTCAGCAAGGGTTGACTTCCTATTGAAATCGATGGCATCACAGGTTTTCCAAAATTGGTTGTAAGTTTGGAAGTTGGATCTTTTTTACTATGATCGGAATCACTACATGCTATAACGAGATCATTCGGACTGTGGTTACCGGTTCTATGTTTTGTCTCTGAAAAATATGAATTATTTATTATAATAGCATATATTTGACATTTTGTGTTTAATGTGTTTCACTTATGTCCATCATTACCTACACGAGATGCATTTTGTAGTGAGTCTTCTACATTGTCAATATCAACCGAATCTAAATAGAAAATAATTTGTAAATTTCAACGTTCAAGTAGTCAAAAATTCGCGTTATTTTGACGTTGAAAGTTTGTTAAAAATTGGATCTGCTTCTGTTTTTTGAAGAACCGTTTTAATTGCACCGTCCAATTCGTGATTTAATAGGTTTTGCTTTTCATCGTGTGGCGACGTTGAAAAATTAACTTCTTTAATGATATTTTCAGCGAGTTTTTTATGAAATTCGCGATTTTCTAATAATTTCTGGGCTACGAGCTGCAAAAATATAATAGTGTGGCTCCAGTTATTAGTAATATTAAGTGCAAAGATACATTTATGAAAATGCACTCAGTTTAAAAACACTGTCAAAATTTTCAAATTTTATCGACAAATTCTTGACAATATTATTTCTGCCATTAACGCCATTATGAAAATATACAGAACTACAATATACATTGTATGATTATTAATTTTAGTAAATACCTACAATTTTTTTAGAAACAAAAAGACCAGAAACTTTTTTATAAAAAAAGGAAACAGAAGATAATTTCCTCGTAAAACCCAATTAAATCTTAAAACTTCTTGTAAGGAGATTAATAACTAATAATAAGCTTATCACCCATGGCCTTTTACAAACAGTTATTTCGTTTAGTTAAAAAAAAATAAAAGCTTAAATAATTTTTATATTCTCGGTAAAACTTTATTAATGTATTTATTGAGTGTACTTTATTACTTGTAATAAATATGTCTACTTTATTTTTAATATTAATTTAAAGAGAAAATGAAAAGATCATTCAAGTATTCAAATACAATTCTAGTACGTTTTTTTTGATAATTTAAGATTTCCAACTTTCAAAGTTAAAAATAACGTTAACAAGTTCACCTTTAGAAATTAAAAACTTCTAAATATTATTGTTTTACAATAATAACGTCAATAAATAAGACGGATGTAATTCCGAAGAGCGGTCAACTCCGATTGGGACGAAATTTTGAGAATTTGTTGTCCTTGATGGAATATGAAAATTCCCCAAGGGGGTTTTGACGGCAATGCGCCACTAATTTTTTGTAGTTTTTTTTTTTTTTAAGGAAATGGCCCAAAATGATTTATTTATTAAGAAATAATTGGGAGAAAGGCTTTTCCACACCTTCTTTTTACAAATAAAGGTTGATACTTAGTGTGATTAAACCCTTGCCCCAATGACAGCTTGAAAGCATTTTGACAGCAATAATTATCACTGTTCAGATATTATCGGAATTAGTCGGTCATTTGAATTGTTGAACTGTTACACGTAAATAAATCGCGAATTGCAACGATTTTCGCTTGCGCCAACGTTAAATTACGTAGGTTATGTGGTTCAGGTTTGGTTCTTTACATGCTTTGACTTCATTTTACTTTTAGAGAACTGAACATCGACGCAGAAGCTAACTTACCTTCAATAATTTAAACGACCAAGTATTGCCGACCACTATCCAATATTGAAAATTATTTGTAAAAAATCAAACCTTCACCACATAATCTACTTAATTTAACGTTAGAATACGCGAAAATCGTTGCAATTTGCGATTTATTTACTTGTAACAGTTCAACAATTCAATCGACTGAGTAACATCGACCATTCCCGACCGCTCCCGAACAGTGATAATTACTGCTGTCAAAATGCTATCAAACTGTCATTCTGGAAAATGTTTAATTACATTAAAAATCGACCTTTATTTATAAGAAAAGGTGTTGAAAAGCCCTTCTCCCAATTATTTTTTTGATGTTTTTTATAAATGTCTTTTCGTAGACCCTTTAAACCCCCATAATAAATTAGTTATGTGTGTCGGTCAAAAATCTCCTTGGGAAATTTTCATGTTCCATCAAGGACAATAGATGCCCAAAGTTTCATTCCAATCAAAGAGTCAATCAAGTTTGTTTGAAATGGTTTCTCCAAGTTTTGTTTTTATAAAATCAAAAAAGTAGAAACGAAAAAAAAAAAGAATATTTCTTGTTATAAAACCAAAATGGCGGCCGTAAAATGAACAATGGCGGTAGATACGACAAAAAAATGCGTACTAACGCACACTAACAGATATATATAGAACTTCTAATGTGTTTTTGAAATAAACATGATCTTTCTTGATAAAAACAGAAAATTTTACGTTTCTTCTTACCTCGATTGACATTTCCATGTCTTTAGAAGTTGTCGAGGTGGAACTTTCGGTTGATCTATTTACATTTCCAGGCAGGCTACTGGATGGCGTCGCCATTACTTCCGAGTTATCTATGTTATCTTCTCCGCTATCATTGTAAACGTTTCCGTTGAAATTATTAAAACTAAAATCTTTTGTTTGTAAGTACTTCTATTTAATAAAAACAAATCAGAAATTCACCTGCTTGAGGGTGAGTATTGTACCCTGTCTAGTAAAAAAATTAATTGTTCTTTCAATGATTTTCTACCTTGGGTAGTATTAAAGTAGTTGGTGGCTTCTAGTCTTTCTTGAACTAAAAATGAACAATAAAAAAGACTGAAGTGGCTATCGAACAAGGTCCTACCGATCCTGTAAATAGCTGAATATTCATTTATTATATCCACTAAATTTAATCCACAAACACGATAGCTAATTGGACTCCCTTTCTTCACTTTTCGCGAAAACCCCAATAAACTTTCCAATAAATTACGAAACGCCTTTTTTCACTTTTCATCCTTAAGATATCCTTCAAGGAAGAAGGAATTACAGTTACATAAATTGCTAAAATGTTTAGAGAAACTTACCTAGAACTTGTTTAGAAATCTGCTGTTTGGAATTGTTCTCCATAATTATGACAAAATATATTGACATTAATATTTATACGATACTAACTTCACTATATTGTTTTGCCTTCTTGACTTTTAAGTATTATTACTTACTATTATATACTATAATTACTATTAATGTGAGTAAGGAATTTTTTTTGGGTTTCAGAATTCAAGATGTGTCTCATTCTAGCTTTGGCAGCACTTCTCCTTACTTTTTTCTCAACGTATGTCTTTCAGGTAAATTTTTATAATATGTAATGTTAAGTTTATAAATACATTTACATATAATAATTAACTAACCACCGATTTCAACCTTTTAAAAATCCTTCAACTTTTGACCTATTCTTTGCTCTTCTGTCTCACTCTGTTTCCTTTACAAAGGTAAACAAATGACTTTGTTGTCCCTTTTTTTATTTCGCAAATATCGTTTCATTTCTATTTAGGTAATAATTTATTACAACTACATACTTATTTCTAGGCTGGCCTAGTGGAAATGTTATATGATCGTTTTCCCTGTCAATTATCATATGCATGTTTTATTTCATACTAACTACAATAATACATATTTGGACTCTTTCTGTCCGATGGAAAGATCCCACAAAGCATAATTGGTCGTCAGAATTATACGTCATGTATATACTGCAAAGACTAAGTAAATTTCTCCTGAATGACTTTTTCTGTTTGTTTTTCAAAAAAAGCGCGAAATTGTCTATTTTTACAATATGGCGTAATATACCTATAACAATCGAACGCCATGTTGACATTGCTGATTGCAACAATAGAAACAATGGTATTAAACCCGCCATTTTGTCGATTTAAAAATTATTTTCTTTTAGTGTCACCGTATTACTATTATTATTACAAAAGAGCGTCGCTAAGAATAAGCGATCCAGGTTTTTATGAAGATGTTCAATGGGTCCAGGGCTTACACAATAGCCAAATCGGTAATTAAATAATATTAGAATTTATATAAACAGGAAAACATACGCAGGCGTATTTTTATTGTATAATAGTAATTTGCATTAAAAATTTAACTAACTCTCTTCTTAAACAACCAAAAATAAATCTGAAGAACAAATATATTAATTTATATTTCTTATGTACCTACTGTGCTACTCCTTACATCTGCAGACTGGTTATACTATTAATAATATCTAAAATCAGACTGATATTTTATTGATTATTTTATTTTAGGCAATCATATGTACATATAGGGCACATATTGTGCTAAATATTTACTGTTTATTAGATTAAGTTTTAAAAAATAACTTGCATTTTTTTAAGTAGAATTAAGAGAAACTAAATAATTGTTGAAAAAGATGTTTTATTTTACTGCAATTTTTACATTTCTAGAATTAATTGTAAGTTTAAGTTTTGACATTTTATATTAAATTTATGATCTCTTTCAAAAGATTGCTTTGTAAATCTTTAATAGCTTTATTCGAATTTTATAGTTCAAAAAATATCATATTACTTTGTTTTGTTTATATAAAATCTTGATTATGCTCTAAAAGTAAGTAAATAAATTTGTTAATCTAAAAAGACAGGTAAATTCCTGTTTCGTCTAAATAATTAAGAATTACTAATCCCACACTTGGAACGCGTCCTATACAATAGGTACAACGAACCACAAGCCAATTCTGCGACCGGTTTCGACCTATTGGGTCTCTTCAGGCAGAAGCAGGCAAAACACAAACTGTAAAGTTCACTTGAAAAACAAGACTGACTAGAAACAACAGAAACAACTACTCCGAGGGCTAATACCCCTACCGGCATTGAATTACACTATTGAATCTGAAGGTACATACATGTTAGACGTAGATAAAATAATCTAAAAAGACAGGTAAATTCCTGTTTCGTCTAAATAATTAAGGATTACTAATCCCACACTTGGAACGCGTCCTATACAATAGGTACAACGAATAAATAAATTTGTGTAAATATCAATGTTCGACACGTTCAGTTCTGAAAGCCAACCTGCAGTTAGCAAGAAGTATATAGTGCAATGAATTGCTATAATAACTAAGCAGTTAGATCGATGGGGTGGAAACTAAAGAGCGACCATTGTTGAACAACGTTTAATATAAACAATTTACCGCTTACTTATATTACACGTTCGGAAGCTAACTGTGAACTGTTTTCACTGGCCATGTCAACAAGTATTTATATAGACTTAGAATATTCCAGAAAACGTCTGGAAACCTATTAGAAATTACCAGAAGTTCTTGTTATTTGCCATCAAAGCGCCGACCGACACCGGCATTCTTTGAACTCCGCCTATCTGCTCTCAGATCTTGTCGCCGCTCTCGCTTACAGACATCTCGTTACACTGCCCCCTCCTTAAGGGTGATCCGTCCCGGATCACATTCTGACGTTCCTTCAAAGGATCATGCCGGTACTTGCAAATCTGTCCCCTAAAGCACCCAGTCGTCATATGGAAATAGCAATCCACCGTTCTTGGCTGTGCGGAATCTCGTTGGGGATTGTCAGTGTACACCGTTATTTCGACGCTGCTCCACCGGAACAGGAACATATAAAATCATACAAAGAAGGAAAAAGCGACTCCAACTATGCAACTCATCTACATCAAAAACTACACAGTCTAGGACCTATAGAAGATACACTCACAATCCTACATTACGCACCAAAAAGCAAAAAACTAAACATACTAGAAAATATGGAAATATATAAACAAAAAATAAACAACAACATAATCAACGTACAAATAAATAACACATCGGACACAATATTCACCCCACTCAAACTCGTCACACGAAACACTATAAATACGCAACAGCAAACAAATACACACCAGTCAGCTTGATAATGCCGAAAGGCGAAACGATCGTCGCTGACAAATCCAAGAAAATTCGTAAAATGGGAAGCAGAACAAACACCGAATCTAACGTTTTATTATTATTATTATTATTTATACAATTCAGCCAATATTAAGGATAAAATATTTACATTGACTGACATTTCAGCGTAGGCTATACTTAAACAGAACTCCAGGTAGGTATTACAGTAGGTGTTCATAAATATTATCAATGGCTTCATGTGGAAGTGACGAAGCTTCGAAAAGTCTTTTAATAAAGTATTCTCCAACCGTTAAGTCGTCGGTATAGGGTTGATGAAAATTTTGTATAAATCGATCAACGGCACCGTCGAACTTTGAAAGGGAACTGTTTGAGTTTTTGATATTGTTATGTCCCCAAGGAAGAGTATTCGCTGTTTTCGGAATAAAGAAACGTTTATCATCTTTGGGAGAGAGGACTACTTTCGTTTTCATATGGGTAAACATAGTATGCAGATCGGAAACGAAAACATTCATACATTTAAGAATGGTGGCGTCATCTCTAATGACGCGTAGGTAATCATCGATTTGAAGATGTAATTTAATGACATTTTTCTTGACACCTTTTGCTTTTTTAACAATTTGATCAACGGCTTCAACGCAGTAAGCTTTTGCTCCGGTTCCATAGAATGCTTTAATGGGATTATTAGGGAATTCGTCTTTAAATTTGCCAATAACAGAAGAGGTAATAGGGATATTGAAACTATTATTATGGGGATAATTGGAAGTGTCGAAGTGATGAATATTTTCAATCATATCTCTGTAGAAATTTTCGGTGAAAACTTTAAGAATGAAGGAATCAGTATCCATATACATCAAAGAAATATTTTCTTGATATTTTTGCTTAAGACAGCCGTAGTAGAAGTCATTACATAACAACTTTTGATAAATCCAAAATAGTGAAACCTACATAGAGCGGTTTATCGTAAACAATGTGTAATTTATTTATCTGAATAGCTACGAAATGGGGGAGTGAAAATTTTTGAATTTCTGAAATTGGGTTTAGCTATTAAACTTTCAGCACCAAGGTACCGTCCAACGTTTTGCCAATGAGTAACTAACTTGACGTCAACTCATTTATCAACATTCTCCATCGTTTTTCCGAAAGTACTGTTGTTCATCAATTTAAAGAAAGATTTCCCAAACTTACTATTACACATATTGCGTTGTCTAGTATTCAAATCAATGAAAGGTTTCAACCATTGTGACTGTTTAAACTGAATAGCTCTATGCACTTTAAGTAATTTTAATCCGCTCTGGAGAGCTTGTTTAAGCGGTAGGTAATGAACAATATACTTTGTCTTAGTCATAAGGTTCAGAATCAATTTTTTGACTCTACCATTAGCATTACCAGGAGAAATAATATTTTCAACTAAAAAGGGAAGATCAGCATGTAAATCGTGTAGGTTTTGGGGATATTGAACGTCAACTTCAAGTACATAATCGTATTCAGAAGAAGCATGTAAATCGAGAACATTTAATTCATCAATTTCAGCATCGGTGAGCCAACGAAAATTGGATATGGGAAGGTATTGACTCATGCTGTGTCCATACAAATTGGTAGCATTCAAATACATAATGTAGGAAGTGGGAGTAGATGCGTCATAATCAGGAAGGTGTGGGTTATTGGCGAAATGCATTCTTTGAACACACTGACTTATTCCTCCGCGTACCCCTTTTTGGAAAAACTTTAACATATCGATGTCAGTTAGAAGTTCTAAATTAACGCGAGTGAATTTTAACATGCTATCCCACGCTAGCAAGGGCGCGGTGTAATACTGTGCGGGGTCCAAGGCGTAAGTGGAAATACATATTTCACGAAAATTCTCGAACACGTCAGCTAACAGTAGGACATCGGTTTTCAATAGAGGTCAGAATATTCTCCGAGAGTGGAGCAGTTAAAGGTTTTCCTAACGGTCGCAGCTCTTTCATAATCTTCATCGGAAATGGGTAGAGATGTTAATTTATCGAAAAAATCGTCTTTGAAAAGGAACGTTGATTGGTCAAGTTTAGTAATATCGTCGACGTAGGAGTAAGGGAAAACCCCTTTCCGTCGCACAAGTTGAAATTGTGTAGGATCAGAAAAATACTTCTTCACTTGGAAGCATTGAGAAGGGTCGAGTTCTTCAGACAGTTTATCGAAGGAGGAAGCCATAAAACGAAAGGAATCGAGAAATCGAATCTTAACAAATACGTTTTGAGTAGAGTTATCTGAAACACCGGGAACAGTATCAACTCGAAATAATTTGGTAAAGGAAACGTATTTTTCTTTATTTATCCAATTTGAGATCAGCAGTTGGCAGCGTCGTGTAAACGTGGTTGCAATCATTCCGCTGATGGCGGTGCAGGTGAGCCACAGAGCTGAAGTATTGCAAGCAGCCGTCACATAGGAATTTGCGATGTTCTGTTTTGGAGAGTTGTTGAGAGAGCAAACGAGACATATCCTTAATCCAACAGTAATGATTATTTCCTCGATCGAGTTATCTGAAACACCGGGAACAGTATCAACTCGAAATAATTTGGTAAAGGAAACGTATTTTTCTTTATTTTGAGCAATTACGCTAAATTTAACATCGTTGACAGCCATTTCTTTTAAAAATAAATGACAATCGTAACCGGAGAGGTTGTGGAAGAATACAGGCACAAAGTTGGGTAGTTTGTATTTTAAGTTACATCTGGAATGAACGGCCCCTAATCGAACTTTACCAGTCAAATGACAATGATCGCGAACCTTTACATCATCGATTAGGAAGGGTTCTTCGCAAATATTACAAGACGACGTTTCAGAGAAAAGTCGCATTTCTTCATCATAGGAGCCGAGATCTTTAAAAATCGGTGATAAATATCAGAAACCATATCAGATATCAGATCAAGAGTTTTAACAAATTGATTAGCACAATCAGGTCCTCTATAAGTTCTGAATATTGAAAGGGAATCGTCAAAAGAGCACTTAATCAAGTAAGCAAACGAGTGCGGTTGATGTTCGTGGGTAGGTGTGGTGGAGGTCTTGTTAGGAAGTCGTTCTGTGCGGATTGGCTTGGGCGGGATACAAAGCTGAGGTTATTGCCCACGCAAAACAGGCTTGGTCATCGTTTCGCACGTTCACAACAGCTCTCTTAAGTACAATTTGTTTAGGTAGAGGAATGTAAGATGAAGATCTAAGGGGGTTGTACTTGTTACAATTGAGTTCTAGGAAAAGGACTCTTTCCAAATACCATCCTGTAAGAATAAAATAATAGTAAGCACAAGTGAAATATATATATTGTTAAGCAATAAAATATAAGAATTCAAATACATTCTCATATGCATAAAAACAGAGCACCGGTACAGTGGTAAGTTCGTAAGTCATATATCAATGAATCACCGCGTCGACCACCGCAGGAACCTGCTCGCCTTTTTTCGGTAGTCCCGAAGTGTGCTGTACTAATGGACATAGGAGAAATCCGCCACTTATCGGGAACAGTAAAATTGCCCATAACGATTTATCTTACAATCGGCCATCCTGCGTTGGTCACGTCCCGGGACCATTCCTAGATGTAGAAGATAATATTAAAAGCAATCTGCTTTGCTGCTACTTTTAAATGAATAGTTTAATAAACTGTTTACAGTGCGCGATGCATTATATTCTTTAATTCAGTCAGCAACGAGAGGAGTGTCTTTCAACCCCTAGGGTTCCTAAACCCATCACACGACAGACATATATTTTATTTTTACTATTAAGGTTAAATGGTTCATAATATGATTGGTCTAACTTTAGTGCATGAATGAATGACAAGAGAAGTATCTTTCAACTTCTAAGGTCCTTAGAGACCAGTCATACCACTTTGAATGCCTGAATGAATGACAAGAGAAGTATCCTTCAACTTCTACGGTCCTTAGAGACCAGTCATACCATTTTGAATGCCTGACTGAATGACAAGAAAGGTATCTTTCAACTTCTACGGTCCTTTGAGACCAGTCATACCATTAATTAATTAATATCGCAAATAACGAGTAAACAACAAAATCTCGTTTGTAATTAAAACTGACTCACCGTTACTGAGTGCTCTGTATTTTAAACAGCTTCATCCTATCGCTAGCAACAACTCCCTCGAATCTTCTTTTGTCCTTTGAAAAGGATTTAACACGATATAGGTCGTTGCCCAAGATGTGCGTGACTTGCACCGGTCCAATATACCTTTGGACTAGTTTTTCGCTAGTTAAACCCTTGACCATTGGAGTTCGTTGCACCATAACCATGTCTCCAACATTGAACTTGATGGAATCCATGCGATTAATATCCTAGTGTCTTTTCATGTTTTGTGCAACTTTGTCACAGTTTTTCTTTGCTTCTGATCGCGAACTATTTAATTTAGACTGCCTGTCTACCTGATCTGTTTCGTCTATGTTTATGTCGAATTTTAACCTAGGACGGAACCCGTATAATAATTCGGAAGGCGTTTTCCCTGTAGTAGAATTGATCGTACCGTTAATCCCGCACTGAACCGATTTTATTTTATTTTTCCATTTGTCGTATTCGTCCCCTACGGAGGCCATCATGGCGTCTAACACGGTTGCATTAAAGCGCTCAACTTGCCCGTTGCTTCTTGGACACGCCGTAGCACAACGCACGTGTTTTATATTTTGTTCTTTGCAAAAGTCTAGCATTGTTTTGCTCGTAAATCCTTTATCCCGGTCTGTAATAATGCGTTCCGGTACTCCGAAGAATTTAATCAAGAGATCAAGGGTTCGTGTCACATACTGAGAGCTTGTATTAGGCACGGCTTCCAACCATGTGAATTTAGTGAAACCATTCACTACGACTTGTAAATATGCGTTGCCATTTGAGCTTTTCACAAATGGTCCCAAATGGTCTAAATGGAGTGTATGGAAGGGTACACCAATCTTTGTGATGGGATGGAGTCGTCCCCGTCGTCGGCCAGTTGGTCTTTTCGTGCATAAACAGTCTATACAGCTTTCAACGTATTTTGTTATAAATTTCCTCATTTGGAGAAACCAGTATATCTGTTGGACTGCCTCTAAGACTCTTTTAATGCCGGGATGTCCATTATCATCGTGGTACAATTTGCTGATACGCTATCTTACCTCTTTAGGTATTACGATTTTGTTGTCCCCATTCACCACTCGACATACCTTTCCATTAACAAGGGAATAATTCTCTTCACAACTTCCTGCTTCTATCTGTTCCTTTGTTGATTTACATTCGTCGTCCATATATTGAACAGATTCAATCCAGTCTGACTGTTTTATAGAAGCAATATTTTCTAAGGGTGCTCTGCTCAAAGCGTCCACATGGCGCATTTGCGTTCCTGGTCTATAAACGCAATCAAAGTCAAAACTTTGAAGCTCTAGCCACCATGTACCTATGCGAGCAGAAAGGTCTTTTTTTGTCCATACTAATCTTAGAGCGTTGCAGTCTGTTACGATGGTAAATTTCTTCCAAAAAGATAGTTACGGAATTTCTTTACACTTCTTACGACGGCCAGTGTTTCCAGTTCGTAACTATGATAGGATTCTTCGCATTTTGATGTTTTTTGGCTCATGTACGCAACAGGTTTCCAAATTTGATCCTTCTGTTTCTGTAGAAGGATCCCTCCAAATCCTAGTTTACTTGGATCAGTGTGTAACTGGGTTTCTAGGTCAGGGTCAAACAATGCCAAAATAGGTCCACACTTGCAAGTTCAGTTTTAAGTGATTCGAATGCTTTCTGCTGCTCGTTTTCCCATGTCCATGCTTGGTTCTTCTTTTTGCCTTTAAAGCGAAATCTTTGATATATTTTCTAAAGTAGGATGTTAGTCCCAGGAATCTTCTTGTGTCGTGCACGTTTTGTGGTTCTGGAAATTTTGTGACGGTCTCTACTTTATATGGGGATGGTTTAAGTGTGCCTTCGCTAATGATTGATCCCAAATACTCCACCTGGGGCTGTAAGAATGAGCATTTCTCTCTTTTTAGGGTGAGGCCAGCATTCCTTATGACTTCTAATACGGTTTCCAACCGTTCTAGTCCTGTTTCAACGTCCTTTGACATGATCAATATGTCATCTAAGTAGGCTGGGGCAAATGAAAAACGTAACGGTCCAAGTATTTCGTTGATAGCCCGTTGGAATACTGCGGGTGCGTTTGTTATGCCAAAGGGGACTCTCTTATACTGGTAATGCCCGTCTGGCGTAATGAAGGCGGTGTAGGGTCTACTGGCCTTTGCTACGCGTAGTTGGTGATAGCCTGCTGCTAGATCAAGGGTGGTGAACCATTTGTTTCCCGCTAGCCTGTCCAGCTGATCTTCTATGAGGGGTAATGGGTATTTGCCCTTTTCAGTAATGGAGTTTAATTTTCTATAGTCAACGACCATCCTTGCTTCACCGAATTTTTTTTGAGACTAAAATAATTGGACTGGCGTAAGGGGTGTTTGAGGTTTCAATTATGTCATTATTTAACAAGCCATCAACAATTTCTCTAACTTGCTTTCTCTCATGATAGGATAACGGATAAGGCCTGTAGCAAACAGATTTTTCACTTGTTAATTTAATTATCATTTCTTCATGGGTGTTGCCCAGTTCTGAGTTGTTCTTTGCGAAACAACGCTGAAATTTATGCAGCAACTTGTCCAGCTTAATTGTTTCATCAGCGGTCAATGCTGCAAAATGCACGAGTACTTCAGTCTGTGAGGGCTGCTCCACAGAGGTTCCCCGTGCTACGCATTGTCCTGGTTTGATTATAGCTGTCACTTTGCTCAAATTAAAAATTGTAAGATATCCTAAGCCATTTATTATTTCTATATCTTTTAATGGAACAATGATTTTGCTTTCACCCTGCTGTTGTTCTGAAAAATTCGATTGTAGTGTTCCATTTAGGAGTGGACATGAAATTTGTATACGGTTTACTCCGGGAGGTATTTTAGTTGCGTCATTCACTTTTAGGGGAAATTTCGTGATGTCATCGATTAAGTCTGTTCTTAATTTGGAACCTTCATCATCATGGAATGTTAGACTGTTTGCTGTTTTTATGACGCGAATGTTTGGTAACTCAGTAAAGGCACGGCCAATAATTACGTCCACATCTTGATATTTGTTGTCGACTATTACAATTGGCGCGTTGCGTTCAACATTGTCGATTGCTATCTTTGCTTCTGCTTCACCAATTGACACAATTTTTGCCCCACCACAACCTTGTGATGTTATTTCTTTATTATGGTCCATTCGTAAATTAAGGGTATTTGCTGAGTCCAGTCTCATGATGTTGCAGGCACTACCAAAATCAATATAGGCTGACACTTTGGTTGATTGTTGCCGGTACATGATTTTTTCTATCGTCTTTTGAAATTAAACTTATTTTAGTCGTGTTTGAGTTTGATTTTAATTTGTAGCATTTATCTCTCGAATGGCCGGTTTGTTTACAATAACTATACGTCTTACTTCGGTTTGAATCTTTGCGGTTTTTAAAACAATCTCTAGACTTATGGCCTGGTTTTCCGCATGTGAAACAATTGATACTGTTTTTATGTGACTGTAACTTTGGTTTTATTTTAGCGTCATGTTTAGTGTTGTTTGTTAATATTAAAAAGCTAGAATGGTCAGATTCGATTGAAAATTTTAATAACTGTTCTGTCGTTTTGCATCCGGCAGCTTGTGCGCTGACCTGCAATAGATTTTTATTAAGCGTTGATATAATTATGTCGTTGATGATGTTGTCTGGTAAATTGCAATGTCTACCGAAACGAAGTTTTCGATAATAAAAGGTTACGACATCTTCGTTAGATTGCCTTTCATTATTTACGAATTCTTTCATTATTGCGGCAACACTTCGGACCGAAGTAAAAGCAGTCATCAGTTTCTCCTTCCAATGTAGCCAACTTGCGTTGACTTCTGTCTGGCAGTCATACCAAGATTTAGCATTGCCGGTAACTTTGCTAAGCATACAAAATATTCGTGTCTTATCGTCCCATCCATAAAGTTCTCCAACCGAATCGATTTTGTTTAACCACTGACGTATAGTAATACTGTCCGTTGAGGCATCAAATTCGGGTATCAGTTCCATGCGGCCAACGTATCGTTGGATTGGTGATTGCGCTGGAGCTGAAGTTTCACGGGACGATACCGGACCACGCGAGGAACTAGGTTCATCGGTGAGCGGTGTCGATAATCGCGGCGAATAAGTTTGGTTTTGCCGCAAACAAATCTGGCCGTATGCGGCGTCAGCTCGGGCGGAGCCGGCGGTGGCGGAGACGGAGTATATCGCGATATTGGCAGGGGATTTCCCTGAGAATTATCGCTACGCAATAGAGCTTCTAATTGCTCAAATTTTTTTTCTATAAGTCTTAAAAATCTACTATTTTCACTATCGTTATGACGATAACGTTTTGAATTGTCTTTCGAATGTCTTTCTTGGCGGCTTTTGCTTTTACGGCCCATTTTTTTGTTGAAAATTAGAAAAGATTCAACCAAAATAGTAATTGTGGTGCAGATCAGACAGGCAGTATAGAATATAATTAAAATTGTTCACTCACAAGTCCAAATTCCTACGGGATAGATAGTTGCATCACTCGCGGGAACAAGCAAATTCGCCAGAACAAAATAAGAGCGTTCACAGTAGGTCACTTATCTCACTCCTGATTTGTTAAGCAATAAAATATAAGAAGAAATATATTTTGGAACTCAAATACATTCTCATATGCGTAAAAACAGAGCACCGGTACAATGGTAAGTTCGTAAGTCATATATCAATGAATCACCGCGTCGACCACCGCAGGAACCTGCTCGCCTGTTTTCGGTAGTCCCGAAGTGTGCTGTACCAATGGACATAGGGGAAATCCGCCAATTATTGGGAACAGTAAAATTGCCCATAACGATTTATCTTACAATATATAAAGAGAATGATAAATTACCTGACTCTCGTTCTTGAAACTCAGAAGCTCTACCCTCAAGAACGTCGAAGAAGCTTTGGAGAATATTGGAAAGATCCGTCGACTGAGTGACAACTTTGTTATTGGTGTTGAAGGATTTCACGTCAACCAATTGTTTAGCATCGTGCACATACCGTCCGAAAAGTTCAAGATTTAGTTTAAGCGTGTCATGCAGTTGTATCTGATTACGAATAACACGCAAGCATTTGTCGAAAACTTCGGTGAATAAGTCGGTATACGACAGGAAGAACTTGGCGGAAGACACAATTCTGTTAGCGAACGCGGACGAAAGGAAAGTAATTCCTTCCTCAGGAGGAGAGCAGCAAGTTTGTTTATGCTTGAGGCTACGAAGGTGACCGTTGTAGGAATGTTGTGGAACGTAAATGTTACAAGTATCACACCAGCGGTCAGAAGAACCAGCAGGCGTAGCAATTTTAAGTTTTTTCTTCGGCAGAGGCGATGTACGTTGGAGCTGTGCTTGTTTCCGACAAGAAGTTAATCGATGTCTTTTTAAATTATCAGATCGCGTAAAGGAAGCATCACAGTCCGGACAAGAGATCATAGCGGCTAGCGGTAAGAGGTATATCTCGACAACGACTTAGGAATATTGAATACGAGGGACAGTAAATAGCGATAGGAAAAGGGGAGGGATGTGTAAGGTGGAGAGGGCATAAGGAGAGGGGCTAAAGGAATATATACTGAAAGTGTAGTGGGTACGGTATGGCAAGATGAGTGCTGGACAAAAGGGTAACGGTGCTGATTTAGCTGCCGAGCTAAATATGAACGAAACCGAGCTGGCTGATATATTGGAAAACTTCTTTCCAAACGATTCCTTCACATCACCCGCTAAAGGTGAGGGGTGTGTTGGAGGTGCTACCACGGCAACGATGGCAGAGCCTGTGGCTAGCACCTCTACGATGGCGGTGGCGGGATCGAAGTCGATATCGATGAAGCCGAAGAAGCGATCGTACACACGAAGGTTGTCGGCTGCTCCATTCGATTATTCCAAGGTAGTCGATCAAGTAGGAGAAGCCATAAATAGTGTTAAGGAGGAAAAGCGGCGACTAGAAGTGGTACCGAATGAAAGAGAGACAAAGGCCGTTTCATTGACTGAGTACATGAAGCGGAAAGAGAAGGAACTGTAGGAGTTGAACAGATCGGTAGTTGAAACGAGAAAGGAGGTACAAGAAATCGAACATAAGCTAGCTAACCTTAAGTCTGCTTTACTGAGTAAATTTAATGACTAAAATTCAATGATGTTTTATATTATATTGTATTATATTAAATAAAATTCTGTTATATTGTATCGTTTTGTATTTTGTAATTAAAGAAAATAAAAGAGAATATAAATTATAAATATAAACATTTTATTTATTGTAATACACAAAAAAAAAGCAATACAGCTACAGTAACAAAAAAAGCAAGTTCATGTGAATGTTTTGATGTACACTGTTGCCCCGTGGTCCATGGCATAGACGACCAGTGTCCCCTGGAAAGAGCTCCAGAACAGCTGTTGTTCGATGTGTTGGCAGAAGGTTCCAACCGGTCTTCTGTCGGACACCTTCCATAAGGTGAACCCTCCAGCAGTGGTACCACTGAAAATCATCGTGTCCACCCTTATATTAATATCAGTTGGCACGGAGCCATGAAAGATTACAGTATATTGTACCATTTTTGCTTGTAGAACGGTGGAACAGTCTTAGCGATCTGTGCTGAACGTTGTGAAAACTTGAGTATGTTCGTCTTGAACTGGGAGAAGATAAGTCGTGCAAATCGTGACTATAACTGTGATTATAACCACAACTGCTGTAAGTCCATGGGCTACCTTGGTAGGCCATGTTCAAATATCTGTGGTTTGAAGTAGTCATTTGCACGGTAATAATATATACAGGGTGTCCCCTCTCAATTGGAAAAAACTTCTAGGGCATATTGAGGAACCATAGACAAGCAGTTAGAGATATTAGACTGATGTCCGGAAGTGCATGGTTTTCAAAATACAGGGTGTCAAAGTTTTTTTTCAAAAAACTTTTTTTTATCAATATCTCAAAGGCACGTTGACCGATTTTCTTGAAATTCGCTGGTGATGTAAGCTTTAATAAGACGCTCAGTTAGCACTAATTAAATGGTAATTATTACTTCCAGTGGCGCCCCCGGGGACAGTGTCACGAATAAAAATGACAAAAAAATGTACGCCACTGACTTTTTTTGAAAATTTTATATTTTTTAGAAAGCTCAGTTAAAAATACAACTTTTTTGTCACTTGATATTTTTTCGTATCTCTCTCCGTTTTCGAGAAAAAATTTTTATTAAAAACTCTATTAAAAGGTTCATTATCTGTTAGGAAAATAACTTTACTTTAACTTATTATTAATAGTGAAGCAAATGCTCAAAGTGTTCACCATGCATTTCGATGCATTTTCTGCACCTGTCGACCCATGATTCGCGCACCCGAGCAAACACGCCTGGATCGTTCGCGATAAATTCCGCTGCCACAACAACTCTAGCAACTAGGTCCTCAATGGTCGGCACAGGAGTTGCATAGATCAACCGTTCCATTTCGCCCCAAAGAAAAAAGTCCAGGGGGGCCAAGTCCGGCGACCTTGCTGGCCAAGGGACGGGACCACCTATACCAATCCACCTGTTGTTGTAGGTTTGGTCGAGGTAACCTCTCACCGTGCGCGCAAAATGCGCTGGACAACCATCGTGTTGGAACCAGGCCTCTCTACGCAACTGGAGGGGTACATCTTCTAGCAGCCCGGGCAGAACATCTCGCAAAAAAACTAGATAGCTATTCCCGTTGAGGTGATGAGGTAGAATGTACGGCCCAATCAAATGTTCGCCAAGAATACCTGCCCAAACATTAACACCAAACTTCTGCTGATATCCTCTGATGTGCGTAGCATGGGGATTTTGTTCGCTCCAATCGTGGTTATTACGAGGATTGAGTCTCCCCTCGCGCGAAAATCCTTTTTCATCGCTCGTGAGGATTATACTTAAAAAATCAGCGTTTTCGTCCGCTTGACCGAGCAACCACTCGCAGAACTCGAGCCGCCGAGGAGCGTCGCCAGGCAGTAGATGCTGCACCTTTTGAAGTTTAAATGGATGGAGATCGTGGCTTTTCAATACTCGATGGACAGTATTTTTGCTGCAATGAAGTCGCGACGCAATCAGACGAGTGCTAGTGTTGAGAGTTTTTAATAAAAATTTTTTCTCGAAAACGGAGAGATACGAAAAAATATCAAGTGACAAAAAAGTTGTACTTTTAACTGAGCTTTCTAAAAAATATAAAATTTTCAAAAAAAGTCAGTGGCGTACATTTTTTTGTCATTTTTATTCGTGACACTGTCCCCCGGGGCGCCACTGGAAGAAATAATTACCATTTAATTAGTGCTAACTGAGCGTCTTATTAAAGCTTACATCACCAGCGAATTTCAAGAAAATCGGTCAACGTGCCTTTGAGATATTGATAAAAAAAAAGTTTTTTGAAAAAAACTTTGACACCCTGTATTTTGAAAACCATGCACTTTCGGACATCAGTCTAATATCTCAAACTGCTTGTCTATGGTTCCTCAATATGCCCTAGAAGTTTTTTCCAATTGAGAGGGGACACCCTGTATAGTTTGTTTGGGGTGGGGGGAAGGTATCGGGTACACCTGGTAACCACGAAACCTCTTATTTGTTTGGCGAGACACGACACCGTAGTGAACATAGCCTCATTGGTTTGGCGAGACACGACACCGTAGTGAACATAGCCTCTATTGGTTTGGCGAGACACGACACCGTAGTGAACATAGCCTCTATTGGTTTGGCGAGACACGACACCGTAGTGAACATAGCCTCTATTTTGTAAGGTTGGTCGAGACACGCCACGCTTAGTGGACATAGCCTCTATTTTATGACAGTTCAGAACAACAGTATATGTCAACTTACTCGACTATCTTCTCTCGGAATAAGGTTTCTTCAATAAAGAGTTTCGCCTTAATTTAGATAAAACTGTAAATATGATATTTCACGTCACACCTGTTACCTTGAGATGCTTAAACAGTGTGTTAGTGGTTCAAAAATCAAACCAAACAGATACCTTCAACTGAAAGAATAGATACCGCCAAATATGTTAATACGGTAGCTACACGTTCACCTGGATTAATCAGTGTAAACGAGAGTGTTACTTCTAAATCCCTGCGACAGTTCGTACCTCAGGTAGACTAAGCCACATCTACGTTTTTTTTTTGGTAAACATACCAACGTTATTAGGAACTCATTCGAAGAAAACTGATCAAGCCCTTAAGATAAATATTGATTAAACCAAAATAAAGTGCTCGTCGTTACCTACTGAATGCCAAGAAGCGGTACAGGGATCTGTGAACAAAAGTGAACATGGTCCAGGATGGACTAGAGTATGTACAAGATTTTTAATATACCTAAGAATATAAAGGAAATTGAAACATGATAATAATTAAAACCAAAGTGTAAATCAAAAAAAACTAAAATTTTATACCTAGAATGCAAAGATCTAAAGAGAACCATAATTTAACCTAAATCGTAAATTATAAGCAATGGTAGCAATGTCAAAGCAAAAGTCAAGAGTGATTTAATGAGGGATTATAACTAAGACCGACAGTGAAAGTATCAAGTTTAACCGACACATATATGGGTCAGTGGTTTAAACGCACCTTTGCTCTGAATGTCGTCAACCTCGGGGACGTCTGGCTCGGGGTGAATGGACATGGTACCGTTATCGGGGTTGGTGGCCAGGTGGGGTCGTATGGGCTGGCAGTGGTGAGCTTCCAGTGGCGTAACCAGATGGGTGTACCTCAGACGGGGTCGGAGGTGTTTGGGCGGGCAAGGTACGTAGACGGACGACTCTAGGGCCTCTCACATACGGGCAGGGGGTGACGGCGACAGCACGGGAAGACGGGTCAGGGGTCAACCTCAGGACAGCAGGGGCAGCTGTGGCAAACTCTCGGCGTGGCAGTGGCGGTCACTCGGACGTGGCAGTGATGGCGGGGACAGAGACTCAGGGTTGGTAATGTAGTCAGCGACAGGTACAGCGGCGGGACAACCAATTTACAGGAACGGACCAAAACCAGATCTCGATGGACCGCACAACGGCAGTCTTAACACTCGTCAACGAGTTCAATCACTGCGACTACACTTATTGACCTCATGTACTGAGGGACGAGCTAGGCCAATAAATGACCGGATCTCACCAACAGAAGAATCAAGCGAGCGTTCAAGGTGCTTATCGATTACTAACACTGAGGGACGAGCTAGGCCAATAAATGACCGGATCTCACCAACAGAAGAATCAAGCGAGCGTTCAAGGTGCTTTTCGATTGCTAACACTGAGGGACGAGCTAGGCCAATAAATGACCTGATCTCACCAACAGAAGAATCAAGCGTGCGTTCAAGAGCCTTTTCGATTGCTAACACTGAGGGACGAGCTAGGCAAATAAATGACCGGATCTCACCAACAGAAGAATCAAGCGAGCGTTCAAATTTGCCTAAGGACCTCTTTTACTGAAGGACGAGCTAGGCCAATAAATGACCGGATCTCACCAGCAGCCGAATCCAGCAAAGATAGAGAGCCAAAAATGACCAAACTCCCTATCAAATCCTGCAGAAACTCGCAGCCTTTTATACCAAAATTCTACCCTTTCCACCGCGCGAGTCTGCGTGTCGCGGGGTTCAAGCGCGCATATTCAGAAATTCCTATCTATCTTGCTTACCTAGATCAAGCTAGTTCACTCGTTCTTTCCAACGTAGTTTGCATACCGCGTGGTCTCCCCTTTACTGCATTCCAATCTAATCCACCCTACGAACTGACTCAGGGGTGAAATAATATACCTAACTCACTTCTATACGTGGACAACCTATGAAACCTGTCTCTCTCACTTGTGGCTGACCGGATATGTGTGTCTAGACGAAACATTCCTGGTCGCTAAGTCGATGTTAAAATCCTCGCTTTTACGAAGTTTTAAGTTCTCTTTCACTCATTAGGTACAAAAATTATTTAAAATTTATTAAGTTTGCATTGACATCCTTACTTTAATTCAGGTGATATTCAAGATTAAAATTTGTCAAACGAAATTATTATATACAGGAAAACGATTTACCGCTTTGGAACGGAAAGTACAAATTAATTAAATACTTCGATTAATAAATTCGAACGGAACAAAACAAAATTCAGAATTATTACGATATAAATAGAAAATAAAATATAATACTTCTAATTTAGTTTAAACAGAAATGACGTCATCAGGTTAAATTGCCTGTTAAATAAATAAACAAAGGTAATTTATTTAAAAAATTGTAACACCCGGGTACAGGTGGTTACAGTATGAGGGTGAAACACGTTCAAAAAATATTTCTCGGCTTTTCAGGGTGGGATCATTTAGCCCACTGTTCAACTTACATTTTCCAAGAGGAACACTTTTTTTTTGAACTGCTTCTATTTTTTTCAAGCTTAAAGGTGTCAACCTTTTGTCAACTTTATTTTTTTTTTTTTTTCAAAAATGTTTTCAGATTCGGGTACTTCCACTCGGGGATCTTCTTCCCACACCATAAGTTATTACCCGATTTCAATTCCTTCTGCTTCAAAAAAATTTCTAAAGCTTCATTTTTACACTTTTACCCCCATCATTTTTTACGCTGAAGTATTTCATTAAATACTTCATTGTCTTCTTATACTACACCTCATTATCCATATTTTCATGTACTAATCCCTCATACTACTCTTTTCCTGTCCTCAAAACATTTTTTTTTTTTAATTTTTACCATTATTCTCACCTAAAAATTTTTCCTCCGACAACAGTCTATTAAAACTCATAAACGAATACAATAGGTTCAATAACACATAATACGCCTTATACACTCTTTTAATTGCTCCACTCCTTCATCAATTAAAAAATTACTACTCCCTACCGATGCCACCTCATTATACAAATATTGCTACACCATCACCTTCGCTACCACACTACTCTATACCACTTCCTTTACATCCCCCCTATTCCCCCACTACTCTCCCCACTCTTTCCCCACCACCTACCTTCCTATTTAAACCCTTGTCAACCTGAGAGAGCATCACTTCACCAGAAGGGTCTTGTGAATTAACATGGATCTTTCTCGTGTATCTATTGTCCTTTCACCATTCAGGCGAACTGTTAACGAAACCACCTTCCTCCAATGCGGATATTGTTGGCGCCTGCGTGAAACCTGTACGGCTGAAACAGGATTCTGCTGTCAAGAATGTCTTTCCTTTTTAAAGACTTGTGACCTTGACACACTTTCCACATAACTTCTTAATATCCCCAAACTCTACCTTTATCTTATATATCAAACGTCTACTACCTTTTTCTTCTTTATTTATTTCTTAACACAAATATATAGGTACATGTACACGTTCTACGCTCCTTCTACATAACCAAGATTATTACTTATTTCTATTACATATCCTTCTTCAAATACGGCCTTATTTGTGGTACAGTAGTTCTCACTGCAAACAAACTCGTACCTGCACATCTCACCACACCATCCGCAATGAATGTGAACTTCGTCATGGAAATACACTTCCAACATCCATAAATTCGGGACTCGTGTATATAATGACACAATTCCTCCATTACTTCCCCCATATCGACAGCTCCAACACATTGGTAGGTAGCGAAGATTATTCCTATCACAGTACAGCACATACGCAGAACATGCTGAGAAGTTCGTTTCACATTTGAAGAGTTTTCGAGCTACGTTCCACCCTTTCATGGAGCTAACATCACTTACATACTTCTTTGCTTTATTTACAGTATACTCCTCTGTGTCTACGTAATCTCCTCTACGTAGTGTCAATCCACTTTTTTTAATGTATCAACGGCTTAATAGTAGGCTCGCTTAGGTGGGTTTGCTTTAGGTTATGGTTTGGTACCTCGGTTTACAATAATTACAGCCACAATATGCAGAAAATATTTTCCAATCTTTTAGTATACCTTACCAGGTAAGTCAGAAATTTCGAATTCCAATACTTTCAGACATATGTGAATTTTATGTATCGGTGAACATTTCTTTACTCAATTTGAATTTGCCGCCAAAGGTAACAACCATTCGTGCCGCTTCGTGTATGAAGATAGTTTGTTACCGGTAGCGACTAGACGTGAGTGAGAAAGTACTTCAAAGGGCCTTTCGTGCGCTACTTCCCTTAAGGTCCATTGCACTTTGAAGTAGTTGCTGGGCGCGTTACTTCCCCCAGTGACCAGAATGATATCCAATGTACACGGTATTCTGTACTTTGTTCTTTTGTAAACTGTAGTATTGTTATTCACTGCACTGTGTGGTTTGGTGCTGTACGTCTCAATTAGATAATATACAATATACACTGTAGTTTTCAGGCTTTCACGGCCGGCGTTGTATTTAGATATATATACATTTTCCGGGCTATTGTGCCGTGGTCGACATCTTCCTCCTCCTCGTTGCGACGTTTCGCCAGATCTTGCTTCTGGCATCTTCAGGCAGGTTACTTATCTAGACGATTTGTAACAAATCGTCTAGATAAGTAACCTGCCTGAAGATGCCAGAAGCAAGATCTGGCGAAACGTCGCAACGAGGAGGAGGAAGATGTCGACCACGGCACAATAGCCCGGAAAATGTATATATATCTAAATACAATATACACGTTGATAACGAATTTGAGACAGTAACATGGCATAGAAAGATATGCTAAAACCAATTTCTGTAGTTACAGAATTATTATTGATTATTATTCAGCTGTGTCGTTTAATTTTACTTTACAGGCCGATTGGAGAAAACGGTTGCTCAGGTGATTATTTTTAATTACAGGTAATCATGTATATTCCTGCTCGAATAAGTAAATCTAAGGGAGGAAGGAGATCAACCCCGTTCTGTCTGAGATTAATTGGTAATCTACTGATTTAATTACCTGACATAAATTTGGATGATATTATCACAGATTAATTAATCAATCTTATATATATTGTTAAGATTATTTTACGTATGAAATATAGAGACGTCCAAACGGTTAAAAAGCTTTATTCGTACTAACTTTAACATAAATTATATCTGTTGATACATAAGTTTAGATTTCATAAACATGACCGCAGAGGTGCATGCTACTTGTAGCAAGGTCAAGCATATTCACAACACTTCCCCTAAAACTAAACTTACAAAACAATTTAAATATTACAAATACCAATATTTTCCCTCATAGTAACAAAAATTTGACGAGGCAAAGGCTTCGTAAAAATATCGGCATACTGATCGTTAGTTGGTACATAAACTACATCAATCTTTCCCTTCTTATACAGATCCCGTACATAACAGTATTTTAGAACGTACTAAATAGCTCAAACCCCAATGCCAAAACTTGGATCAAAAATGTCCGAAGCACTTATCGAAACACCGCCAAAGTTTTCTCCAGTTTCTGAACAGTATTTTATATCGATATGTTTAGACCTGTCGTGAAACTCAGGATTTTTAATAAGTTTTATTGCGCTCTGATTGTCAACCTTCAGATTAAACTTCACACAACGTACACCAAGATAGTTTAGCACACGCGATAGCCAAACACCTTCCTTAGCGGCACACGTGGCGCTCACAAATTCTGCTTCGGTGGTCGATAGGGAAATGCACTGCTGCCTTCGAGTTTTCCAGATTACTGCTGCGCCTCCGAATTTACAAAGAATCCCCGATGTTGATTTTCTGGTCTGGATATCACTCGCGTAGTCTGCATCACTGAAGACCTCAAAATTACCACAAGTGCGATATAATAGACCAAACTCTCGAGTACCCTGCAAATACCGGAAAATTCTTTTCACTAAAAGCCAGTGTGCTTGAGATGGTTTTTCTAAATTCCTCGCAACTATATTCACCGCAAAGGAAATACCTGGACGAGTGATCATTTGCAGATACATAAGATGTCCCACCGCCTCTCTGTATGGCACATTTTCTACACATTTATCTAGGTTTCTATCCTTGTACCACCCAAGATCAATCGGTGTTGACACTGGTTTACAGTCTTACATGTTAAACTTCTTTAATATTTTGTCAACATAAACATTTTGATTTAGAAAAATTGATTCATTACTTTGAAAAAATAATTCAATTCCCAAAAATGTTTTTACTGTTTTACTCGTCACTGCTTTAAATTCCTTCGTCAATTTAGTCAAAAAATTGTCAGCGTCAATTTCACGATTTGCAAAAACTAAACCATCATCCACATAAATTGTAATGAAAAGTTTTTGCTGCCTTCCGCGTACACGTACAAGCAAGGATCGAAAGCACTCTCTACTAGTCCAAAACTTGATAAAAAATCTGTAAAACGTTGGTTCCAGCAACGCGGTGCCTGTTTAAGTCCGCACAAACTTTTTACAAGCTTACACACGCGAGACGTTTTATCTTCAAACCCAATCGGTTGTTGCATGTATATATTAATGTCCTTTTCTAAATAACCGTAAAGAAATGCAGTCTTTATATCGAACTGATGAATATGAAGTCGTTCACGTGCCGCCACACTTATTAGCGTACGAATTGTTTCATACCGCGCTACCGGACTAAACGTTTCCTTGTAATCGACACCCGATTTTTGTAGAAAACCTCTTATTACCAACCGCGCTTTGTATCGATATCCCGATCCATCCGCCTTCGGTTTTAATTTATATACCCATTTATTTGAAATTAATCTTGCATGTTTCGGTTTTTCTATCAATATCCACGTATTGTTTTCATTCAGCGAACTTATCTCGTCCTGCATAGCCAATTTCCAATTTTCTTTGTCAGGCGATTCTATTGCTTCTTGGAAACTTTTGGGTTCATTTTTATCGTCTACCGTTATCGATAAATAACCATATCTGTCAGGTCGACTGATCTCATTTCGATTACGCAAGGTCATTCTTTCCTGTAGTAAGTCATCTTCACATTCTTCATCAGATTCATTTAGCAGCTCGGGAACGAAATCAGAATCTTCATTGTTCTCTTGGGACTCATCTGAACTATTAGAATCTTCTGGTACCTGTTCCTGATTATTGCCCACAACCGTAGGTTGCATATTTAGGGGCTCGTCTGCAACAACACACTCCACCTGATTCTTTTCGGTACCAAATAATGGTTCTTCCTTGAACACGACGTCACGGCTGATTATTACGTCGTGTTTTTCCGACACATACACTCTGTATCCGCCGATACCGTCATGATACCCCACAAAATAGCCCTTGACTGCCTTTTTGTCCCATTTCTTACGATGTCCCTTTCGGAATATGTACAAAGCATTCTGCTCCAAAGACACGAAAACCTTTCACACTGCGTTGATCCAATTTCTTACCGAACCACAATTCATACGGTGTCGTACCTGCCATCTTTGTAGATCCAGTTCTATTTAAAACATAAACTGCGGTATTACACGCCTCCGCCCACAGAGCATTCGGTAAATACGGTTTTCCATACAACATCGATCTCGCAGCCTCCACAACTGTTCTGTTTTCCCGTTCAGCAACCCCATTATGTTCTGGAGTATATGGAAGTGTAATGGTATGTTTTATGCCCAACTTTTCCATGAAAATTTTCATGTCCTTGTTATTGTATTCTTTACCACCATCTGAGTTGAGTTCCGCAATATGTTCTCCAAAACGGTTTCTTACTTCATTGCAAAATGATTCGAATTTATTTTTCACCTCAGATTTTTCTCTCAGAAAGTACACGCATCGGAAACCACTGAAGTTGTCTTTAAACAGTGCATAATAGCGATTTTTACCGAACGATTCAGTGTCCATAGGACCGCACATATCAGAGTGAATCAGTTGACGAGTTTTGTCGGCACGACTAACACTTTTTCCGAAATTTTCTCTATGCATTTTTCCATAAATGCACCCGTCGCAAAACTCTTTGTTCACTTCCACATTGACGCCCATGTCTATCAGAAAGTTTTTCACATGACGTTTATTCTGGTGCGCAAGACGCTCATGCCATAACTGCAGCAAATTTTCTTTATTTGAAACAGCACACACTGGTTTAACGGGTAAAATAACGCCTAAATTAATTTTGTATAAATTACTGCTCTCTGTCCCGGTTGCCACTACTTGGCCGTCTTTCTCGAAAATACAGTCACACCCATTGTTGGTAATGGTAAAATTAATACCCTTTTTGGCAGTCTTTTTCACAGAAAACAAGTAGCACATCATGTCAGGAGTATACAACACGTCATACATTATACCCGGAGACCATTTCGCACCGACTAAAGTCTCTATACGAACAGTTCCTTTCCCGACGGCACTAACCTCTTCACCGTTTCCGACTTTGATCACTACCGATTCTTCAAACAATTGAAAGTCCTCAAATACACGTTTGTCATTGGTCATATGGTCCGATGCCCCCGAATCAATAATCCAATCACCTTTAAATGCTGGCCAGACAAATTTGTTACCCACAAACGCTAACGGACCAACCTGCGGTTTTTCATCATTCTTTCTCCCCTTTGGACAGTTTTTAGAAAGATAACGCTTAGAACCACACCCGGAACACCCTGGACAGTCTTTTCGTATGTGATCTTTTCTTCCACACGTATAACGCCCTGCTGCACTTTTTGACATATAATGTTTCTGCTTAGAATTTTGGCCTACTTTATGCTTGGAAAATAAAGCCACATTTTTATCCCCCTCCTCGGTTTTCCGCAGTCTCTGCTCTTCTGTAAGTAAACGTGTTGTTAAATTTTCCAACGTTCTTTGAGCCGCGTCGGTAGAATCCCAAGCACTGTGGAAATGTTGAAATTCTTTTGGGAGACTCGACAAAATTCTTGTCAGCAGCATGGATTCCGGTATCTCGCCACCCAATTTCTTCATACGGTTAGACCTTTGTTCCAGCTTTGCCACATGATCAGCCACAGATTGAGACACATCCCATAGGAAGTCGAAAAACTGCTTTTGCATTAGCGACAGCGTTTCGTCCGATTTTAAATCATAAATTGCATGTAACTTCTGCCACATTTCGAAAGCAGTTTCACAGTTCATAAGAAACTGTAGCGGTTTGGCTTCCACGGTGGTAACAAATAATTTTCTAGCGACCCTGTCTGATTTGCAGCACTTCTCCAAAGCAGTATTTGCTACTTCACCCTCCACAGAGGTCGGCTTGGTGTCGGTCCCGTCACATACTCCTAACGAACCATTGCAATCTAGGAGAGTACGAATCACAAACTGCCACTGCGGCCAGTTGCTGCCATCCCGTAGTTTTTCAAACTGGACCTTTTCTATATCCATGTTTATTGAAAATAAACACGATTCTTTTATCAAACAGTGATACCCGCGCGCATACACCACACGAAAACACGTAAAGTCAACCAGAAAAATTAGACCCACGAATTTGCGTAGTCTGGGCCCATAACCAGTTAAGAATATTTTACGTATGAATTATAGAGACGTCCAAACGGTTAAAAAGCTTTATTCGTACTAACTTTAAAAGAACAAAAAAAAAAACACAACAGTGCCGTATTCAAACAAGAAAAAAAACATAAACGCAGATATCGTTTCCCCGAACAGTCACATAGGAAACATAAATTATAATCTAAAAAGACAGGTAAATTCCTGTTACGTCTAAATAATTAAGGATTACTAATCCCACACTTCGAACGCGTCCTATACAATAGGTACAACGAACCACAAGCCAATTCTGCATAAATTATATCTGTTGATACATAAGTTTAGATTTCATAAACATGACCGCAGAGGTACATGCTACTTGTAGCAAGGTCAAGCATATTCACAACATATATTGTAATGATATGATTTATTGCAAGACACAGGGAATTATTACGACGGTTTGTTTTTTATAAAAAATATATCTCCCCCACCTCTAATTTTTTTTTTTTAATATAATTTTTAAATATTTATGAATTTTTGATATTTGATAAATATGATATTTTTATAAAACTTCAACCCCCCCTAAACACCCCCTGCAACCCCAACCCCTAAGGGGATGGGGTCATTAAGTACATAATTACCGAAACTTTTATTAAAACATTTTTTCCGTATTTATACTATTAAGCCAGCTATGAAAGAAACACACATAAGTGGAACACCCTGTATATGCAAATACCCCATCCGAAAAGAAGAAAAAATAGCTGTGTTTTGCTTGACGATTACCGAGGCAGAAATGACGTCTAGTAAGAACAAATAAAAAAGCTACTTTTGAAAAAAAAATTGTCTTTTTAACTAAGGTTTAGTCAACTATCACTCCCATTCAATGACTATGGTTTTTTAAATTTCTTACTACATTACCGTGATACGCAACCAATAAATTTCGTTCATTGTTTCACCTGCCAAAATTTACGAACCAATCAAATTTAAATAATATAAAACGGTCGTCATTCATACCTGCACTCTTAGGGGTGGTCGGTGGTTCAGTGGTTAAGTGTGTTGGCTCGCAACCGAAAGGACACGAGTTCGAACCCTAGCTAAGCAGTCATAAATATACCCATATTTGAAACAACAAAAAAAAAAAAGGCGAAGATCCCAAAAAAAAAAACCTGCACTCTTATCTTTTAAAAACATTCTCTACCCGTAATCTCAAACATCTTACCACTAATTACCTCCTATATTACTGATAGGTACATTAAAAGTTTAACTTTATTTTTTTAACGGTTACAGATATTGGCAACAAGTTTTAAAATGTAAAATATAGGGTTGGTATTTTAAATTGATGAATTTATTTCATACTCGAATTTTTTGTTAAATTTCGCATCTATTGTGTAACGAAATTGAAGTGATAGGAATAAATACATAGTTAAGGTAAATAGTTTTAGAAAAAAGGTGAGCGATTTAATAGATGATTATAATAAAAACCCTAATTCAGATAGAACAATAATTGCAGACAAGAAAATCTGTATAAAGTCGATAGAAAGTAATTTAATAATCATAGATAATATTTTAAGGGATAGATTAAGTTCAGTTACACAAGTGATTGAAAATATAAATAACTCTACAGCAAGTTCAGCTTTTCAGTCAGAAATGGGCGAAAAATTCGATTTAAGGACAGCTGGAAGCTTGCTGCCTATATTAAATGGTACTGAGGAAGTTGTTCTTCAATTAGTTGATGCAATCGATTTATATGACTGTTTATTGGATGTTGAAGGTAAGAAACTTTTGACAAATTATGTATTAAAAACGCGATTAACACAAAGTGCTAAGATCAGGCTCCAGAGTACTTACGCTAATAATGTAGAACTAATATCTGATATTAAAAAACATCTTTTGACAAAACAAAACCCTGTAGCCCTATCAGTAAAACTAAATAATGCTAAACAATTAGGAAATTCAATAGACAAATTCGGGAAAAATATAGAAGAACTCATGGTTAATTTAACAATCACACAAGCAGACGGAAAGCAGGAAGCGATAGATATTTTGCGACCCAATAACGAAAAAATTGCTGTTAATGCATTCAGTAGTGGTCTTCACAATCACGAAATTAGAACAATTATTACAGCGCGAAACTATTCAAAATTAAATGATGCAATAGGAGCAGCAAAAGATTTAGAACTACAGAAAAATGATTGAGTGCAACTGTTTAATATTCGCGGACGAGGTAATTTTAACCGAGGCTCCAGAAATATTAGATTTAACAGTAGAAATCATAACAATAATAATAATTCATACAGGCATAATTTTGTAAATAACAACTACAGATTCACCAACACTAATAATCGTGGACGTGGAAATAGTCGCGGCGGAAGGTTCAATCACAGAAATTTTCGTAATAATAATATTGACAACAATCGACATCCTAATAGTCAAAGAAATTTTCAAAATCACACTAATACGAGAAACAACTTTAGAAATTATTATATGACCGAAAATCGGCAAGAAAACGAGAATTTTTCTGGTTCTTTAACATCAACAACGACCCCTATCCAAAACGAACCGTTTTTTCGAGGTTAACAGTACTGAAACGATCCTTAATCTAAATGGATTAAATTTTGTGCGAATGAATTATGGTACGAATGAATTGATATTATTGATTGATAGTGGAGCATCAGTTAGTGTAATTTTTAAAAATATTTTAAGTAATTATCAAAAGATTAACTCCTCAAATAAAGTAAAAATTAATGGTGTATCAGGTTCAATATATTCTTATGGTTCAGCAAATTTACAATTAGGTATATGTAAATAATACAACGCTGACTCATAAATTTTTATTAATAGATAAGTTTGAGTGTGGCATGCATGGTGTTATTGGTTCAGACTTTTTAAGAAAGTATGCGGCAACAATTGATTTTGAAAAATTTCAGTTTACATATTGGTTAAAAGGTAGAAAGATATATTTGCCACTTGAATCAAATTTCAATTTTTATACAACTATTCCCCCAAGATGTGAAATTATTAGATATTTTCGTGTAAATACTGAAGAGGAATGCGTTATTCTACTGCAAGAAATTGGCGAAGACACTTTTGTAGCCGGTTCTATTGGTAAACCTCAAAATAAATTAGTACCTGTTAGGATCCTGAATATTCGTGACCAGGAAATAAGACTCAAAAATTTTACACCAAAAATTGAAAAATTAAGCGACTATAACATCCTCAATTTAAATGTGAAGGAAATTCCGCAATCGTGTGTTCGAGTAGAAAAACTTCTAAAAATTATTAACATAAATCACCTCAATAACGAAGAAAAAAGCACTCTTGAACGCATTTGTTCCAAATATAGCGATGTGTTTCATCTAGAAAATGATCCTTTAACAGTAACGAATATTTATAAAGAACAAATTCATATCAAAAAACCAATACATCCTGTATACGTAAAACCTTATCGCGTACCTCAAGCACAAACAGCAGAAATACATCAACAAGTAGGTAGGTCTTACTAAATTCCGTTTAACATTAGAAGAGTATGACTTTGACGTAGTTCATATAAAAGGCAAAAATAATGTTTCGGCTGACGCATTGTCTAGAATATCAATTTCAATAGATGAACTAAAACAAGGCAATAGGTATGTTCATAATAATTTGTTGGTTACGACACGCGCTCAAAGTAATCGAAATCAAAACAACAATACAGAACTTCATGAAAATGACAAACGGCTTGATCACCCGGGTGTCGTTGAAATTTTAAAATCGCCAAACGAATCATTTGAGCTTCGCGAAATTTCAATTAATGACTTTAACAATCTTTTCTTTAACAATCCAATGCTAATTCGTACGAATTCCGTAATATGTGATAACGAAAGAAAAATTATTTATTTGAAACAGGACCCTCGATCAACGTTAGCATTAAGTGCATCATTTGTAATAAATGCAATATTAAAGAGCTCTTTATAATAAGAAATAATAAATGCGCGCATCTAATAAATGATATTATGAAAAATGTAAATAAAATTAAAAACCTAGGTTTGCAAATATCAGTTGTAAAAGGAGTTGACGTTATCACAAATTATGAATCAAAACAAATTATCATGAACGACTACCATATTTTGCCCACTGGAGGACATGCCGGTATGAACCGTATGTTCAATAATATTAGAAAACGTTTTTATTGGAATGGTATGAAACAGGATATCGAAAATTTTGTAAAACGTTGTAGTAATTGTGAACGGTATAAACATTCAAAAATAAACATAGAACCAATGACTATTACAACTACAGCCAATTCGGCACTTGAATCAATATATTTAGATTTGGTTGGTCCTTTGGAGCCCGATATTAGTGACAATCGTTATATTTTAACATTACAATGCGAACTAAGCAAATTTGTCGAAGGTTACGCCCTTCCGAATAAAGAAGCAGAGACAGTAGCTCGAGCACTTGTTAACAATTTTATTTTGCGTTATGGCATTCCGAAAAAGATTATTACTGATCAAGGAACGGAATTTATGGCTTCAATTTTTCGAGAGACTTGTAAAGTACTGCAAATTACAAATCTAAATTCAACCGCTTATCATCACCAAACTTTAGGCGCCCTTGAAAATTCTCACAAAACTTTAGGGAGTTATTTGAGGATTCAAATTTCTAAAAACGCTGAAAGCTGGAGTACTTGGATTCCGTATTGGTGTTTTGCCTATAATAATACTGTACATACGCAAACCAAGTACACCCCTCACGAATTAGTATTCGGTAAACAATGTATAATGCCATCAAATATCAGTAATAGTCTTGATCCAGTTTATAATTTTGATAACTATCCACTGGAACTTAAGTATCGTCTCCAACAGGCATGCCATGATGCGCGATCTAACTTACTGTCATCAAAATTGATGCAATTTTTTCAGGACCCTATAAAGTAATTAAAAATAATGACCTAAATATAGTTATTAAGGTAGGAAATAAGCTAAGTGAAGTTCATAAAAATAGAGTTAAACTGTATTATGAATAAAAAGCATTGTACATTAAAAGTAAAACAAAGAAAAAGATAAGCTGTGCACCCTTACCTTTTTCTTTATTTTTCTGCCGGGGGAATACTACTACTACTAACACTATTTACTAGCCTGACGATGACCGAAATTGACGGTCGAAACGTTGCCCAATTGTTAATTAAAAGTCGTTGGTTATTTGCAAGATTAGATCTTATTGAGCTCACAATAAAAATATATTTAAACGTTATTTCTTGAAAATTCCAGCTTTTACTTACAGGTCAATTATTATAGAATGAGCTCTGGCTTTGCTTAGCCTTAGGATGCGCAATGGCAAATGTTACAACTTATTGCCGAGAGCTGCAGAGGCATCGAGAGACACCATTTCAATGCCGGCTCTCTAGCTGTTCGTTACTCAGGGCGCACACTAAGTCGCCCGGCAATTCACTTAACATGTGATTTTGAAACAATTATGATTTTTTTTACAAAATATAACAAAAAAGGTCGTTTCTGTAGGATTATAAAGTAGCTAATTAAAATAAGTTTGATTTTCAAGATTAAATTATTATGATAATGCATCCCTAAGTGCTAATGAAGTTTTCATAAGGCAATTAATTTTGCGTTTCAGCGGGGTGGTAGATGGCTATAAAATAGATAATTAGAATAAGTTGATTTTCATAATAACAAGTTTCTCCTCCTTTTCATTACCTGTTAACGTGAATTTTAATTTGGGATCACTTATCTATGTTAGTATTTCTTGTTACAATGTTGATATTATTTATTAAAGAAATCCTTTATACATATAAATAAATACCTGCATATTATTAAATAATGGAGACTGCCTATATTGAACAAAATTTAGACATTATAAGTTTAATTAATAGAAATTTATATCTGGTTTTGAGTCACAAACCAGTACCGAGAAATTGAGGTATAAATTAAACTGACAAGTACCAGACCGTAGACATCAGGTACCCCCGTTTAGAAAATTTTATATTTATTTGTCGCAGTCTTCGAGCGTAGGCTGCATCTTTATTCCTCCGAATGCGTTCTCCTTCTTTCTTCTACGCCGATTGTAAAATTTTCAGAGCTCACGTTACAGTAACCGACCTGTACAAATACTGCATACAAAATTTGTTTACTGTTTATTGATAATTTAGATACATACCTTTTTAATCGTTTTCAATAGCAGCATCTTTTAACAATTTTCATTCACACAATTCCAAATAATTGTAATGAGCGTATATGTGTGCGAGAGCGGGCAGTGTAACTAGCGTATATGTGTGCGAGAGCGAGCATTACAACGAGCGTATATGTGTGCGATACCGGCGACGAGATCCGAAAGCAGATAAGTGGAGCTCAAAGAATGCCGGCGTCTGTCGGCGCTTTGATGACGATAAACAAGGCCATAAATTAGACGAACACAATACGCACTCCAGTAAAGTCTAATACGTCATTCTGGAACCTTCTGGATTGTTCCTAATCAGTATAAATGCCTGTTGACGTGGCCAGTAGTCAGTCAGTTCACAGTGAGCTTCCGAACGAGTAATATAAATACCGAACTACGACATACAGAGTGATATAAATACGCATTTTTCCTGGTCATATAAATAAGTTGTTAAATTATTATTAGTGTTTAAGTATTCTATTAGTGTAAGTGTTAAATAAATAGTTGTATATAAATATCCGTTAAATAAATAAGTTATACTAGAAAAGACGTTACATAATTTAAACTAAATTTTTCGACCGACGTTTTGCTGACATTCACGCATTCAGCGACGCCAGCGACGCCCGACATTTCTGGGTATTTCCTGATGTTATCATCAAAAAACGTAGGCAACCTTTTTTACGGATATATAATTTGTACAATTTTTATTTTTTCATTTCTTATTACATTGACAACCCCCAATTCATGGTGAGTATTTTTGAAAAAAAAACTGCATTTGCAGCGCCATCTCTTTGGTTTGGAAGACGAATTCTTTGACAAGTGACAGACTTAACACCCCATGGCTATACAGCTATATTGCACTATATTGGACATGTTCCAATCTGTCAGACTGGTCGCTCCCTAGACATTCGTTTAAAAGAACATTTATACAGCATGTATTTTCTCGTGGATTATCGAAGTAAAAAAACAACGTTGATTAGGGTGGGTCACTTCAATAAATACGCACGAGAGTGATATCTCTAATTAAAGATAAATCACTATTAATTATTTACAATTAGGCTACAAATAACAATAAAACGAATGGTTTTCGGAGGTTAACGATTGGTAACGTACAGCGGTGCGAATGTTTTGCTACTACTGTTGAAATTCTCTCGGTACTTAGGGCATGTTCCGATATAGACTGTGAAAAATAATGACGTCATATTTGCCACCATCTTTGTACTGGAAGCGTATCTTTCTAGCCATTAACCTTACCTCAACCTTACCAAATGTCACTTTGAATACATTATCATATTGTGATTGTATTAGCATTCTTTAGTATTACTAAGATTAGTTCGGTATTTTGTGCGATTATGGAGGTTACCACAATTCGTAACAGAACTATTTGCAAAAAATCAAAAAACCATAGTGACATCCAGAGAGACAATTGACAAGAAAAATATAACTATTTGGGTCAAGCTTTCGCGGCCATCGTTAATGAAGTTCAGGTTGTTCGGGCTTTCTGGCCGTCGTCTTTTAAGGTTTGTCCTCGACGTTTCGTCGCCACGCACGGACGACATCTTCAGGAGATTCCGCTGCTGTTGTTGCTGCTGCTGCGGTCGGTAGAGATCAGAGTTGTCCTCGGTCTGAGCCGATATTTATATTTGGTCGCAGTACAACCGTTCCGGTTTGGCGCGTTGTCGTTGGTCGATGCGGTGAGGGGGGGAGCTTCGGAATGACACAGTTGTTTTTGTTTAAGTATTTCAGTTTTGGCAATCACTGGAAGCCTTGTTCGATTTATTTTCAGGGACTCTTCTGTCTTATTGAAGTTATTACTATGTTTTTGTATTTCGATAGCTTCCCTGTATAATCTTGGGTAGTAAGGTAAAGTATTGCAGAGTATCTGGGTGTCCTCAAACTTAACTACGTGGTTGTCATTACTGAGCACATGTTCGGCGACGGCAGATTTTTCATTGTGACCTAAGCGACAATTTGCTTTATGCTCTTTTATGCGTGTGGTCACAAAACGTTTTGAGGTTCCGATGTAAAACGCGCCACAGGAACAAGGTATGCGGTATACACCTGGTGTGGCTAATGGATTTCGTTGGTCCTTAGCCGATCTTAGATGTTGTTGGATCTTTCTGGTGGGCTTAAAGACTGTTTTTATGTCATGCCTGGTGAGGAAACGGCTGATTTTGTCGGTTATCCCTTGTATGTATGGCAGATAGGCTTTTGCTATAGGGCAACTTTCTGGTTCCGTTCGCTGTTTGTTTTTGTTGAGGGAATTCCTAATTTCCAGTTCCGTGTAGCCGTTTTCTTTTAATGTCATTTTCAGATGGTTGAGTTCGCTACTCAGGTTATTTGGTTCACAAACCCGTCTTGCTCTTTCGGATAGGGTCTTTATTATCCCTAGTTTTTGACACGGATGGTGATTCGATGTCTTGTGTAGGTACCGATTGGTATGGGTGGGTTTACGGTAAACGGTATGGCCCAGGCTAGTCTCGTTTCTGGTGACATAAACGTCCAGGAAAGGAAGCTTATTGTTGACTTCTGTTTCCATTGTGAACTTTATATTGGGATGCAAAGAGTTTAGATGTTGTAAAAATTCTTGCAGTTTCGTTTCCCCATGGTTCCATATTACAAAGGTGTCATCTATGTACCTTAGCCACAGTTTAGGTTTGAGTGCAGCTGATTCGATAGCCTTTTTCTCAAAATGCTCCATAAATAAGTTGGCCACAACCGGACTAAGCGGGTTACCCATCGCTACACCTTCTGTCTGTTCGTAGATGGTACCATCGAAACAGAAGTACGTAGTGGTTAGGCACGTTTTAAATAGCTCCGATATATCCTTGGGGAACAGACTGTAGATGACCTTCATCGAATCTATTAGTGGCACTTTTGTGAACAGGGACACAACGTCAAAACTTACTATCCTATCTTCGCTTGTGATTAGTTGCTCTTTGATTAGGTTGACAAAGTGTGCCGAGTCTTTGACGTATGTCTTCGTTTTTCCAACGTGTGGTTGAAGAAGCTTGGTGAGGTACTTGGCCAGTTGGTAAGTAGGCGATCCGATGGCGCTAACAATGGACGAAACGTCGAGGACAAACCTTAAAAGACGACGGCCAGAAAGCCCGAACAACCTGAAGAAAAAGATAAATCTGAAAAATCTATCAATATGTGTCGATCAAACAGATTTGCGTCTGACGCATCTGATTTAATATTATTATTATTAATTATATCAGATTAAATCAGCAAAAGGATCTTTATAGGAACTGCTACAAGTTAATCGACAAGCAAGTGCTACTTCATAAAATTCGAAAAATGAAGGTAAAAATTGCAATGCAATTGTTTAATATTTTGAAGAAAGTACTTTACTATATCCATTCTGAACAAAAATCATGACTAGACATGTTAAAACGTACAAATTGAGATTTATTAATATAATTACCTTTTTAGTATTTATTATTTTAATTAATTGATGTTTTGCTACTTACTCGTACACTGAACTAATTGTACTTATTACTGTATTTATACTTTGTTATTAAATTTGTTAATATTCGAATGTTTTTCTTTTTTTTTTTTAATTTTCAATTAAAACAATTAAAATTTGGTGTAATTTTCAATTACGCGCCTAAGTGATGCTTCATATTTTTGTGCTAATGGCAGCACATGTTTGAAAGTTTTCTTTGCCATTTCTATGTATGTATATGTATATCTCAAGTGTAGTCTAACAGACTGGGGTGAACTTAGATGGCGCTGAATGACCAAGGAATTCTGAGAGTCGGACATCTATTTCCTAGTCTATGGTCTATCGGAACATGCCCTCCATGCTCTCCAATGCTCTCTATTGATTAGGGTTTAACGGCCGGTGTCAACTAATGGAGTAGTACTTTCCGGCCAGATTGTCCTGGTCGATTATTTTGAAGAGTTCTTCGCAGGGCCTGGTCAATTCAATGCAATTTACGAGCATTTAATGGTAACAGTACCGTACAATGGCAAGAGATAGCGGTAGCAGCGCCTCGGAAACGGGCAACATCGTTGGTTGCATAAGACAGTTTGATAATTACAATAATTTTTAAAACTAGCAAGTGGGTTCTCGAAATACAAGGGGGAAAATTTTTTTTGGCAATTTAGTAGACGAGCTGACAGTTAGGTTGCCAGAATAAAAGGCGCAAAGAAAGATTTTATTTGAGATAATAAACTTGCAATAAACAACAATAACATCGGTTTGTAATGTAAACATTACTTCCCCAAATTGAAATCAGCCTGTTAAAATAATTAAAACAATGTGAAGTGTTCTGTGTGATTTAATTATTAAAAAAAAATTAGAAGCAGTGAAGGGTATGTATGGTATGTAGAAATAGAGTGACTGAAACTAAAATTTCAAAGAAATAAAACAAAATAATAATACATTATGTCGAAAGATCCATATTGCACAAATGTGTTACATTAACTATAGATATTGTGATAAAATAAGTAGGTAAAACAGTGGAAATAGTGCGTATAGAACGTTGTTACACATTTAAAATTTGAAAATGTTTGCTAACATGTTACTGTAAGTTGACGCTTTCAAATGTTAACAATAACAATTATATTTCAGTTTTGTGGTTTTTAAAAATTGTATTGCTCATTTCTTAAATAATTGGCAAGGGGTAGCGAAGTATTCCTAAAGCAAGCGAATTTTCAGTAATTGTTAAAAATGTAAAAATATCGTTTGTGCTGCGTTGGCGATATAAATACCTACCGCCGTTAATAAAAAAAAAAGAAACGTAACAGACAAAAAAACTTGGATTTCATGTGAATATTGCAGACAGCAGAAACTAAAAAACTACAAAATTGATATAATAAATAAAGTTTTAAATGTAGTCAAAAAAAATAATTAAAAAAAAATATATATATACCTAAATAAATATTTTTTTAAAATTTTGAAAAAAGTTGAAAATAATTATTTTTTAATTCTCAAAAAAATCTGCAAAAGAATTGTAAATTTTTATCATAAAATTTCTAGATTTATTTTTAAGAATTACAGATGGATTAGGAGTATACTCCGGAAAAATTTTTTTTTATTAAAATATGATCAAACCCCCACTCAAAATTTTGATAAAAATTTACAATTTTTCTTCTAATTTATCCAAACTTAATTTCAGATTAGTGCAATTTTGTGTAAAAAATTTTCCTGTTTAGCAAACATTAAATTTTTTTTTAAAAATTTTCTCACTACTTCCTCTCCAAATTTTGAAATAAAAGATTCGCAAATCATAACCATAACATAAAATTATCGTATAAACGTGTCACAGCGATTCTATATATTCATACCTATTATTATTTTTGCTGCTGTCGATCACAACCGTTATCAAAACATATACATACTTACTTATATTAAAATAAAATAAACATACACTAACGTACTAAATGTATTTTGAACAAACATTATCGATTATTGTCTGAGTAATTGTTTACAATTGGTACTCCAGACTAAAATAGCTACAATTTTTTTTAACGATTTTACATGCTAATGCAGTTAAAAGTTAAAAATAGATAAATTGAGATCGGTGGACGCCTTTTTTGACATTTAGTTGTTTAAGAAAAAGTTGTAAATTGAAAAAAAAAAATTAACAAAAATTATTGTTCCTATACCTACTCATATTGCGACATACAAATTTTTGTGCCATTATTATACACCCCCCCTTACCCACGCTATCTATCTATCTTCTTTTTCTTTATTTAACTTTATCAAATACAGATAGGGGATGTAGGTGAAGGGTGGGGGGGGTGTAAAAAGGGAACAAAAAGTAGGTTGTCCGAATATAAATAATAATTTCTTTTGTTATCGATCACCCTGTATGTAGCAGTTCGACCAGTATAATATGTAGCAGTGAACGTTTTAAGTGTTACGTAGAAGACCGTTCCCGATTAATGTTTGTCAACACGGCTGGGAACAGTCGAGGGAGGGTGTGATTTTAAAGACATTCCTTTACGGATGTGACTTAAGTGTTATAAGAAAAACTTACTTACCCTCTAGCTTTTGGTAGCGAATGGTTGTCTTTTGATAAATTTCTGAGTTTCGATGTACCTATTTTAAACGTTCATATCATCATTAAATAATATTCAATTTAAAGATTCTTTTCTCCTAACACTTTTTTATTAAATTTTTTTGCAATTTACAATTTCTTTTAAATAAATGTAAAAAATAGCTTCCGCCGATTTGAATTGTCTGTTTTTAACATTTAAATTTATCGATGTGAGTAAACTAATAATTTGTAAATTTGAATTTTGCCAAAACTGATAACAGTTAAGTAAAAGTAACGTTTCAACCGTAAATTTCGAACACCTTCAGGATTATTTATGGTTTATAATTTACAAGTAAAGTGATTTCCTCAGTCTGACGGAGGCTCAAATCGAAGGTCGAAAAAATTGAAATTTGTGTATATAAATTACAAAAAAAAAAGAAAAAAAAAATTTTTAAGCCAAGTTGTTAACTGTCGGTACCTACCTATTTGATTACTTAATTAAAAATTTCAAAAATGGTTATGATCTGCGACATCGCTAATCTGCGATGGATTTGCAGAATGGTTGCCAACTCGCAAGCAATAAAGATTCAAAAAGCCACCGCTGTTTTTGAATTGTTGCCGCCGTCTGACAAAATAATCGGAATTGAATTAAATTTATATTTTTTACATTTTTTTTTAATGTTTAAAGAAAATTGGAATATAAAAATGAAAAAAAAAACAAAAAAATAAACATAAGTGGAAAAAAAGAGTATAACAGAGTTAACGCATTTTTTCTAAACACATTAGTTGTATAAGTTTCAACTGTATTTCGAAATTCATGTGTTATTTTGTTACACTCTAGTTCACATGGCGAATCTGCAGTTGCGGGGCCATCAACAACTGCACTAGCACAGTAACTCCCCAAGAGGACGCGTCCCTTTTTATAGGTGAGTACTGAGTAGGTAATAGCAAATAGTAACCGTCAATCATTTTTTATTGCATAGCTTTATACGAAACGTATTTTCAATATGCTAATGTGAAGATGTTTCCTTAGGTTCAACAGAAAAACCGACTATTGTGACCGTTCCTTTGCACAGCCGCAGGAGTAATGAACGTGGAAAGCCGGTAAGTTTCTAAATTTCGCTATTACGATTTACTTTTTTCCCTACATTTCGTTAGCTATCACTATTATAACACCTGGTTATGCTTTTGATAACAAGTACTTATTTTCACCAACCTTTATTGTAGGTCGCCGCTCAACGTCAAACGATACTACAGAAACTTCGTCGAGGGATTGCTAAAGAAGCCAAATGGACGCGTCAAGTTCAACAGTTCGTTTTTAGTAAGATAGCAAGTAGTAATAGTAGTAATAAACGGGAGCTTTTGCAATTCTTTGGTAATTTGTCACCTGTTGCAGTAACTTTTATTATGTCTCAAATTAAACGCGGTTGTAGTGTCGCTCGTACCTACACCACAATGGACGAATTCTGAAAAAGTCGTTCGTTTATCTATTTTCAAAACATCACCTAGATGTTACCGTTTTCTGATTCGATTGTTCTGTTTATCGCCTCCCAGAACCCTGGGTTGCTGTACGCACCGCATTGAACTGAAAGCCGGAATAAACGACGGCCTTTTCCATTATTTGTCTGTCATGTTACTTACAGGGTGTTTGTTTCTAATATCAATTCGGCCGATGTGCATGCGTCCGTCCTTTCGCAGCTTCCGAGATTATTTAGTGTATGTTCATCACACGATTTGTATCATAACGACGTTGTGAATAGGTAGTTCACTTGTGGTAATCATCTTCAAATTGTATTGCACTTTAATAAATAGAAAACTTTAATTTAAAGATCAAAGAAGCAACAGAATTGTAGAAGATTACCTACGACGTTATGGTACGTGGACGAAAAAGAGGGAAATGTCTTTTTCGTTTCGGCGTAGGTACACGTACATTTTACTTAATTCTGTGTTATTTATTTATTTATTTATCACATCATTATTATTAATTCACATTATTTTTAATTTGTTGTATTATCTACTTCTTTTTTATTTCTATTTATTTCAATTATACGAACTGTTGTAGCAACAATAGCACAACGGTTACGATAGAATAACATGCATACTATTTGTATTTCTCTGTTCAACAATAATTGCCTTTGTTAGAAAGTTGAAAAATAGTGTTTTATAAGTACAGTAACGTAGGTAATTTTTCAATTGCAAATTTGTAGCAATTTTTGCAACAGGTATATTTTGCTTTTCTTTCGTAAATACCCTCGCTGTGCATTTTTTATTTTCGTTGAAATGTTTTTAATAAGTAAATAAATAAAAAAATGCTTTCAAAAATAAAATTTATTCGCCTCAACAATTGATTCGACTTACACATAACCATTCTCAAGAGGTGCAATAAGTGTAAATGTACTCTCTTGAGAATGATTGTATAAGTCGAAATAATTGTTAAGACAAATATATTTCATTGTTGAAACCTCTTTTTATTTATTTACTTATTGTAATTAGATATTGCATACTTTTGAAGGAATGTTTTAGATTTACTTATTTCACTTTATTCACAATAAATTACGCTTATTTTGTCTTTGCCATGAGAATTTCAAAATCATACTCCACAAAGTAATTGTTTCCTACTTGTGATTATGGTAAGTGTATTTCTCATTCGTTAATTTTGACGAATTTTTAATTATAACAAACATAGTACTTAAGGGTTTATTATTAGCACGTGTTTTACACATGATTCTTGCTTTTATTTCTTCAATAATACTGTTTAATATAATTATAAATATCAACGGTTTGTCTGTGATTGTTTAATATATGTGTTTGTTTTACGACTTCATGTTTTATTTTTAAATACTCCTACCTTTTTACTAAAAATGAAAATAATATTTATAAAATTAGTTTTGAAATTCAATTTATTCGATTTTTATTAGTTAGAAGAAAGTTTCTTACACCTATTTAACAAAAGTCACTAAAAATCTTAAGGATGTTTAGTGACTTTTGTGAAATAGGTGTAAGAAACTTTCTTCTAGCATTACAACAAAAAAAAAATAATAGAACTATTTAAATTTCCCGCTTTTATATGTTTAGTACCGTACAATGGCAAGAGATGGCGTCTCTCCTTAAAATGACTACGTAATGACCGTTCTTGTTTACTATATTCTTTGGTTCTTCGCAGTTAGAGACGAAACGTCTAGAACTCATCACAATAATCGACCACTGCCAAACAGACCGGAAAATAGGTACTACTGATATTTATTTATTTATTTACTACAAAGATATGTTTATTAATAAATAATTAAACGGTCATTTCCATTATAATACATGGTTGTAAATTGTAGGACTTAGGAACCTACCTTCTAACGAAAATATTTGTATCAGTCCACCACGGCATGAAAACCCAATTCAACTTGCAAATAAATGTTTGCAATTTAGTGCTATTATAATGCTATAAGCCATTACTGTTTCTTTACCTGCATCGTTGTCCCTGATGCTGGGGAATTTTTCTCGTTAAATTGTGATCCTAATCTGACCTTTTAAGTAATACAGATTCTACTTACTGTAACTTTTCCAAGAAACGGGGTGGATTCAAACAACGCAAGCGGGTAGATAATTTTTATGATGATAAATAAGCCTTACTTTATCATCTGTACAAGTATGTTTTTTGCAAGTACCTACCTATTACACATTTTCGTGTTGAGATTTTAAATTATTAATTTGTGGCAGTAAATTCATCAAATAAATGTGTAATAGCATTTCAATAGTGAAATTACTATTTTACAATTTATAAAAAAAATCAATAATCACTAAAACTATTTTCTTTTATGTGTAGGAATGTTTAGCTTTTTTTCTTTTCATTTGAGTTTCTGATAGTGATGTCTAGACAACAATTATTAAGGAAATTAATCAATGGCTATGTGCTAATTTTAGATATTTAATGTATGTGTGTGTATGTATGTATGTACCTACACAGGTATTCTTTTGCAAGTGTAGCTCTGAAAAATTAATTCATTGTTTGTTTATTTACCTTTCTTATCGAAATTACTCTTTAATAAGCTGAAAGAGATTCCCTTGAAAATATTTATCGTCCTATAGTCACCAAATCATTTTTTATGAAAATATTATTTTACTTGTAAAGGCATTTGACAAAATAATTAATTTTCGTCTGCAATTGAAAAATTCAAAATTTCCAAGAACAATTAATAAAAAATGTAGGTACGTATATGGTACAACTTTATCAAAGTAATGACACATTTTTACTTTATTTTTTAAATAAATTTTGCAGTAATGGTTATTTTAAATCTATTGTAAAAACAATTTGAAACAAACAAATCAATAAGCCTGTTACAAATTTAAATCTACTTCTAATCTACTTGCAGATTGCATAAAATTTGTTGTATTTTTTAACACATTACGCGTGTTTGCAAAGAACTATTTCTTTCTTCTGAATGAGATACAGAAGTGTTTTTCAATATTTCAACAAATTGCAGTTGTATACATAATATACGCCCATATTAATTAATTATTAATTAAATTATATCTAAATATTAATTTGTTTGTATTTACATACCTTTTCAAATAACCGCTCTCATTTCTTCTTTTAAACGATATTGCACGGACCTTAAACATTTTTTCTTTTCCAATTTTTATTTATAAATACACAATTTCTTTTATTTTCTTTGCTTTTTTTACGTGAACGAGTTTCAGACGTTTTAAATAAACATCCGGCTTTCCCCCCGCATTATAAATTGTTATTGTGAGTTAGGCAACCAATTCTCTATTTTTCAAAGAATTTCAAAAGTTTCATTTTATTGAATAGATGACCATCATTTCATTTTCATTTTTAGAATTACCTTACTGCTATGCAACCATTTTACTTAGTCACATAGGTGGTTACATATCAGTTACTGGCCCTCTGCCAGGTGTAACGGCAACTACTTTTGACAGCGGAGTTTTCACCCCATGCTCTCTATTATTCTTTGGGCATGTTCCGATATAGACTGTGAGCACTGGACAGTAATGCCAGTATACAGAAATGTGTTCCGATATAGGCTTCCAGTGCACTGTGACAGTGACAGAAAGAAACTAATGACGTCATATTTGCCACCATCTTTGTACTGGGAGCGTATTACCTCTGGGAGGTAAGGCGCTTCCAGTAGTTTCCATTAGATAAAAATGGCAGACATAGCAAGAACACAGACCACACCACAACATGGACCAATATTTTTCTTAAAACATATAAAAAGCTACAATTCATTAAAAGGATTAAAATGAAAGAAATTGAAACATTGTTATTGCTCTGTTTTACGGTTTTTGTAATTTGTTTGTTACTTAAACCACTAAACACCGTTTTAACTTAAAATTATTCTAAAAGCAGACCTGTTTAATCATGTAAGAGAAGGAACTTTTCATCATTCTTTTACATTGTGTTCAATCCACTAGGTCTGGATGAATTAGAAAATTGTGAAAAACTGAAATAGAAATTTTGAAGTGATATTTACTCTTAAGGTTTCTCTGCAAAAAATATGCATATTTTTATTTTAACTTTTTAACATTAATTAGCATGCATATACCTAAGCACAACATATACTATTAACAGTAGTTTTGGTCGGTTCTTTATGAAACATTTTTTAAATAGAAGAAAATAAAATAAATAAACCACTTTTAAATGTTTCAAAACGAGTATTTATTTAACTCTACAATTATTTCGGTATTATAATACCTTTCTCAAGAGTAACAGGATTTAGGTATAAATAGACGATAAGGTATAAATAGATGATTAGCACCGCATTAAATTTAGTAAAATCCTGTTACTCTTGAGAAATTGTAGAGTTAAATAAATACTCCTTTTTGAAACATTTAAAAGTGGTTTATTTATTTTTTTTTTCTTCTAAGCACAACATATTGGTCGCTAGGAACGTTTTCTTGTTAGTAATTTTCATTAGTTAAGATCATGAAATTTTATTAGGTACCTATACCGTTATAAACATTTTTTTATTCTCAAATAGTTTAAAAGATTTATTTGCCAAAAATTGCAATATTTATGCCACATTAAATGTTAATATCGTGCATCTATACATCTAGCGCCTCTATCGGATAGTGTCTTAATTATTTTTGACAAAAGTACTGAAACAGTACTGAAATACGTTCCGATATATAACAGCCAGTAGTAGATTCAGTGCAAAAATCTAAACCGGAACGGTGTTTACAGTATACTGGGCATGTTCCGATATAGACTGTGAGCACTGGACAGTAATGCCAGTATACAGAAATGTGTTCCGATATAGGCTTCCAGTGCACTGTGACAGTGACAGAAAGAAACTAATGACGTCATATTTGCCACCATCTTTGTACTGGGAGCGTATTACCTCTGGGAGGTAAGGCGCTTCCAGTAGTTTCCATTAGATAAAAATGGCAGACATAGCAAGAACACAGACCACACCACAACATGGACCAATATTTTTCTTAAAACATATAAAAAGCTACAATTCATTAAAAGGATTAAAATGAAAGAAATTGAAACATTGTTATTGCTCTGTTTTACGGTTTTTGTAATTTGTTTGTTACTTAAACCACTAAACACCGTTTTTACTTAAACTTATTCTAAAAGCAGACCTGTTCAATCATGTAAGAGAAGGAACTTTTCCTCATTCTTTTACATTGTGTTCAATCCACTAGGTCTGGATGAATTACAAAATTGTGAAAAACGGAAATAGTAATTTGGAGGTGATTTCTACTCTTAACGTTTCTCTGCAAAAAATATGCATATTCTTATTTTGACATAAATTAACATATACCTAAGCACAACATATACTATTAACAGAGTTTTGGTCGGTTCTGTATGAAACATTTTTTGAATAGAAGAAAATAAAATAAATAAACCACTTTTAAATGTTTCAAAACGAGTATTTATTTAACTCTACAATTGTTTCGGTATTATAATACCTTTCTCAAGAGTAACAGGATTTAGGTATAAATAGATGATAAGCACCTCATTTAATTTAGTAAAATCCTGTTACTCTTGAGAAAGGTATTATTATACCGAAACAATTGTAGAGTTAAATAAATACTCGTTTTGAAACATTTAAAAGTGGTTTATTTATTTTATTTTCTTCTAAGCACAACATATTGGTCACTCGGAACGTTTTCTTGTTAGTAATTTTCATTAGTTAAGATCATGAAATTTTATTAGGTATACCGTTATAAACATTTTTTTATTCTCAAATACATAGTTTAAAAAATTTATTTCCCAAAAATTGCAATATTAAGCCTCATTAAATGTTAAAATCGTGCATTAATACATCTAGCGCCTCTATCGGATAGTGTCTTAATTATTTTTGACAAAAGTACTGAAACAGTACTGAAATACGTTCCGATATATAACAGCCAGTAGTAGATTCAGTGCAAAAATCTAAACCGGAACGGTGTTTACAGTATACTGTGTGACGTAACGTGTCACAGTGCTCACAGTGTATATCGGAACACGGTCTCGATATATAACAGCCAGTAGTAGATTCAGTGCAAAAATCTAAACCGGAACGGTGTTTACAGTATACTGTGTGACGTAACGTGTCACAGTGCTCACAGTGTATATCGGAACACGGTCTCGATATATAACAGCCAGTAGTAGATTCAGTGCAAAAATCTAAACCGGAACGGTGTTTACAGTATACTGTGTGACGTAACGTGTCACAGTGCTCACAGTGTATATCGGAACACGGTCACTGTGTGACGTAACGTGTCACAGTGCTCACAGTGTATATCGGAACACGGTCTTTGCTCTCTATAGCACTATAGCAGACCTCCAGGACGCTAGCACCCCATCCAACGAATTTCGAAAAAAAAATGTGTGGATCTAATAGGTCACTAATTGGTCAGTATTGGTCAGGTGGTCCCGTTAATTGGTCAGCGATAGGAAAATAGTAAAAACAACTCGATTTTTTTGTATGAATATTCGATACCGCTGGCACCTCATCTAAAGTAAAATTAAAAAATTTCGATAGCAATCGATTTAGTTTTAGATGCTTTTAATTGGTCAGTTATAATTATTATTTGGTCAGGCCTAGATAATTAGAAAAAAACAAGAAAATATATCTGTTTCTACAATACGCATGCGCAAACATTCTATGTTGCTTCTATGATCTATCAGCTGATAGGATGGTCGATAAAAATTAAATTTTTGATTTTCGTAAAACAAATATGGTAATCTAAAAGCTCAGTAATAGACAAAGATTATGTAATAGGCCACAATTAATCTGGTTATCGGTAAGCTCTTTCCATTAGATAGGCGACCTTGATTTTTAGTGAGATGAACTAAAGAATTACGACGCCGAAAGAGGCGCTAGCAGCGGAACGGCAATTTCTGATTGGCTTAGGACAATTTCAAATTGCTGAAATCAGCTGTTGTAGTAAACAACGGAAAACCACAAAACGAAGTTGTGCTAAAGTTGGTACTGATTGTAAGAAAAACAGTAAGTTAAAGTGAATTGTTACATAAGTTATTAAGAAATTAAGAAGAAAGTAGCTGTGAACAGCGCATATGCCAGTATAGGCCGGAGTTGTAGATTTGTGTTATGGTTGTTTGCCTTCACGGTAGTGTTGTGGCATTTACTCCGCTTTTGATGTAAGAATTTCAGAAGTAAAAGCAAACGATTGAAGGGTCATAATTAAACTAAAATCAGCTTGTATTAAAATTTCATCAATGCTTTGCAAAATGGACAGGTGCTATGCGGTTGAGTTACGAGCAGGTTAGGATCAGTTATGAATAATCCTCCGTAGTCCATATAATTGAACATTATATAACATCATATAACAGAACTTACTACATGGCACAGGAGAAGAAACAAATTATTGAGTGGTTACTAATAAGGAAAATTAATATTTGAAGAAGTAATATATATGTAAGACAACATAGCTAGCCTAAAGCATGGAAGAAAAAGCTAGTTAATGAGTGGTTAAAATTAAACAAAAATCATCTTCAAAGTACTTATTATGCTTGTCTCTTCTGTTAATTGTGTTACGTATATTTTGACCTGTCTTTTACTACTATTAAGATTTCGTAATTAATAGTACTTAAAGGAACACTATCTTATTATTCAGTTTTGACTTAATTAAGATTGTATGATTTGACTGCTAATTTAAAATTTTTTTAATATATCGCTTTTTTGCAACTTTATATTGTTTTATTTGCACTTCTGCTGCTGTTATTGTAAACACAAACATTAGTTTTACATAAAGTGGCACTATGAAGAGAATTCAATCATTATTTTGAAGAAAATAAAACTAAGAAGCCCTAAATTCCACACAACATTTAGAGACCTAAAACGCGTTTCGACACCCAAGGTGTCATCCTCAGTTGGAGACTATTTTGAAGTTTCTTACACCTATTTCACAAAACTTGCTTTTTCTTAACACAAATCTACAACTCTAGCCTATACTGGCATATGCGTTGTTCACAGCTACTTTGTTCATAATTTCTTAATAATATACGTATGTAACAATTCACTTTAACTTACCGTTTTTCTTACAATCAGCACCAACTTTAGGACTACTTTGTTTTGTGGTTTTCCGTTGTTTACTACAACAGCTGATTTCAGCAATTTGAAATTGTCCTAAGCCAATCAGAAATTGCCGTTCCGCTGCTAGCGCCTCTTTCGGCGTCGTAATTCTTTAGTTCATCTCACTAAAAATCAAGGTCGCCTATCTAATGGGAAGAGCTTACCGATAACCTGATTAATTGTGGCCTATTACATATTCTTTGTCTATTACTGAGCTTTAAATTTCACATATTTGTTTTACGAAAATCAAAAATTTAATTTTTATCGACCATCCCATCAGCTGATAGATCATAGAAGCAACATAAATGTTTGCGCATGCGTATTGTAGAAACAGATATATTTTCTTGTTTTTTTCTAATTATCTAAGCCTGACCAAATAATAATTATAACTGACCAACTAAAAGCATCTAAAACTAAATCGATTGCTATCGAAATTTTTTAATTTTACTTTAGATGAGGTGCCAGCAGTATCGATTATTCATACAAAAAAATCGAGTTGTTTTTACTATTTTCCTATCGCTGACCAATTAACGGGACCACCTGACCAATACTGACCAATTAGTGACCTATTAGATCCACACATTTTTTTTTCGAAATTCGTTGGATGGGGTGCTAGCGTCCTGGAGGTCTATAGCAGAAAGAAGAATTGAAGAAGAAGAAGAAAGGTAAAATGAGGGAAATAATTGTTATGTTGTATGCACAACAGTATTAGCAGTATTAGTAATTTTAATTCCTGCACCTCAACAACTTCAGTTTTAATGGATATCTGTAAAAATGAACCTGATTGTAGTGTAAGTGATAATGTAGTTTTGGAACAATTAGTTTCTGACAATGATAGCGTGGAAAATGATTGTTCTTATCAAGAAATTGATATTGTAAATGAGACTAATGAAGCGTATAAAAAACAAAGTTTGCAAAGTGAAGGAAATATTGTACACACTATTCAGACAAGTACAATCCAGTTACATCACAATGACGACGACCAAAATATTGAAAACAATAATGACGAATTTATAAAGAGCATTTTATATGATGTGCTAGAAAGTTATGATTTTGATGTAAATGATACTACTTCCCATAGTAAAAGTAGTAGTAGTTTTGATTTATTTGAAAGAATTAATTTAAATGATAGTTCAATAGAAGGTCTGTATATGCCCAATATGACAACTGAAAATAGTAATCAAAATACTCATTTAAATTCTGATTGTACAATTAAAGAAATGTTATTAAGAGTGAAACAATTAGAAGAGGTTGTAGTGATTAAAGAAGCAGCATTGAGTACATTAACCACAGAGTTAGAATCTCTAAAAGAGGTTCAATCAAATAACTCATCTACATTAAATTCTGGTACTTCAACAGAATATAAAAATTTACAAGAATTACAAAATAAAGTAAGAACTAGTTGTTTTAGACTATCTGATTTTAAAAATTATTGTTTTTAAGGTGGTTGATTTCCAAAATTCTATTACATACCGAGACAGCATTATACAACAGCTTACAAAATCATTACAGCAGAACATTAACAGAAAAGAAGAATTACAAACGCAGAGTCAATTATTCTTACAGGAGATTGACCTTTTAAAGCAGCAATTACTTGATACATCTAGTTTATTTTCTGAGAATGAGAATAAAAACAATCTTGTAGAATGTGAAACACAAACTGAAGTACCATATGGATTAATTAAAATTAATTATGATCCAATAGTAGAATGGACCAATAGTGCTTTATCTGAATTATTGGTAAAATTAGAATCGCAATTAAATCCTTCCCAGTTGAATTTATTTTCTGATTTTAAATTGAAACTTAAATGTATGCAAGAAAACCTTTCTGAAGTGAATGATTATGAAAATTCTCAAATTTCCCAATTGAAACTAGAATTAGAGAAAAATCATTCAAAAGAAATGGAAGAACTTAGAACTTACTTTGAACAAAAATGTATCGATCTAGAGAAACAGTAAGTTTTAAATTTAATGTTGTTATAATTTTAGTATTTTCATAATATTTTAGTTATTTCGAAGAAGTACTGAGTAGCCGAAAGTTATCTGGTTCTAGTTATTGTTCTGGAAATGATTTTAATTCAGATGTATTTTTATCAAATAATGAGATTGGACCAGGAGGTGATACTCCTGTTTTAACAACCAATATTGAAAGATGTAATATTGCAGAAATAACTAAAGGTGATATCCAAAAGCTAAAGAATGACTTACAGAATATCTGTTCACAAATAGAAAAAACTGATTTAATAAATTCTACAAACTCTGAATTACATTTCCTTGTTCAAAATATTGCTGCATGTGACTTAAAATTAATAAATAACATCAATTTAGCAGAAATACAAAATAAAAGTCAAGCAGAACTGGATAAAATAAGAGAAGATTACGAAAATAGAATTGATTTGCTGAATGTTGAATATAATAAGAAAATAAAAAATTTAGAAAGGAAACATCAAGAAAAAATCATTTCACTTAAAGAGGAATTGCAAAACACCTCTCAATCTAATCAGAACGTGGTTGTATTTTAATGACCAACTTATATAATATAACTGATTAACTCATTTTTAGGCAAATCCTGATGAATGTGAATTGGCTGAAGTCGTGCAAAGCTATGAACGTAGACTACAGGAACAAGTAATGTTGGCAAAGATTGACATAATGAATGCTCTCGAATATCAAATTCAGGTGATTATCTTAACATTCTATGTAACATAAGAGCTACTATAAAAAAGAGCCCATTACTAGGTACGTCTCTAGCTATTCAGGGGGCCTTGGGCTCGTTGAGTGTGGGACCCTTTTACAAGCTACTTACGTATTTTAGAAATTGGAAAATTCCAAAAAAGTACTCGTCAATGAACAAAATTTGTCAATTTTTCTGAAAATCAACGATATGGTTTTAAAAAGTTAATTTTTTATTATAACAAAAGTTTTTCCAAATATTTAAAAATTTAGAATTTTGTTTAATTTTTTTTACCCACTTTAAATTTATAAACACAAGTTTGCTAACACCCCTTATAGTCCAACCAATTCTTTGACAATTAGAAAAAAATTACAATATAGGAGATGCAAACGATTGAACAAAAATATAATTCATCAATACACAGTAGACACATAATCTTTTTACAAATCAGTTAATTGTAATTTTCAATTACTTTAATTTAATTTTGTTGGTATGAATAAATATTGTTAAGTTCAATAAATTCTAATCTTGCCAATAACCAACGACTATTAACGAATAGTTATAATTAAACAACGTTTCAACCGTCAATTTCATCGTCAGACTAACATATAACAACATGCAGCTATTATACACACACACAAGTTTATACAATACGTTTGTGTATACTTGTAGGTATCTAGACCGCAATGCGTGCGTGTGTGTGTGCGCGCGCGCCGTTCTAGTGCTAGAGCGGATTTTGCCAGCGTAACGCGAATCCACATTTTTATCCCCGACTAAAAACAGCATAGCGCGCCTAAAGAAGTTTTTACTTCAAAAATACTTCGTATTAATAATCAATAGAAGCTAAATTCGCCAATAACGAACATTTACTGAAAATCACTTTATTTATGCGATGCTATTAGCGAATTTAGCTTCTATTGATTATAAATATATCAATTTACCAACAAAATTTGATTCTTATAAGTGAATAGTTCATATTAACTTTCCAAAATAATGTATACTACGTACATAAATCAGCACTGGAACCATTGGAACGTTTACAAAGCAGAAAACTCAAAATAATAGGCATACAAGAACATGATCACATTATCCCATTAAAAATTAAGCAGGTTTTCGTAACAAATGCAATTGTTCATTAATACAATAAATTAAAAATGGAATATAACAATTATCCAATAAATACAAGAAATAGAAGTGTTGAAGTGCCTAGAAATACATTAACTAAAGGAAAAGTGAGTTATATAAGTTATGCAAAAAAGTTTTTTAATATTTTACCAAATAGTTTAAAAAACTTAAGTGTTAAAAATAATAAAGTGTTAAAAAAGAAAGTGAGAAAGGTGATAAGACAAGTAAATGTAGATCAGTAAACTAATCAAATGAACAAAAGATATCTTTGACCTAAAAACCTAAAGACATAATAAATATGAAAATGTGAGAAGATAACAAAATAAATACAAAAACCATGATCAAGAAGAATAAGTATAAAAAGGAGGAAATAAATGATATACTGAATAAATCTAATTAAATATTAGTTTGTAAGGGCCATCCTATGTACGGGCAACATAGCCCCCTATAGGTCCTATACTATTATGTATACGAAAAAATAGAATTAATTTAATTTAATTTAATTAACCTATTAATGGTGCTAACTCTAAATCTGCAATCTGACGTGAAAATCATTAAAACATTTACGACCAAATTAAACAATGTTAACGGTATTTCGATGTGCTCATCAGGCTGTGGGGCCTGGGCTCGTGCCCCAAGTTTCCTTATGAAAAAGACGAAACTGCCCTTTACTACCTATTGTAGCCTGATTTGGAATTGCATAAAATATGTTTAGGTCTTGATTTGGTGTATGTTCTAATATTGATTTGAAAAATAGCATTTATGAACATTTTGCAAAAATAATGGATTATAATTGCATGATTCAAATTACAAAACTGTTTTTATGTATAGATCACATTATTAACAAAGTATTTCCGATTTTAAACTTGAAAAACTAATTTTTTGGTTATTGATGTATAAATAAAATATTAATTCAAAATGTCAATCAACTAGACAAACTTGAATAGTCAGAGTATTTAGCAATACCTCGAAGATTATCTTTATTTTCCAGGAAAATATAGTGAATATCAGTTTAGTGAGAAAACAGAATGAACTAGTAAAGTAAATAACACATTTTGTTTCAACATATTTATATGTAATGAAGCACTCTCTTATTGTTTCGACCTAAGGGTCATTAAGAGTAATTATACAGTACTGAGAAGACAAAATATAATAATAAACTAAGGTGATGTCACAGTGGTATTTTTGACAGATCTGACGATAACTGTGAAGTGTGGTTTAAACATAATTTTTTTTTGATTGATGACATTTGAAGCGTTTTTCTAAAAGAGTCAGTACATTGTTTTTGTTTTCAATATTTATTTTATTTTATTTATTTTTTCCATAAACGGACCATACGTCCTTTAAAGTGAATACAACAAATCGGTACAGTTAAATTATACATTATTTAGGTAGTGTAACGAGCGTATATGTGTGCGAGGCGGCGACGAGATCCGACAGCAGATAAGCGGAGTTCAAATAATGCCGGCATCGGTCGGCGCTTTGATAACAATAAACAAGGCTATAAATTAAACGAACACAATAGGCAGTCGAGATAATTTTAGAAGGTTTCGCGATTGTTCTGGAACTTTCGGTTTCTGTATAAAAGTTTTTTGACGTGGTCAGTAACAGTAGTTTACAGTTAGCTTCCGAACGAGTAATAAATACCGAACTACGATATACCGAGTGATATAAATACGCATTCTTCTTGTCATAAATAAGTCGTTGAATTGCTATTAGTGTTGTAAGTGTTAAATAGTTGTAAATAAATATTCGTTAAATAAATAAGTAAACTAGAAAAGTCGTTACATTGGTGTCAGGTGTGGGGTGCTCAGCCAATCGATCCGCCAAAGAGGAGAATTTTCTAGTAGCAGAAATATAGTTAAATAAATAAAAATGCCGAAAAAGTTGTTGGAGTTGAAACTTGCCGAACTGAAAAGTGAACTCGAGGAGCGAGACGAAGATACATCTGGTAACAAGCTCACCTTACAAGGGCGACTCGAGGAAGCTCTGATACGAGAGGGTTTCGATCCGAATACCTATGAATTTGAGGATGAACTGGAAAAGAAATTAAAGGAAAATTCAATGGAATTGGAAGGGAAACTAAAAGAAAATCTGGAAAAGAAAATGGAAAACCTGGAAGAGAAATTAACCGAAAATTCAAAGGAACTAAAAGGTAATCTGGGAGAACTGAAAGAAAATTTGAGAGAAGAATTTAAAGAAAATTTAGAGAAATTCGACGCAAAATTGGCCGAAACAGAACAGAATTTTGCAGGAAAATTTCAAGAAATAGATTCACGAATTAAAGAAATAGAAGAAAGGTTTCTATGTACGACAATGTCCGAACAGATCGATAATGAAGTTAGAAGTATGAAGCAGGAGAATGGGCACGGTGTTTCATCGAAAGCATATTCGAAGCCACCTAAGTTCGACGGAAAAACTTCATGGACCACTTTCCTTAAGAAATTTAAAACGGCCACAAAGTCGAACGCATGGACATTGGAAAATAAAGCCTCCGAGCTGGTCTGCGCGCTGCATGGTAATGCCGAGGAGATTTTGGATACCATACCACCCGAGAAATTGAACTACTATGAACACCTAGTGAAGAAGTTAGAGATGCGGTATGGTCAGGCACATATGACGAGCGTCAGTCATGTGCAGCTAAGAAACCGACGTCACAAGGCAGAGGAAAACTTGCAAGAATACGAGGCCGACATCGCTCGTCTGGTCCGCCTCGCGTATCCAGGTACTCCCGATGACACTCTGGAATAGTTGGCTGTCGACTCTTTCATAGATGGGTTGAGGGATGACGACATACAACAGCGACTTTGACTAGACAGGCCAAAAACACTCGCTGACACGTTGGCTCGGGCACTGGAGTATGACGTAGTTAAACAGGCATCCCAACGGCAAGGTAGAGTGCGCGAGCTAAGGGAGGAGCCCGACGGTCGATACGAAGAAAGACTAGAGGAAGTAGTTAGCAGGATAGTGGGAAGACTAAATAAGAAACCGAGACCAATAAGATGCTGGAACTGCAGGAAATTGGGACACGTACGAAGCGCTTGCAAGAACGAAGAGGTTACTCAAGGGCGCTTGATCCGCGTTCCGGAAAACTAATCAGGTACGACGCGGCGGGGTAAACGTCGGTCCCGGGACACGAGGCCCCAGGTTTAGTAGCACTGACTAAGACAATGAAAGACCGAACTGACAGCCTTTTTCTCACTGGACTCATAAATAGGAAGCAGTGTTCATTTCTGCTGGATACTGGAGCTAGCAGAACAATCATAAGGCCCGGAATATTGACCACGGAGAGGAAAAAGTCATCAGCTATTTCAGCAAGATCCTATCCAAGCCCGAACGAAACTACTGTGTAACCCGACGAGAACTACTGGCAGTAGTAAAGAGCGTGGAGCATTTTTATAAGTACCTCTATGGAAGGAAGTTCCTGCTCCGAACAGATCATGCTGCTTTACGGTGGTTACTGAGTTTCAAGAATCCAGAGGGTCAAGTCGCGCGTTGAATAGAAAAGCTCCAATCGCAGGACCGTTTCCTGAGACCAATAGTGGCAATAAATACATCCTGGTGGCAATGGACTACTTCACGAAATGGGTTGAAGCGTACGCACTCCCAAATCAGACAGCCACCACAGTAGCGGAGGAGCTCGTAAACCACCTGATCAGCCGGTTCGGCGTGTCCATGGAGCTTCATTCTGATCAGGGTCGGAATTTTGAGTCGGCTGTGTTCCAGGAAATCTGCTAGACATTAGGCATTCACAAAACCCGGACAACACCTCTGCATCCACAATCAGACGGCATGGTAGAGCGAATGAACAGGACCATTAACAAGTACTTGTCCAAAGTGGTCTCCAAACACCAAAGAGACTGGGATCGCCATCTGCCACTGTTTCTTATGGCATATCGATCATCGATTCACGAAACTACTGGACAAACCTCAGCAAAAGTACTGTTTGATCGAGAGCTACGATTGCCACGTGACCTGAAATTTGGCTGCAAACCTGGTGAGGATGTTGCCGGAGAAGACTACGTTAGTGATCTTGACGATATCCATGAGGAAGTACGTTCCCGGATGCAGATTGCTAGCGACCGCATGAAGGACACCTACGACATACGGGCCACTGATGGAGGATTCCAGGAGGGAGACATGGTGTGGTTATACAATCCACAGCCCCGTAAAGGTCTTTCACCGAAGCTACAGGAGTACTGGGAAGGCCCATATACAATCGTCAATAGAATAAATGACGTCATTTACCGGATTCGACGCACACCAAATGGAAAACCGGAGGTTGTCCATTTTAACCGTTTGGCCCCATATGCCGGTGACAATACGAAGAAGCACGGATCAGGCTTATGCAAGCTCGTTTTTCGGATCCCCAGTATGACGAGTTTATGGCCACGCCGAGCTTATATGCCAACTCCAGATTCGGTGTCACCTCCGAGAGATCCGAAGATTTGTGTACTGCTTCGGACTCGCTGATTCATTGTGTGGCCAAAGACTTGAGGATGGATCGCGGTATTGCCACCGTATTCAAGAAGAAGTTTGGCCACTTGTCAGACTTGGAGATGGAAAGAAAGTGCTAAGTCTGGTGGACGGGAACCGATCCATTTATTACCTGGTCACTAAGGAGGCGTCGTCTGAAAAACCCACCTACCGCTCGTTATGGAATTCGTTGGTGGAACTAAGAGACCAACTGCTATCCACGGGTACCACAAGATTAGCCATGCCAAGGATAAGATGTGGGTTGGATGGACTGAACTGGAGAGTTGTGCGGAGCATGTTGGAGGTCCTATTCCGGTGGAGCGGCGTTGAAATAACGGTATACACTAACAATCCCCAACGAGATCCCGCACAGACAAGGACGGTGGATTGCTACTTCCATATGACGACGCCTTAGGGGACAGAATTGCAAGTACCGGCATGATTCTTTGAAAGAACGGCAGAAAGTGATCACCTTTAAGGAGGGGGCAGTGTAACGAGTGTGCATGTGTGCGAGAGCGGCGACGAGATCCGAGAGCAGATAGGCGGAGTTCGAAAAAAACCGGCTTTGGTCGGCGCTTTGATGACAATAAATAAGGCCATAAATCAAACGAACACGAGTAAATTCTAGTAGGTCTTTTCTGACCTTTCTGGATTATTCTACGTCTGTATAAATACTTGTTGACGTGGTCAGTAACAGCAGTTTACAGTTAGCTTCCGAACGAGTAACATAAATACCGAACTACGATATACAGTCATATAAATACGCGTTTTCCTTGTCATATAAATAAGTTGTTGAATTGTTATTAGTGTTTAAGTGTTCTATTAGTGTTTAAGTATTAAATAAATAGTTGTAAATAAATATCTGTTAAATAAATAAGTTAAACTAGAAAAGTCGTTACAATTTCAACGAATACAATCACAATATAGATACAGAAAATGTAAAAACCATTCACATTCACAAAAAAAAAGTAAAAATTAAATTTACTCGAAAAATAAAAAAGCAAAACATTAAATAAAAGCATTGTAAGTACATAGCCTTATACCGGGTGGTCCATTTAACTAGAGACAAACTTGTATGTCCCTTTTATAAAGAAAAAAGTTTACATGAATATAATGATAATAATTTTGATGAATAAAGGGCAATAAGGCAATTGTTCATTAATCCAGTAGAATAATTTGAAAAAAGAAAAAAGTCATCAACAAACAGTGTCATTCTAACGTTATTTTTAAATTTTATAAATATACAGGGTACTGAGATATCTTGTATCCTAATTCAATCAAGTAATCATTTACACTTTTTGATATCAAGCTCTGAATGATTTCTTAAGTCCATATATATATATAGCTTTATTTAACTTCAATACCTTGTTATTGTTGTGCAATAGAGAAAAAATATATATATATATAATGTATATATGTAAAGAACACTACGTATTAAGTACCTATTGTAGCGAACGCGAGCGTGCTTGTGTGCGACCGGGTACGCTTGTATGCGTCGCCGGCCGACTCAACTAGCCGCGGGCGGTTTTCGGTAGTGTATACGTGTGTTTGTAGGCGTGTGTCTCGTACCTGCCTTTCAAGAAAGTAATTAAGCGGTTCGCCGAAAACGTAAACAATCTTGCAAACTTCCAGACTTTTCTGGATTGTTCCATGATGCTATAAAAGTGGAAAGACGTTCGACAGTTAGGTAGTAATAAATTGACCGTGACAGTGGTAACATCAGAAATAAATCGACAGTGTTAAAGGCAAAGAGACGAATAAATAGAGACGCGCATATAAGTGAGTGTTGTAAATAAATAGTAAGCTAAGTTCCGTATTAATTAATAGTGTTTTTAATATAATGGAAGTAAAAGCGACGAAATCGTTGTGGGACAAACTTAAATCCATGTTCGATGATTGATGTATGTTAATATCTATGCGGTTAGAAATCTGCGATTCGATAGTTTCCTACGTAAATCAAATGGTTGAAGCAAGTCAGAGACTTCGTGGTACGGGTTTTTTTTTGAAGAATTTTTTGCTGGAAAACTTAATTCGTACAATAGTAACATTGTTTGTTTGTTACTGATTTCTTAAAACTTGTTCAGATATACTTACTGTGAAATGTTAACGGATGACGATTGTTTAGTCTAGGTGGCAACCGATGGCGGCGACGGCTGAGCGGTTTTTACTTATACATTTGTATTACCTTCTTTTGAGTAGTTAGTTCTAGATATGCTTTTCGGCATGACACTACGATTCATTAATTAACTTTACGAACGTATTATTAAATATTATCTTGGCTATTGTTCAGTTTATTACTCCTAATCCTCTACAGGTTATGGGCCCAGAGCTTAAGTAGCGAGAAATAAGTAAAATTACGTTTCGTGTCGTTTTGTTTCTGGTTGGCTTTTGTTCGGTGAAATCTTCGATTGTTCTAACACGAGCAGTTTTGCGGTGTATTGAGAAATGGAAGTCGACAAATTCAAGATCGAAAAATTACGTGATGCAGATAACTGGCAGATGTGGCAGTTTATAGTGCAGACTATCCTGGGTGATGAAGATGCATTGGCCGTTTGTCAAGGAACTGAAGAAAAACCGAATTCGGGTGATGAGAAATTCGAGAAAAAAATGAACAAATGGACAAGGGCTGACAGATTTGCTCGAAAATTGTTCGTAACGTCTGTTGAAGCTAGGCCATTGCGATTACTGATGAATTGCGAGACAGCGCGTGATATGTGGCAAAAGTTGCATAGTGTCTATGATTTAAAATCAGATGAAAGCTTGTCCTTAATACAAAAGCAATTTTTCGAGTACAAGTGGGAGTCTGGAAATGGTATAGCGCAGCATGTGTCGAGGTTAGAACAACTGGCGAATAAAATGAAAAAGCTCGACGGTGAAATTCCTGAATCTATGCTGATAACAAGAGTATTATCAACATTGCCTCCCAAATACAATCATTTCCATAGTGCGTGGGACTCTACAGAACCAAATAAAAGAACATTGGAAGTTTTAATAACCCGTTTGTTAACCGAAGAAATGCGGATGCAGAAGCAAGAAGAACAGGAGGTTGAGTCAACGGTTGCTCTGCTATCTAAGCAGAAACTACATAGGAATAAAGGGACTGTTCAGAAGAAAACGTTTAAAAAACAGTTTCGGTGTTTTACGTGCGGAAAACCCGATCATTTTCGAAAGGATTGTCCTGGTTGTGCTTCGTGTGGTTCAAAACGACATCTTAAGAAAGACTGTCCAAAAAAATCGGAATCGCGAGGTGGATCGAGTGATAGTGTGGACGAGCAACATGCGTTCGTAGGTATCGTGAATGATACGGTGGCTGTCGGTGAGGACTACGATGAGTGGTTGATTGATTCCGGAGCGTCGGATCATATCACGAACAGAAGTGTTCTAAATTGGTAGAAAATAGTAATAATATTATATAGTTTTTTAATGTATCTATGTATGTAGTTATACGGGGGTCTGCACCCATATGTATATCGATTTGTAGACGCGAGAGTGGGAGAAGACGAGGTTGTTGCGCTGCGAAAGCAGTAGTGAGCATAGAGTGAGTGTAATATATGCGAATGAGGTGCGCGTATGTACATCGGGGCAGCCTTACAGCGGTTTTCTTTACTTTTACTTATAGTCATTTATGATTTTCGTTCGACTTCATTCTTTTTATGTTATGTGTTCTTTTTTGTTATTGATGATTACAATAAACAGCGTTTAGCTTCTGTGTTTTGTACTTTTATTATTCACCAAACAACGTCAAAAGAAGTATTTACAACAACTGGCGACCGTGACAGGACGTTGCCGTAGTGAATTGAAGCAATTTTTGTGAGGGGTTAAAAGAAATGGAGTCGGCCAAGAAAGTAAGAACAGTGCAGCGGGCGCTTTTTACAAAGAATCTTAAAGGTCTTCATGAGAAGTGCGCGGACGCGAATGCTAGTCGTGCCGAAAAGAGTGTAGCTTGGCGATTACTGGAAACACGAATGTCAGAATTGGAAGCTGCAGATTTACAGTTTGTCGAAACGCTTTATACAACGAATGAGGCTGAAGAAGTCATTGTAGAAGAGATCGAATCTCAGGAAAGGTGCAAAACTCAGTTTCTGCAGGCCAAATTGAATTTCGGTGATGAAGCAAGCACTAGTGGAACGTTGGGGAGTCAAAATCAAACGAGTACTCGTGTTATGGACAAACCATTTAAACGGCCCACACTGGATCCGCCCACTTTTGGCGGCAGTGTGAGTAAGTGGCTGCAATTTTGGTCCCATTTTCGAAAGATACACGAAGATGCTGGTATTTCCAACGAGGACAAGCTGGAATATCTGAAACGTCAGATGGAAAAAGGTTCGAAAGCAGAACGTATAGTAGAAAGTTATCCGACATCAGCCGCGAATTACGATAAAGCTTTCGAGAGCCTCAAAAATCGCTATGGCCGGGACGATCTACTAATAGAATATTATACAAGAGAATTGCTTTCCTTGGCACTCCAAAATGCGACAAACAAAGGTAAACAGAAATCAAGTCTGTCCAATATTTATGATAAGGTGTCAGCACATATACGCGCGTTGGAAACACTTGGTGTTAAAACGAACAACTGCGCCACTATGTTGTACCCCCTCGTCGAATCTTCGCTGCCCGAGGAAATTTTAAAAATTTGGCAACGTACGAACTACAAAGTTACAGCGACGAGTAAGGAAGAGAATGGCGTAGAAGTTCCAGATAGACTGACACGGCTATTGCAATTTTTAGAAGTTGAAGCCGACAATGAAGAAAGTTTCAAAATGGCAATGTGTGGTTTTTGCGTCGATGATACGACAGGTAAACGCGATAAAAACCGGGATAAGAGTAAAACAACGGTTAGTCCGGATCCGCCAACCGCGAATGTTTTATTTAGTGGCGAATCGGGCTTTACAAAATGCATATTTTGTGACGAAAGACATGAAAATGATAAGTGCGAAAAAGCAAAAAGGATGCCGGTTGATACGAGAAAGAAAATTATTAAAGAAAATAGTTGTTGTTATAAATGTATAAAGCGCGGGCATTTAGCAAAAAATTGCAGGGTAAAAGTAACATGTGCGTGGTGCGGTGGTCGCCATTCGCTACTTGTTTGCTCGACGATTAACAATTCCAACAACAACAACGTGGTTCCAAGTAAGAAGGAATGTTTGCGCGAGAGAAGGGACTGGTTTTGCGAATTTGAAAAGTTTACTGGTCCAGTTATGAATAAAATCGGGAACGGCACTAAATTACGGCATTAGGTTGTGGTGTGATTAGTGTTGAAACTTTCAATGGTTCCGTATGGTTTTCTGGAAAAATGTATGATGTACTGTATGTTCCAGATATGGTGCATAATTTATTCTCCGTAAATCAGCATCAAAACGTGGTGTTGATTTTGCAATTAGCGAAAAAGGAAAACGGTGTGTGTTTTCGCGCAACGGAAAGATCAAAGCAATCGGCGAAGAATTTAAGAATCTTTTTCGCGTCGTTTTACGAGTTGTCTTACCTAAATCGGCGTGCGTCGCGAACTCTGATAACTCAATTCAAACATGGCACGAAAGACTTGTTCATCAAAATAAACGACATGTTCGAGATATTCTGAAACAAAATGGTGTGACAGTGTCTGAAATCGACGATGACGATCTGTCTGATGGTTGTGCATTTGGCAAGATGCATCGACAATCCTTCGGAAGAAGAAAAGAATGTGCCAATGAAGTACGGGATTTCATCCATTTCGATGTTTGTGGACCTATGAGCTTACGGTCACCAGGTATTAAACGCTATTTTGTACTATTCAAAGACGATTTAAGCGGGTATCGTGTTGTTTATTTTTTGAACCAAAAATCGGAAGTCAAAGAAAAACTTGAACATTTTTGTTCGGAAATTCGAATGCGTTTCAGTAGAAACATTAAAGAGTTAAAAAGTGACGGCGGGACTGAGTATAAGAATAAAGAAGTTCGCGCTTTCTTAAATCATAACGGAATTAAACACACGGTTTCGACGCCCTATACGCCACAACAGAATGGTTCGGCAGAAAGGGAGAATCGAACTATTATGGAGGCTGCACGTTCTCTTCTCTATTCAAAGCCGGACTTAACAAAATTTTTATGGGCCGAGGCAGTCAACATCCGTGTATGTGATCAACCGAACGGGAGCAAGGAAATTTGCAGACAAAACTCCATTCGAACTTTGGTGCGGCAAGAAACCAAAATTTCAAAGTTATAAAGTTTTTGGAACGGAATGTTTCGTTCACATTCCACAACAAAAGCGTCAAAAGTTAGACAAAAAGGCTTTAGGTGGTTATTTTGTTGGCTACACAGAAGGGGTTGCTGGATATCGTGTTTGGGTTCCGGAACTTCACGACGTTGTTTTAAATCATGATGTAGTTTTCAAAAAGGAAGTTACTGAGAAAGTGGTGGCTATTGATAACAAATGGAAACTAATGGAGCAGATGGTTCAAACGAAGATATGAATGGTACTTCTGAATTTGAAGAAACTTTACAGGAAACTGGAAAAGAGTATTGTACCAAATTGTACCAAAAATAGTTTATATTTTATGGAAAAGAGCTTCCGAGATTACGAGATAGACAAAAATTAAAACCACCTGATTTTTATGGTGTTCCTGTGACGATGCTTGCATTAAAAGAACCAGCAGATTATGAAGAGGCTATGAAATCAGCTGATGCGGAACAATGGAAGCGTGCAATGGACGATGAGATGGACTCATTATTCAAGAATGAAACATGGACTTTGGTAGAGAAACCACTAAATAAGAATGTCATAGACAATCGTTGGGTATATAGAATCAAAAATGACGTGAATGGATGTCCAACTTTGTACAAAGCTCGCTTAGTTATAAAGGGTTATTCTCAAAGAGAGGGTATTGATTACAAGGAAACATTTAGCCCAGTGGCTAGATATGACACCATTCGGGTCTTGTTAGCCACAGCAGCAATGAGAAACATGAATCTTCGACAATTTGGCATCAAAACGGCTTTTCTATGTGGCACATTGGATGAAGAAATATATATGAAACAACCAGAAGTCTACGAGGACGGTTCATCAAAAGTGTGCAGGCTTCTAAGAAGTCTATACGGACTGAAGCAGGCTCCAAGGTGTTGGAACGAATGTTTCACTGAGTTCCTGAAAAGTCAAGGTTTCAGGGAGAGCACTGAAGACCCATGTTTGTTTATAAGTAAAAGACAAGAAAAAGCATTTATAGTTTTATACGTAGACGACGGATTAATTGCAGCGGAAATTGACAGTTTCGCAGAAGAGTTTTTGGATTGCTTAGATTTGAGGCCAAAATAATTCGAACAGTTAATACTTTTCTTGGAATGGAAATTACAAAAATGGATGGATCGTTGTTTGTTTGTCAGACAATTTATGCAAAAAGAATTCTAGAAAAGTTCAATATATCAGAATGCAAGCCGGTATCTACACCAATTCAATGTGGTTGGGATAAGGATATTACTGAAGAAAATGAATATAAGAACTTTTCATACAGGGAAGCAGTGGGAAGTTTGATGTATTTGCAACTAATATCCAGACCTGATATTGCGTTTGCGGTCGGTATCGCATCCAGAGCGTTGGACAAACCTACGAGTGCCCATGTTCAGCTGGTAAAACGAATTTTTCGTTACATAAGGAGAACGTTGGAACTTGGTTTATTATACAACAAGGATGGAGAATTTGAAGCCTTCAGTGATGCTGATTACACAGGTGACAAAACTACAAGGAAATCGACCACCGGAGTGCTTTGCAAGTTGGGAAATGCAGCCATTGTGTGGAAGAGTAGAAAGCAACAGTGTGTGGCGCTTTCTACTACAGAGGCAGAGTTCGTGAGTGCGGTTGAAGCAGCAAAAGAAATTGTGTGGTTAGATCGATTATTAAATGAAATCGGTGCGAAAATAAATAAAAGTGCACTTTGTGTAGATAACATGAGTGCCATAAAACTAATTAAAAATGCAGAATTTCATCAGAGATCTAAGCATATTGATGTACGTTTTTATTTTATAAGGGATCTTTGAACAAAAGGTGTTTTAGATGCTATTTATGTTACTAGCGAAAATCAACTAGCTGATTTATTTACTAAAGCACTGGTGAAACCCAGATTTGAAATGTTAAGGGATAGACTGGGTTTAGCACATAAGAATGATGTATGTTTTTGATTATTATTGTATTATTTATGCTTGTACCAATTAAGTTTTAGGTAGAGTGTTGAAGAATTTATTGCTGGAAAACTTAATTCGTACAATAGTAACATTGTTTGTTTGTTACTGATTTCTTAAAACTTGTTCAGATATACTTACTGTGAAATGTTAACGGATGACGATTGTTTAGTCTAGGTGGCAAACCGATGGCGGCGACGGCTGAGCGGTTTTTACTTATACATTTGTATTACCTTCTTTTGAGTAGTTAGTTCTAGATATGCTTTTCGGCATGACACTACGATTCATTAATTAACTTTACGAACGTATTATTAAATATTATCTTGGCTATTGTTCAGTTTATTACTCCTAATCCTCTACAGTTTTAACATTGATGATGAGTGGGTGGGATCGCTGTTGCTGGCAAGAATTCCTGAAAGATTCATGCCTATGATAATGGCCATTGAGCAGTCAGGGATTGCCATAACGACCGATTCAATAAAAACGAAACTCGTAGACGTGGATGGCAGTTGCGATGGTAGCAAAGCAGGCAGTGCCTTTTTCAGTAAGAATAGTTTAAATCACTCGCGCTCAATTGGCAACGCTGCAAATGAAAAGTATGACAGAAATCATCGTGATAAGAAGAATAATCATGGAGATAACAGAGATCAGAAGGAAGTTAGATCTTTCAAATTTAGAAAGTTAGACCATTTCCGGAAAAAATGTCCTTTGTGGCAAAAGGAGAAAGATAAGAATCCACAGAAACAGGAGAACGCGTTTAATCCGGTATTTTTAAATGGTGACTGTCAAAAAACGGATTGGTATATGGACTCTGGTGCTAGTAGGCATTTTGTTGTTGATAAGGGTTCTCAAATAAATGCTTCATCAGAAGTTGGGACGCAGAGTATTATGGCAGCAAATACGACTACAATACCTGTCGTAAGTACTGGTGATGTACATATTAAAACTGTTGTTGGTGAGGAAATTTATGGTGTAACTGTTTCGAAAGTACTTTGTGTGCCATATTTATCGACAAACCTACTTTCAGTTGGTAAGTTATTAGAGAATGGAAACAAAGTTGTTTTTGACAAACAATTCTGTAAGATTTTTAACAAAAACAGTGGACTGGTAGCTATTGCAAATCACGTTAATGGTGTCTACAAATTAAACACAGTGCAGGAGCAGGGTTTATTATTCAAAGAAACCAACATTTGAACTGTGGTATCGAAGATTGATATACATAAATAATCATGATATTGAAAAAATGAAGTCTGGTTTTGTCACTGGACTACGTAGTAGTTCTATCTCTGATAGAAAATACATTGGAAAATGCAACTGTATTATCTGTTGTGAAAAGTAGAATGACAACCAAGGTGCACAAGATGCACAAAAATTGGCAAAGAACCCGATATTTCATAAGAGGTCCAAACATGTTCCTGTTCGTTATCACTTTATTAGAGAGGCAGTTCCCAACAAGCAAATAAAATTAAGATACTTGCAGACTTGTGATATTTTTACAAAGGTATTGGACATCAAAAAACTTCGTAGGTTTAGAAAATGTTTGGATTTCCCACATGATTGTAATATTTTGACTAGTGAAAGGTATTGTGCAATAGAGTGTAAAGAACATTATGTATTATGTATCTATTATTGGTTTATTTATATATATGGAAAGTTCAGGAATAAAGTAGTCGATGTTCATCACTCGTATTAGAAGGTTGCGTTTTGCTTTTCACCACGAAGTTTAGCCTTAATCTTAATTTTTCCCGGTTTTATGTAACAGGTGGTAACAGTTATCACTATTACTAGCAAAAGTAATAAGTATTTTCATATACACAGCTTCATTCAAGAACGCATTTAAAAATGCTGTGGTTACATAAAGATGATTAATATCTAAATTTAATTTTGCAGCTAAGGCAAATAATAATCTTGATGTAGAATACCTAAGCACAGGAGAAAAAGTTTCAAGTACACGTTAGCTTTCTGCTAGAAACCTTTTGCCATTAATCTTGCCCGATACCGCACATTACACAAGGAAACAAATTTTAAACTTTTTTATACAACTGATAAAATTTGACTTGTTTCGGAATGCAATTACCTAACATAATTAGAAACTGAAACTGAATTTACTGTAACAGGTCCAAACTTAAAGATACAGCGATCCTTATAAAAACTGAAGAAAGGACAAAAAAAAATCGTTTAAACAATCTATGCAAATTAAAAGCATATCAAATTTTAACATAATGGCATTAATTTTATATTGTCCACTATTATAGAGTATTTTGAGCGAAAAGTACATGTTTAATTTGATTAGTGACTTTTCGTTTGCCTTTTGTGCGACGTTACATCGTTTTTTGAAGGGTCAATAAAACGGCGCCATTTAGATGAATCATGGCGTATATCAATCTCATTCATGAGACCCTCAATATCGTGACATACACATAAATATCCTTGCATTTTAAAATATGCTTTAAAAATCTCATTACGCTTTCTACATGAAGACACTGTCGCACCTCATGCTTAAAAAAGATTCCATTCCTGAAGCCTTAGACCCCAATAACTGGGCCTTTTCTTTTGATAAACCTCAATCTTTAGCTAAATCATTCAGTTGGCCCTGGTTTATGAAGTGGGGTGTTACTGTTCAAATGGTGAATCTTCACGTATGTCTGAAGAAGGCGCAAAAGTTTCTTCCGTTAATAACTATTAACAATGAAATATTTAATAGTGGCGTATTTTAAATACATTAATATGAATTCAATTAAAGAACCAACTACAAATTACCACAAATTAATGTGGAAAAAGATATTGTTGTCATCATGTCCCCGGCGGGATTCGAACCCGCGTCTCTTTCCACATTAATTTGTGGTAATTTGTAGTTGGTTCTTTAATTGAATTCATATTAATGTAGTTTCTTCCGTGTTGAGAATTGAAAACGATGAAGTGGATTGTACACTTGGCACAGGATAGTTCTCTCCGTGGGGATAGGTAACGATGCTGATGGCAAATTTGGATATTTTATTTTGTGTTTGCCCTTCGAGTATCCAGGGACACTTATCGTGCAAAAATAGCTATCATTTACATGATTGGAGGGTTCTCGCCACAACACAGGAACTGCAAAAGCCATTTTATTTTGTTTACCTTTCAACCACTTAGAAAGTCCCATGTAACAAGAAATACAACACATTTGAGGTGTCCACGACTTTTCAAGATCTCCAATCCTAAATCCAAAATAGGAGCAGTGAGCTGCTTTTATCTCCTCCGTAATTTTTTTTTGATTTGTCTACATAATATCCGCACACGTAACAAATTTATTTGGGTGGACTTTTACAACATATTCTTTGATCACTAACCATATATTTATGCATAAAACGTCTGTGTCTTAACTAGGTATAATCTTAGAACCATATATTTATGCATAAAACGTCTGTATGTCTTAACTAGGTATAATCTTAGACTAGGAAAGAGAGGGGACAGGTAATAGTCGACTGCAAATTGAGGCCTATTGGGATCGCGAGACAGCGCTCAGTATCGCAACATAAAATGTTAAGAGGGAGTTTGTTTTGTTACCATTATTCGTACAATTATCATTCTATACAGAGTATCAATTGTTTATTTGATAACGTAAACAATTATTAAGAACTGTTTTTTTGCGTCTTACGTTACTAAGAAAATATTATTTATTTTATGTCAAAGAGAATACATGTTCAATGAAATTAAATGCAAAGAATTATTTTATTAACGTTAATTAACATGATGTGGCGGAACTAATAAACATTAAGACGAATTTTATTAATTAATTAATTTTACTTTTTTAGATTTTTATAACTAAAAGTGGCGCCGCCTATGGTAATACTGTGGTAAACGCATGCATCTTACAACTTTGAAAGTATTTATTGTTTCTCTCACTATCAGTAAACCATTCCAACAAAAAAAAATATGATGCATTAATGATTGTTGTACGTAAATCATAACATATTTTAAGTAGTATGTAAACAATAAACAAATTAAACACGATTTTCTTTGCTTAACCTTACTACGTAAAATTCTTTTTACTTACGAAATGTGATTTCTGATTCATTTCTTTCACTGCGGCTTTTACAGCCGTGAGAAGAACAAATCAGCATTGTTTTAAACAAAAATCCACTAAAACCTAACTACACTATTTAATTATATTGACACTTTTACACAACGCACTGTTTGGGATCAGTAAATGGAGCCGGTACCAAAATATTGCGTCAATTTTCGACGTACAGTCGGCATAGGAGTTACGTGTCCCCTCTCTTTCCTAGTCTAAGAGGTATAATAACACAAGAAAAACTCGATAATTCATAATATTTTAAATAATCTATTGTAAGGTCTTGTGTACAGTAGGCGATTCTGGCGAAATTATGAAACTTTAAATAAAACTGATATTAGACCTGCCAGAACATTTTGATGACTTGATGTGTGAAAGGTGAGGGTACTGCAACAACAATATATAATTACTCTTCCGGTTGTCAAACCCTTGTTCCCTTGTCTTATTGTCGCTGTCATGCTTCTTTTTAGAAATCCATTACATTGGACTACTGTACTGTCTTGAGGACGGTCAACTATTTCCCATGCATCATTTCCATGGTATGAGTTAAATTCGTCTTTACAAAACTCACTCTCCGGTCCATTTAAAGCTTAATCAAGTGTGATTTCTCTATCATTGCTGCCTTCACACTCTGTAATGTATAAATTATTCTAGCCATATCTGTCAGGCTTTCTTCTCAAACGTTTTGGCCGAGTTTCATTTTTAGTTCAGCTAGTGTGATTTCTGTATGAATTTTCGGGAAAAAAATCTTTTGAAGAACTAACCAAAGAAGTTTCTCTATCTAAGACATATGAATCACCTTCTTGTTTCTTTACTTCTGAATCTAAACATCGAATATTTTTCGATTAACATTCTTCCACTTAAGTATTCACTAGTTTTGTCAACCTATAAAGAGTTATTTGCATTTTTTAAGATGTCCCTCGTTCCATTGTTTATTATCTTTTGAAACTACCTATAGTCGTCTTAAGATTTTCGTTTTGTTGTCTGTTTTCATTTCGTCACTCTTTCATTATACTTATTTTGCTACTGAAGAAGAGCGAATACTTGTTACGGCTGACGACGCAGTTACAATAATTTTATCAGTATAATATTGTAATTTTGCAGCACACTTGATGAAACGCAATGAATAATTAAAAAATGAACAAACACTTGGTATGAGTTTCACAAATATATTTATATAGCTCTGATAATGGTGTAAAACTCTGAATCATTTGTCAGTTGTATAAATATATTTGTGAAACTTACACCAAGTGTCTTTTTATTTTAATTTTAAATTTCATCTGTGCTTAAATGCGTCTTGTAAGAAAAATATTAAGTTTCTCATTATTATTAACTAGAAGATAATATAGAATTATTTAATAACAGATAAATTGCAATAACCACTTAAAATAAGGATGCAGCCATAAGTTTGATAAATTTCCTGAAGCGACTCTATCCTTATTATTATTAGAGATATCAAAACCCAATCGAAGGCCAACATAATTGTTAACTATCCAATGTAATTACCATCAAATCAATAATTAAGTGTTTATGTTAAGCTAATCATATGACAACAATGTCACTGACTGTAATTACAATTTTCAAAGATGTTAGCTACAAATTCTGACGAAGATTCTGAATGGCCTTCTGAGCTTTTACAACTTAGAAATAAATTTACGGAACATTACGAAAAAAAAATAATGGATATGTCAGTCGAACATGCAAAGGAAATTGCAAGATTGAAAGAAGAGCATATGCGAAATTTAAACAGAGCTATTAAAAGACAAAGTCTAATGGAAAATGGTTTGATTCAAGAGGAGTTGGGTATCATACAGGAAAGGTTTGTTGATCTTGCAATTTATTTTAAATAGTGAATAATTAAATAGTCTTATTGTAGGGATAACTTGCGAAAATGTACTTCTATTCTTCGAATTGTGGTGACACATTTGATGAAATATTTTTCTGAATGCGAGGATGAACTTAATAATTCACTTCTAGAAGAAATATTAAAGAATAATTTAGAAAGCAGTAAATCTGCTGACTATGAGGACAACTCGCCAGTCGATTTTTCATCAACTTTATTTTCAAAACGAGTTCATATAACACCTAATGTAACTGAAATTCTAGCGACAATAGACGATTCTGGGCCTCTTATCAACGTGAATATTGAAGAATTTTCTGTGGATTTAGAAAATGAACTTTCAGAGTGCCTAGGAAAACTTAAGGATGATGCAAACGACATTTTAGCGTTAACGAGTTTACATACAAATAAAGATACGAACGTTATAATAAATGAAATTATTTCTTCTTTAAATCGACAGCTTCATACTGAGAATAAAATTAAATGTGATTTACTTGAAAAACTTAAAGAAGCTGAGGATTACGTAAAAAGATTAGAAAATAACAGGAGTAAGTTAGATAATCATATTGAACAACTTCTTGAGAAGCAGCGAGTGTTAGAAAGTGATTTAACGTACACAAAAAGAAAGATAGCCCACAGGGTAGACAAGGAAGTAGTTTCTGAAGGTTATGGGGAAAGAGATATCTGCTGTGTGTCTAATTTAGGTAACTACACATATATACCAGGTTGATGTAAAAAATATAAGGGGAAGTTTCTTCAAAATACATCCTTTGAACATCGATACAATTTTTCCAGTGGCTTTTCCACCACTCAAAGGCCCTTGGTAGACGGACTCCAGAAAGTTGTAAAGGATACTCATACAAGCTCTTTGTCGGCACTCTTCATCAGTCTTCTTAGCACTTCCAGATAAAAAGTTCCGAGCCGGCTCCAAATTGAGCAACTACCTGATACAACGGTTCCGACTTGATCTTGGCAGACTTGTTTCTATTTCTAAAAGCGAAATTCACCCTCAAAGGACATCACTAAGTGCTATCAAAGAAGCGTGTATGCGGTTTCTCACATACCTTCCGAAATTCGCTTACCAGGGAGTCTGCGAATCATGAAAAAGCCGCTGGAAAATGTACATATGTCGACAAAGGATGTACTTTGGATAATGTTTTGCAAAAAATTTCTTCAAGTTGTCCGTGTCTGTGCATTGAAACAATTAGGATTGTTCTTTATGTATACCATTTCAGCTATCAAACGTTTTCCGAAAATTGTTTTCGTGTTCTATATAATCTTTACATTGCCCCAATCGAACTCATGGTCATAATTAAGTTTGTGTTCAGTTATTGTATTATAATATTGTAAATCTCTACCTATATTGGATCGATGTCCCTTTACCCCCATCGATAATTTTCATTTTGTCCGACCTACGTAGATGTTTTTGCTTTTGTAATTTACACTTATTTATTAATGAGAGGGAAGGACGATCCAATTAATATTTGTATACTTAAGAATAATACCAAACTATTTATTGAAAAAACCTGAAAGATTGATTACAGTGAGCGCGCGTTCGCCCTGTCAAAACACCGACCATTGACCTTAGACTAGGAAAGAGAGGGGACACGTAACTCGTAAGCCGACTGTACGTCAAAAATTGACGCTCTATTTTGGTACTGCCTCCATTATAAGATCCCCAAACAGTGCGTTGATATCATTGTGTAAAAGTGTCAATATAATTAAATTAAGAATATTTTGTCCTTTGGTGATTTTTGAAAAACCGCTTTGTTTCGATGATACAGGGCGAAAACTATTTTCGACAATAACAACATTTTATTCTGAAAGATTACATGTAATTGTTTTTAATCTACAAAAATTGTTGGAAATGATTACCGCCAGCTTGTATACAAGAATCCATTCTTCTCCTCATTGATTGCCGGACTCGTTCAAACACACCTGGGTCGTTTCGTATTGTGTTACACCCAGCAATTATCCGATTTCTCAAATCGTCGACATTTTCCACTGGAGTAGTGTAAACCAATGACTTTAGGTGTCCCCATAAGAAATAATCCAGAGGGTTTAAGTCCGGGAAATGAGCAGGTCATAAGTGAGCTCCACCTCGACCAATCCAGCGATCTCCGTATGTTGTCAAAAAGTGACGAGCAACTATACCTACTAAAATGCGCTGGTGCACCATCGTGCATAAACCACATTTTATTTCTTGTTGCCAATGGTACATCTTGCAAAAACTCAGGGAGCGTGTGTTCCAAAAAGCTGCGATACACTTCGCCGGTAAGTCTTGCTGGTAGAAATAGCGGTCCAATTAGCCAGTCACCCACAATTCCAACCCAAACGTTCAACGAGAACTGAAGTTGAAAACGATTCTCAAGTATCTCATGTGGGTTTTCTTCAGCCCACACATGGTTATTATGAAAATTCCGTATTGCATTTCTTGAGAAATTCGCTTCATCAGTAAAAAGAATCACAGACAACAGTTGAGGGATTAGAACTAATGTGTGCAACAACCATTGACAAAATTCAATAGGTACATGGACGAAAATCAACAGGAAGAAGTGCCTGAACACGTTGTAAGTGGTATGGGTACAACAGATAGTAGGTACCTAAGAATGTTCCAAATAGTCCCCTTACTTACATTCAAAGTATTTGCAATTCTTCGAGTGGACGTACCTGGATCTTCAGCTACCATATTCAGCACATTCTCTTCCACTTCTACCGTTCTCACTGTCATTGGCCTTCCTGATCCTCCACTTCGTCTCAATGAGCCTGTTTCATTAAGACGTTGATGGATACGTTGGAAGGTTTTTCTGTCAGGAACATTACGATTAGGAAATCTTTCCAGGTACAACCGCCTAGCTTCTCGCGAATTGCCTTCAGCAAGGCCATAAATAAAATGCATGTCGGTAATCTCAGCATTCGTATAACGATTCATGGTAAAGACTTCACTCACACAAGTTAAATTCTTGAAGACAGAAAATACACGTGCTGACAGCTAATGTCAATGATAGCAATAAAATGAATAATAAAAAACCTGCAGTTTTTGCATCGTACAATGTTTTTGCATTCGATAAAAATTATCAACATTGATTTTCTCGAAAATGGTTTTCGCCCTGTATCATCGAAACAAAGCGGTTTTTCAAAAATCATCAAACGACAAAATATTCTTAAAATAGTCCAAGGAATAACCCCTTAAATTTTGGCCGCATCTTTAGTGGACACCCTGTATATACCAGTATCAAAAATATTTATAAAAATAAGTTTTTTCTGCCACAGGGGGCTGTGCTTTGTCCCGCTGTTCTCGACTTTCAACGTATTAAGGGCTGGATAGTCCCGAACCTGGGGGCTACTCGCCTCGTTAAGCCGTAGGTATGATCGAGGCATCCTAGTACCAATCCGCTTGCGGAGGGGAAACCCCACTGTATCTGCCATTCCCTTAGACTAGGAAAGAGAGGGGACACGTAATTCGTATGCCGACTGTGCGTCAAAAATTGACGCATTAGTTTGGTACCGCCTCCATTTACTGATCCCAAACAGTGCGTTGACAGCGTTGTGTAAAAGTGTTAATATAATTAAATGGTGTAGTTAGGTTTTAGTGGATTTTTGTTTACAACAATGCTGATTTATTCTTCTTACAGCTGTAAAAGCCGCAGTGAAAGAAATGAACCAGAAATCACATTTCACAAGTAAAAAGAATTTTACGTAGTAAGGTTAAGCACAGAAAATCGCGTTTAATTTGTTTATTGTTTACATACTACTTAAAATATGTTATGCTTTACGTACAATAATCATTAATGCATCATATTTTTTTTTGTTGGAATGGTTTACTGATAGTGTAAGAACCAAAAAATACTTTCAAAGTTGTAAGATGCATGCGTTTACCACAACTTTTAGTTATAAAAATCTAAAAAAGTAAAATTAATTAATTAATAAAATTCGTCTTAATGTTTATTAGTTCCGCTACATCATGTTAATTAACATTAATAAAATAATTTTTTGCATTTAATTTCATGTAGTAGACAGTACAGGGGTTTCGCCGTACTTAACAAGGTGGTTGTCATTGTTCAAAAATATACTCAGCTAAAGCAGATTTCTCAGACTGAAGGAGTCGGCAACTGCGTTTATTTTCAGCTATTCTTATCTTAATGCTTCGTATTGTGTATCTTCTTTTGAACGTTCAGACGGAAGTCGTATTTCAACCAGTTGTAAAATTGCGTTTTCCTTTATCTCTACTATCAGAACGCAACGTCTGTCCTACCCTAATATTGACCCTACATTCGCCATGGACTGCTACCAACATTGCGATAGTCGCATGAAGTTTCTATCGGGTCGGTAATAGCTCACTAGAATATATATGGACTTCGGGCTTTATTAGTATTCTCCATTTTCGCTGTCCAGCAGAATCGAACACTACTTACCGTTTATAAGTCCTGTGAGAAAAAGAATATCAACTCGGTCTTACTTGTCTTCATCAGTGCAACTTACCTCTGGTTTACTGTTCGGGGATCGATGTTTACCCTTCCGCGTCGACCCTGATTAGTTTTATTGAGCCCAGGACTTGGCTGTTGTGTCGTCTCTGAGCTGCCCTAAGTCTAATTGTTGTTTATTGTGATAATGATTCGGCGTACCATGTTCTGTAGAGATTCGTTATCCCTCGCGTCAAAATCTTTCCCAAATCGTGTCTTTACGAAGTCTGTTTAATGTCATCCAAGGCATGACTTAATGTGTCAGTGAGAGCCCTTCGCCTATCCAGTCTAAGTCTGTTGCGTATCGTCATCTCTCAAGCCATCAATAAATAATTCGACGGCCCATTTTTCCAGGGTGTCGTCGGGCGTATTAGGCTAAGCAAGGCGAACTAGAACGTTTTATGAATACATTTTGCTTAAATTTACTTTAATCTATACAGAGTAAAATAGCAATATTGCAAATTTCAAAGAAGAGCTTCGACCGTTCAAAAGCGCGGCACAAGATATACATTATGAGGAGGAAGGTCTCCTACGTACGTCATCACAGTCGATCTTGACTCCGCCCAACCTGCGTGATATACCTTATAGAGTTCTTTCTACCTTGCTAGGTATCTTACACATAATAGCACCTTCGGCTTTCCGTTAAGTTTTAGTACAATATATAAGCCCCTTTTAGTCTAGGTCTAGACCAATATTAAAATTAAAAATTTAATAAATAAAATAGAAAAGCATTAACAATAACTAGAATACTCATTTCAATTTATTCAAAAAAAGTCGATCCATTTTTTCTCTGAAGATGTGTTATAAAATTAGAATATGAAATTGTTTAAAAATTTTTCTTACCTTAAGGGAGTAAATGAAAATAAAGCAGTAGTAGAAATTAATATAAGGAAACGCAAAAAAATCACGAGCTTATTGTTTCATACTCAGCATGTGCAAGTATTCGTTCCGTGGAATTTCTATGCTGTATACTCTTCTATCGCACTGAATAGTATCTCTATCTCTCATGTTTATTACCCGTGTGTTTTTAATTTCAACGGTTGGCAACCGTAATTTATGAAAATTTTTGGCAAGCAGCGCTATACCACTGGGTCCACAAAAATATTTTTTTTTTATTCATAATTTATTAAGCAAGCATGTAAGTGAAAATTTCTGATATCGATTCACCTGTTTATACATATGTGGCGAGCGAAAAGTAGTGAACAAAAAAAAATAAACAACTAAACCTTTGCGTTCTCTTTCGGTTCCATACTTTCAGTTGCTATTAATTTTTTTGTTGGTATACGAATAAGTGAAATAGTAAACAATAACTGCACAGTACTTTTTTTAACCTATTACACACTGGCTACTAGTCGCCGGCAACTTGGTCAACGGCTGTTGTAATTTTCTAATTATTTAATGGATGTCTGCATAATTTGCTAGTCATCCCTGCGTACACATTTTTTGATTTATTAGAAAGTAGTAGTGCGTAAAGGTGGTAAATATTATATTTCATTAAAAGCATTTCATTCGGCAATGAATAAAGGACATTTCTAATTCGTATCCTCTATTATGTTGTTGAGGTTGGAATATATAGTACAGAATTACTAATGTAAGGTAATACAAATAGGTAACTGATTAAATCAAATTTTTGTTTTTTACCTACATTTTAGGCAGGAAATATGTGAATTTTTTTTTTAGATGAAGAGATAGTATCGTTTGATGAACTTCAAGAAAAGGCAAGGTCTCTACTCGCTGCAGATTCTTCGAATTATCAAGGATTATTACAACTCATTGAAGATTTATGCAGATCTGGGGAAAAAATTAAAATCGAAGCCCAAAAGGAGCACCTAGACTTAAAACAGCAAGTTAGTAGCATCTTCAATATTGTTAATTACATATTTATAAGCGGATACACTTGCATGTGTTGCGGGCCGGTTTGACTAGCCGCGGCCGGTTTCGGCAGTTTGTGCGTCGTGTTTGTAAACGTGTGTCTCGTACCTGCAAATGTAAACAACTTTCGACGTTTCGAATATTCCAGACTTTTCCCGACTTGTTCTATTGATGCTATAAAAGTGAAGAGAGGTTCGCCGAGTAGTTAGTAATAAATTGACAGTGACAGTGGTAACATAAGAAATAAATCGACAGTGATAGTGGTGAGAATACAAATAAATTGAAACTTGCATATAAGTGAATGGTGTAAATAAATAGTAATCTAAGTTTAGTATTAATTAATAGTGTTGTAAGTTGTAATAATTAAATCAGTGTATATAAATTGTTGTTCCTGTAATTTAGTCTTGCAAATAAATTTAATTAACCCATGAACACTACAACTGGTGTCAGGCGTGGGGTGAAACGTAGCTATTGAAGACCTTAGAGCAGATTGTGTAAGACATTACAATGGCAAAGAAGTTGTGCGAATTGAAAGTAGCCGAGTTAAGAAGAGAATTGGAAGAACGGGATGAAGCGGCAACAAGGCGGAGCTTCAGTGGCGGCTCGCGGAGGCGTTGAGAAAGGATGGCTATGATCCTGAGACATTACTTATCGAAGATGAATTGTCGCAAATGATGAAAAGTTTGAAACATGAATTAGAAGAAAATAGTAAACGTTTTTGAAAGTAAATTGGAAGAAAATAGGAGAAGTTTGAAATATGAATTGGAAGAAAACAGTAAATGTTTGGAAAACAAATTGGAAGAAACCTGTAAAAGCCTGGAAAATAAATTGGAAGAAAATAGTAAAAGCTTGAAACATGATTTGGAAGAAAAATTAGAAGAAAATAGTAAAAGTCGGGAAAGCAATTTGGAAGTGAAATATCAAGAAACAGAAGAAAAGATAAAAGTTCTGAAAGAAATGATTTTTAATGGTAGGATAAAGCCAATCAAAGTGGATGTTGGCGCATCTAGTACACTTAAGGAAGTCAGCAAATCAGCCAAGGAAGCGGTGTAGAGTCAAGAACACGAGTAAAACCACCAACGTTTGACGAAAAGTCCTCATGGACTACATATCACAAACAATTCGAGGCGGCTGCCAAGGCGAATAACTGGGCGCCTGAAGAAAAGACCACTGCGCTGACCGTTGCGCTTCGTGGGGACGCATGTGACATTTTAAACACCCTATCCCCGGAAGAATTGGCGGATTATGAACAATTGGTAAAACGGTTGGAGCTGCGCTACGGTGAGGCTCACTTAACAGCGGTATATCACATCCAACTGAAAACCCGCCAACAGAAGCTAACGGAATCCCTACAAGAATTCGAGGCCCATTTGCAATACTGTCTGGACTGGCCTACTTGAATACTCTAGAAGAATTAATGGGACATGTTGTATCAACGAAGGGTGTGGCCGTGGATCCAGAGAAGATGAAGGCCGTGAAGGAATGGCCAGTGCCTGATGATGTTCACGACATAAGAAGCTTCTTGGGTTTGTGCCCGTATTACCGTCGCTATGTTCATGGTTTGCTAATATCGCCAAACCGAAAGTGATTGCAAATTTCATTGGGATTCGGATTTTCAAACGGCATTTGAGACTTTGAAGCAGGCTGTAATCACAGCCCCCGTCTTGGTATATCCTCGGTCCACTGGAATGTTCGTTTTAAGACGTATAGTACAAAAATGGCTGACGGGTGTGGTTTGCGTAAAAAGACGTGCAACAATAGTTACTCAATAAACTGTGAAATATGCGGAAAATGGTTCCACAAAAAGTGTATTAATATGACAAATGAGAGATTTAACTATTATGCAGATCAGAAAAAAAAAATAAATGGTGAAAAATACAAATGTGAAATGTGCTCTGAATCAAAACCAAACTCAAACTGGACAATTGACGATGTTATGAATAAACTGATAGAAATCGATAATCGATACACTGAACTAATAAAAAAATATGAAGAACAAATAAAAATACACAATGACCTCAGAAGTGAAATAAATGATCTACAAACCAATTTGAAGCAGGAGATCAACAAAAGGGAACAAACTGAACTCAAAAATAATGTTATCATATCAGGAATACCGAGATTAGCAAATAATGATAATCCAGAAGAGATTGTAAAAAAAATTGGGCAAATAATAAGTTGAATTAGGTAAAATAAAAAGTTATAGGTTAGGAAAATCGCAATCACCACCAATTAAAGTTTGTTTCGAAAATCAGGACATTAAAAATAATTTTTATCAAGAAATGAAAAAAAAAGAAAATGACTACAAAAAATCTAAACCTAAATGATTGGACAAACGAAACAGTCATATATATAAACCATGACCTAACAAAAACAAATCAAGAAATCTATAAACATGCTCGAGAATTCAAAAAAGAAATGGAGTACAAATTCGTATGGGTAAAAGATGGTAAAATTTATTTAAGAAAAGATGATGAAAGCAAAACACATCTCATTGAAGACATAAATCAGTTAAAAAACTTGAACTAGAGACTGAAGAAGGTAAAATACTCTGTTTAAACCACTTAAATATACAAAACATACGAAATAAGACTGAAGCACTGGACTGTTTTTTATCTAATCATAATTGTGACATACTTATCTTAACTGAAACGTGGCTTTCACAAGAAGAAAAGCATTTCTTTAGCTTGGAAGGTTTCCTTTCGATACACTCATGTAGGGATGGAAGAGGGGGCGGAGTCTCTGTTTATTTAAAAAGACATATAAAATATCAAATTAAAGAAATAATACAGGGCACCATCATATAATCTAATACAGATTTCACTTTTGGATTTTAACATAAATCTAATTGCATTGTACAGACCTCCTCGATTAACGTTCAATGAATTTAATGAGATATTACAAAACGCAATGACAATGTCTAAAAATCAAACAGTAATAATTGGTGACATGAACGTCAATCTGCTTCAGGACTCCAATCAAAAAAAAAGAATACATGGATTCAATAACCACTCTAGGATTTAGGGTTGGTAATACATTGTCCCAGGAAAATGCTACTAGGATTGCAACTAATTCAATGACATTAATTGATCATATTCTCATAAATAAAAAATTAAATTGCAATATTAAAACGATTAATCATTCAATCTCGGATCACATACCTCTAAAAATAGAAATAAAAAAATTTACCAAACCTTATCAGAAAAAAATAATACAAACCTTAAATATATTGAAAAAAGAGAATTTCGATGTAAAATTCAAAATTAGATTAATTGGAATATATGATGAGAAGAGTGAAAAAGAGTTCAAATTGTATAAATATAAAATAACTCAAGAAATAAGGAAGCAGAAATCGTGGTATTTTTCTAATAGATGGACCAAAGCAGCTAAAAATCCCAAAAAACAATGGCAAATTATAAATACTTTGCTTAACAATAAAACACCTAATGAAAAAATTACAACGATAATAAAACACGATATGGTCATCACTGACCCGACAGAAATATCAAAAGAATTCAATAATTACTTCTCAAGTATCGGCAAGGCTATCATTGAAGAAATTGAGAAAAACAAGAAGCAACTTAATTACCCGGCATTTAATGAGTTATACTGTGACAAGTCCATATTTGTTCAACCATGTTATGAAGCGGAAATCGAAAAAATCATAAATAAATTAAACACATCGACGGCAGGTATGGACAACGTTTCGGTAAATGACATCAAGCTTATGGGCAAAAACATAGTCTCAATACTAACAAGGATTATAAACGGGATCCTAGAATCAGGTATTTTTTCCAATGAACTAAAAAAATGTAAAGTGGTTCCAATTTTTAAAAATGCTGACCCAAATAATTTTTAAAATTACAGACCCATATCAATTACATCAGTGTTTTCAAAAATTGTGGAACATGTCCTTAAAAATAGAATTTGTGACTTTATTGAGAAAACAGGAAGTATAGACAACTACCAATATGGTTACGTTAAATATAGTAACACAGTGTGCTACAATGGACTTTTTAAATTACATTAACTCGAACGTGGATAAGGGATCAATAGTTGTTGCGGTATTCATCGACTTACAAAAAGCGTTCGATGTTGTAGACCACTCTGTACTGCTTTATAAACTTTCTCAAATGGGTATGCGAGGTAAAATGAACTCACTAATAAGATCTTACCTTGAAAACAGAACTCTAGTAGTAAAAGTTAATGATGTAATTAGTGAGGAACTAACATTAAATTGTGGCGTTCCACAGGGCTCAATACTTGGCCCACTCTTATACTCATTATTAGTAGCATCACTTAAAGTAGCTGGGACTCAGTGGTCGCCACTTCACCTTTGCTGATGATACTGCTTTCCTCTATGAGGGTCATGATATAACCCAATTAAATCAGTTAATTAACAATGACGACTCAATATTCTCATTGGTTAACATGTAATAAATTAAAACTTAATTCTGAAAAAACTGTTTACATGGTATTTAACCAAAAAAATTAGTGACATGAATATTATTATTAATAAACAAAAAATCAATAAAGTGGAAACCACAAAATATTTAGGTCTTATTATTGACGAGAAATTAACATGGGAAAAACATCACGAAAAACTCAACAAAAAGATAATCCCCTTCACGGGGGCAATCTACAGATGCTCAAAGTATTTAAGTCGGAGTAACAGCTACCAAATTTATTATGCCTATATCTTATCAAATTTTCTATACCTCGTTAACATTTGGGTGCAACTAAACTAAAAAAGATGCAAGCCTTACAAAATAAAGCGGTCAAGATCCTATTTAAAGAGGACTTCAGAAAAAATACGGAGGATCTTTACAATAAGGACAACTTGAAGACACTAAAACAGCTACTAGAAGTGGAGAGGTGTAAATATATTTTTAAGGTTCTGAACGGGAGGTTAAAGTGTAATAACTTTCCATCAGAAAAAGTAAATCTCCACAATTACCAAACTAGAAGTGCAAATAATATTCACGTGACGACCTGTCGCACTAATAAACAATTAAATAATCCACTTAAACTAGCAATCAAATCTTATAACTCATTACCACCTGAAGTAAGGAACCAAAAACGATACTCGACCTACATCCAAGCTATAAACAACACTTACAGGCAATACATTATATAGCTTTAATAATGTCATTCAAAATAATTGTTAGTTTTGATCACTTAATTATATTCATGAACAATGTTATCCGTTATACTTCTGTTACCAGTGATTATTTTCGCTGTTTAGGAGACTATTTGTATAAATAAGTAAATAAGACACAGACGCCGGCAATGTGGGAATGGGAGCCGTTCTTTCGCAGTTTTAAGATGGCCAAGAGAAGGTAATCGGCTATTTTAGCAAGACCTTGTCAAAAGCTGAAAAAACTACTGTGTCACTAGACGAGAGATACTGGCTGTAGTCAAAGGTGCAGAACACTTTTACAAATACCTATATGAACGGAAATTCACCCTACGAACCGATCATGCAGCTTTAAAGTGGCTTCTGAAATTTCAAGAATCCAGAGGACCAGGCAGGTAGCCCGATGGTTGAGAAGCTACAGGAATATGACTTTGACGTAGAGCACCGGCCTGGAACAGCACAGAAGAATGCCGATGCACTTTTCAGCAGATCCTGTCAAGCAAATTTCAAACAGTGTGATCGAATGCCATTGAACGAAGAAACAATTCGACGTGCCACGGTAATCAATGACGAGTGGTTACCAGAAAATATAAAACGAGACCAAGAAAGCGACCCGGACTTGAAGAAGGTGATGGAATGGAAAAGAGACGAAAGACGATCAACGTGGCAACAAATTTCTTCCTGTACCTAAGTACTAAAATCGTTGTGGGCTCAGTGGTACTCAATGGTCTTAGAAGATGGCATCCTGAAGCGTGTTTGTTGAAACTTCAGATGGAGAGGAATCAACTGGTTATTCCTCGAAACAGGGTTAAAGAGGTGTTGCAGTATCTTCACGATAGATCATCTGGTGGCCATTTTGAAGTGGCTAAGATGCTTGGGAAGATCCGAGAGCGATTTTATTGGGTGAATTGTAAGGAAAATGTCAAGAATTGGTGTAAGAAATGTACCACCTGTGCCGCAGAAAAGGCCAAGAGCGCCAATGCATCAATACGGTGTTGGTGGGCCCTTCGAAAGAATAGGCCCCTTCCCAGAGTCCGAAAAAGGTAACAAGTACATCGTGGTCGTTATGGACTATTTTTCCAAGTGGTTAAGTCCCCTCCCGAACCAGGAGTCGGAAACCATAGTTGAGGGTCTGGTGAAAGAATTGATTAGTCGTTTTGGAGTACCCTTGGAGTTGCACTCAGACTAAGAAAGGAACTTCGAACCAACTATATTTCGTGGAATATGCGAGCTCCTAGGGAATATCTCTCCAAGGTAGTGTCTATCACCAAAGGTACTGGGACCGCTATTCGCTTATCGATATCCACTAGTCCGTTCGCCGGTATACGTAAATTGTTAGTGACAGGATTAAAGTAAACTACGATATCAAGGATACAGCAGGTGGCTACCAAGCTGGAGATCTTGTTTGGTTGTTTAATCCTCGTCGACGGCGTGGACTATCACCTAAGCTCCAACAAAATTGGGAATGTCCCTACGAAATAGTGAAGAGGATTAACGACGTGATTATAGGAGCTCCAAATGGGAAGCCAAAGGTAGTCCAGTTTAATCGCTTGGCTTAATTCGTCGGCGCAAATAAAGAGGAGGCGCGGGCCAGATTGTTAAAGACTATCCCTTCCGAGCCCACATTCGAAGAGTTCGTGAAGGAAGGCCCCCATGTCAACAGGAGATTTGTAGTGACGCATGAAATCCGACGAGACCTCTTTTCTATATCCAAGGAGTATTCTCTAGCCCATTGCGTTTCAGAGGATCTCCGAATGAGCCGCGGTATCGCGTCCGAGTTCAAACGCAGATTTGGCAGGTTGGAACATCTTGAAGACCAAGTGCAAATGGAAAAAAAGACTGTTGTGCCTGCCCGACGAACAACGCAATATCTATTGCCTAGTAACTAAAGGAAAATGCTCTGATAAACCAACTTATAGAGACTTTCAGAGAATAACCTACAGAAGCTGGAGATTCCGAAACTTGGCTGTGGACGACAACCTAGATTGGAGAATCGTTCAAAACATGATCGAAGTCCTGTTTCGCCGTACAGGAGTGGTTTACTGTAATAACCCGACTCGGATCATAAGAAGACCGTGGACTGTTACTTCTATTCCCAGAGCGGATGTCGTGAAGGCGAGAACAGCAGATTCCGGCGTGATCTTGCGATACGTCATCTGAAAATGTTTCGGGACGAAACATCCGTAAGGAAGGGGCAGTGTAGCGAACACGAGGATGCTTGTGTGCGATCGGGTACACTTGTACGTGTTTCGGGCCGGCTTGACTAACCGCGGCCAGTTTCAGCAGTGTGTGCGTCGTGTTTGTAAACGTGTGTCTCGTGCCTGCCTTTTAAGAAAGCAATTAAGCTGTTCGCAGAAATGTTTACAACTCGACTTTTCGAATATTCCAGACTTTTCCCGACTTGTTCTATTGATGCTATAAAAGTGAAGAGAGGTTCGCCGAGTAGTTAGTAATAAATTGACAGTGACAGTGGTAACATGAGAAATAAATCGACAGTGATAGTAGTGAGAATACAAATAAATTGAAACGTACATATAAGTGAATGGTGTAAATAAATAGTAATCCAAGTTTAGAATTAATAAATAGTGTTTTAAGTGTAATAATTAAATCGGTGTAAAGGGATTGTTGTTTCTGTAATTTAGTCTTGTAAATAAATTTAATAAACCCACGAACACTACAGTATAAAATGATAAGGATATAAGGTTGCACGGCTGGAACCCATTGTATAATTAATATTCGGTCTTGTAGGCCTTGGTTGAAATGAATGTTTACATCTAGACGTTTCCTCGAAAATTGCGGATGCTGCGTTGACTGAATGATCAAAGGTTGTATTTCGAAGTTTCGATAGCGACTGAGTGGAGGGCTCGAAACACACAGAGCTCGAACTCTGAACGGCCAGTGTGATAAACACTCGTTATTGTTGATTGGCTCGGCTGTAGATTAGATACCTGCCTATATTATTGTAGAGCTAGATACCAAGGTTTATTCAATATTGGGTATTTTCTGTTAAAATGTTAGATGCTTGTGGATTTCAATGACTTCTCTATGCAAACTGATGTAGTACTGTCACCTTCATGATTTAACTGTAGTTGATCAGCTAATACTTCTCCTGTTACAGCGGATTTCTCGGGATGTAGGAGTTAGCAAGTAGGTTTGCATTGTTTTATTCTCGTCATGGTGATGCTCTTCGTGGTTGCAGTATAGATTTCTAAAAAAGGAAAGGGGTTTCTGTAAACACCAGCAGTAGCTTCATATTTTTCACAGCCTGTTTGTGGTGGTTGGGATGTCATCGATAATATTCTTCTGGAGTGAAGGGCTTGTTTGATTTCTTGTAGAATATATCAGTTGAATTAAAGAGCTTGATCCATATGGCGAACTCTTGTTGTAAGAAGGGTTCACAAATGAAATTGACTCGGTGAATAAAGGTTTCCAGTATGACTCTTTTTTTTCTTGTGTGGTGTTAGTAGAATAAGTAATGTTTTTTGTCAATAGTATTGTATTTATTATCACTTGATATATGATATATCCGTACTCTTTAATATACATATATTCAAAGTTTAACGTTTTGTGTAAGTGTTTGGTTTTCGTGTTGCTTGATATTTATTGCTTCGTTTAGATTGAAGCTGCTGATAAAAAAATTCGGGCTACCGCTCAGTTTTTGGAAGAGCAAGCATCTGAGAGAGAGCAAGAGAGGGATGAAGCCTTAAAAGAGATCACTTTGTTAAAAGATCTACTCAAGGAAAGAGAAAGAGACAGAAATAATTGTGAACAAATCAACAAAGAGGTGTGTATGATTAGTTTGTATGACTTCCAAGGTTGCATGATTTTTTTTAGCACATTTTGCTTTATGCTTCACAGTCTATTAGTCTTCATTTTAACAGTATTTTAAAATAACGTTATTCCATATCCATCAGATTGCTATTATTGAAGTCGTAACATTAAATTTAAAAGTAGGTCGATGAGAGGAGGACAGTAAAGTACACACTCTTTAAAATATTGGAATGAAATAAGTAAAATATGAAGAATGGTAACAGTAATACTGAAAAGTAACCTATGAAACCAGAATTATTTGTGTTGACTGTTTTATTTTCGATTCAAATTGCATTGAGTTCATTGTTTGCGATGTTCATTGTTTTTACGGTTATTTCTTTGGTAAAGGAAACAAAATTAAAATTGTTTTTCTGAATGAACGAGACTACTGCGTTTTCAGGCGTATGAAAGGAATATAGCACATGCGTGTTAACACAAATTTGACGGCAGCTGATATAACGCACTGTAAGTGGCAGCGTTACATGATGAAGAAAAAGATAGAACACGGAGGTACAGATTTTATCTTCGTTGTCGCGCATGCACATTTGATAATTTTGTACGGCATATAATCAGAGACAAATCAAGTAGAATGCACACCGGAAAAAAAGAGGTAGACACTGTACCTTTATTTTCTGAGTCCCTCTGTTGACGCATCGTATTTTTCATTAGGTTGTCAACTCTATGTATGTTTTATTGTCGGTTGGTATAATGGTTTAATAATCTAAAAAGACAGGTAAATTCCTGTTACGTCTAAATATTTAAGGATTACAAATCCCACATTTGGAACGCGTTCTATACAATAGACACAACGAACCGCAAACCACATCCTGCAACCGGTTTCGACCTATTGGGTCTCTTCAGGCAGGCGCTGGCAAAACACAAACTGCAAAGTTCACTTGAATAACAAGACTGACTAGAAACAAGAGAAACAACTACTCCGAGGGCTAATACCCCTACCGGCATTGAATTACACTAATGAATCTAAAGGTACACACATGTTAGACGTAATCCTTAAATATTTAGACGTAACAGGAATTTACCTGTCTTTTTAGATTATTTTATCTACGTCTAACATGTGTGTACCTTCAGATTCATTAGTGTAATTCAATGCCGGTAGGGGTATTAGCCCTTGGAGTAGTTGTTACTCTTGTTTCTAGTCAGCCTTGTTATAGTTTAATAATTCAAGGTTTCACTACTATCATTAATTTAATTTCATAAAACATTAACACTGTAAGGCCTTCTTGGCCCAGACAATTTAGTAATATGGCCACTTTCACGTTACTACTTAAACAATTTTTTTCCAGAAGCAAGCATATACATATATTTCTAAATTCTGTTTGAACTTGTTAAAATTTTCATATTGCACATTTCTTGAGAAATCCATGGTTCTGGAATCCTCGCCACCAGTAAACTAAGCTCACACATAACTATTATTTTATTGAAGCTTTTCCTATTTTGATTTGTTTTCGTTATTTTATTTATTAGTCCACGTGTGACTTAGTAACCTCAATTTTTTTAAATCTGAACTTAACGTAACCATCTCGTTTCAATAATTATTTCTATTTTTAAACCGACTGCGCCATGTTTTATTGTCGGATGGAATTATAATAATTTAATAATTCAAGGTTTTACTACTAGTATCGTTTATTTAATTTTTTAAAACATTGACACTGTAAGTACAAGTCAACTACTAGAAAACTACCCTTAGAAAAATGGCATTGAGGGGGTGACTGTCAATTGACATGTCAACTACCCCTGACACCATCGTGTCTACTAACCTTCATATAATAGTGCATATTATCTCTATAGTGAACGCACTTTGTAAGGAAAGTGAGCTAATACAGGCCCCGTGTTTGCCAAGCGATAATAGCCCACTTTCGTGACTAATAGTTTCAATGTTTTTAAAAAAAATCATACAATGGTTCCTAGAAATGGTCTACATTTTTAAAATATTGGAAGAAAAAGTTAAGAAATTTCAAGAAACAGAAGAAAAGATTTTTAATGGCAAGATAAAACCGACTAAAATGGATGTTGGCGCATCTGGTATACTTAACGAAGTTAGTTAAATCAGCCAAGGAAGCGATCTAGTCAAAAACACGAGTAAAACCACCAACGTTTGACAGAAAGTCCTCATGGACTACATTCCACAAGCAATTCGAGGCGGCTGCCAAGGCTAATAACCGGACGCCTGAAGAAAAAGCCACTGCGTTGACCGTTGCGCTTCGTGGAGATGGATGTGACATTTTGAACACCCTATCCCCGGAATAATTGGCGGATTATGAACAGTTGGTAAAACGGTTGGAATTTCGCTACGGTGAGGCTCACTTAACCGCGGTGTATCACATCCAACTGAAAACAAATGCAAAGTGCAACATCTACTTTGTCAAAATGCCGACGTCTTTGAGATAGTCAAGAATGGTAGGGGAACGACTAATATCGTAAAACACAAGATCAATACCGGTAATGTGCAGCGTATTTGTCAAAGACCTAGACGATTGACCCTAGCGAAGAAGGAAGAAGCAGAGCGAATAGTCCAGGAAATGCACGAGATCGGCGTAATTGAACCATCATCAAGTCCATGGACATCACCGGTAGTGTTGGTAAAGAGGAAGGATGGGACAACCCGTTTTTGTGTGGATTACCTACAGCTCAACAGCGTAACCAAGAAAGACAGTTATCCACTACCACGAATTGATTACACCTTGAATATGCTTGCTGGCTCGAAAATGTTTTTCACACTCGACTTGAAAAGCGGATACTGGCAAGTTGCTTTCTCGATCGGCACGGACCTATGACTGTCTACAGTTATCCCTTTCGGGTTATGCAATGCCCCAGCGACGTTTTTAAGGTTGATGGAGAAAATCTTGAGTAATCAAATTGGAACGACCTGCTTGGTATACTTAGATGACATCATAGTAATTGGAAGCACCTTTAATAAACACCTGCAGTGCAGTGCAAGTGAAATCATAAATAAATCGAAACGCGAAAGAAATAATTAGCGCAGTAAAAAGTGATATACAAACGGTAAAGTGTAATTCGTAGTGTTCTTAAGTTTCATTAATAACTAGTGCAAATAAATTGATTGTTGTTGTTATGTCTTTGAATTTAAATTTGTTAAACCCACGAACATTACACTACGTTACAAAAAGCTTGTTATAAATTTATTTCTACTTGTATTTATTCAGTATATCTTGGTTGTCTGTAAAATTACAAAAAAAGCACATTCACGTTCATCGGGCGCCTTTTTACGTGGAATACATATGGTGGCATCGAAAGAAATTTTAAATAATTATGCCTTTTCGAGTTGTTGTATAAAGTAGTGCTTTTTTAAAAGGGAATCATAGTTGGCTGTGCTTTAATTAAAAGACATTCTTTTCTTTTCCAAGATGTAGGGTATAACATGTGGGAATTCCTTTTTTTGTGTAAGAGTACAATAACAATAGTATATTGCGCACCAAGAAAGGAAAGTGGGCTACTACAGACACATGGTGGTCTATGTTAGCCCACCTTTTTTGCAACATTCGTGTGGAAAATTCGTAATTTAATTAAACCAAAAGAGGTTGTCTTACCAACGTCCCTTAATTTTTGCTGATATGCGTACGCCGTATTGTAGAATTAGTACTTTCTTTAATAGATTGAGTGATATACAAACGAACTTTCACCGCTAAACTGTTATGATAAAGAAGCAATAAAACAGAAAGTCTATTCAAAACCCATTAATAAAAAGGAAGATTTTATTGCAAGAATCAGAAGATCATTAGAAGCTTTACTTGCAGCTCAAATTGCACCAATGTTACGAGTTTACCGCAAGGATACTTTAAGTTATATAGGCTAAATAAGGGGATATTGAACAATTAAATCGATATATTTAATTACTATCGGCAAAATCTCATGTTTTTACGTTTATTTGTTCATTTTACTATTGCTATCTGCTATTCTCCTTAATTTCTCCCTACTCATTGTTGGTCAATGAGACTATCTCTCGTTAACACTGCAAGTTCTATTTATTATTTTGTAATAATAATAAATTCAATATGTCAGTATTAGAATACGTATTTTGATTTTCCATTATTGATAAGAATAATTCTCAATACTTCAAAATGACAAACAAAATTTTTAATTTAATTAATTTAATAACCTTTGTTTCATTTGTTTCAAAGTTCAGCAAAAAAATTACGGGCATCTTCATAAACAATGGAGAATAAAATTTTACATAAGGCTATGAGAACTCACATACATGATGTTCCATTAAAAAAAATTAACTTACAATTGGTTTATATTAACCAAATTCGCCATTAAATATTTAACACCCTGTATGTAATTACCCCACTTTGAAAGTATGGATGAGAAGTTTCGGGGTAGGTACATCTAACTCTCCTGAGAATATTGCTACTCCAGATTTTTTACTGTAAAATGCATTTTCGCTACATTCTGTTGAGTGTTACTTTTTAAAAAAAAAACAAACATTTCAGGAATGGTAAATTTTAGAAGTAGGAAAGTCTTGTGAAGGTCTACCTAAAATCTTAAGGTGAATTCAAAACCGTAATAATATATAAGGTGCTCCATTTAAAATGACGGAGTTGATCTAAACTTCTATTTTCCTTGATGGTTGGTCGTGGTCGATTATTTTGGAGAGTTCTAGACGTTTCGTCTTCAACTTCGACAGATATCTCCCGCCGTTGGAAACGAAACGTGTACTTTATTAGTATTCGAATGGGTGGTCACCGTGAGACACCCTGTGTATATTAGGATTGTTATTACTGAAACATATCACACTTTTCGTAATTTTCAATAATATTTTATAGTTTTAAGTAGGGTGTAAATATGAAGGTGCAAATTAATTCTTCGCATTTTTAAAGGAGAAATTAATATAGATAACAGAGGTGTGTTAGATACTCATAAAAAAGCAAAGAGAAAACTACTAAAAGATTATTTTGAATATTCTAATCTTACACAACATAAGGAACCCCACATTTTTTCAAACTAAACAAAAACCTTTTGTCACGAATTGTTGTTGAATTCAATAAAGTTTTAAAGCAATGTCACAACCTTATCACTCCTGAATTGAAACTAAAACTACAATAGTTCCCCGCATGTACTGCTGAAAATACATAAGCCAGGAAGGTCAGTTAGGCCGATTGTCTGAGTGATTGGTTCACCAACTTATAAACTAGCCAAATGGCTTACAAATCTCAGTATTCAACATCCTAGTTTTTCAGTAAAAGAATTCTGCCTTTTTCCAAGTGTAGTTACCTTGACATATCTAGAGGATTTACTCAAAGAAAATGGTTTTACCGCTGATATTGTAGCTGAGTACGTTTCTCTAGCTTCAATGTGCATGCCGAAAAATTATTTTCAGATAATTGGTTGCTTCTACGTACAGGGGGAAGGAACATGTACGGGAAACTCCTTATCAGCCTTCATTTCTGATCTTTTCATGAGTCGTTTCGAGAGCAATTTGAGTCACCTAGAGTATTTTCCTCGACTATGGCTAAGATATGTGGATGGTATTTTTGCTGTATTTGATTTAATTCACAATGAGTGCGACACACAATCTGTTAACTATCTTGTAATTTCAACGATTTCCTTACTAAATTAAATTCATATTTCCCTTCTGTTAAATTTACTGTGGAATAAGAAAACGATGGACAGCTACCATTTTTATTTAGACACTTTGGTTATAAGAAACGGGAATTCTCTAGATTTTGATACATATAGAAAACCCACTAGTACTTTTTGATTTATAAGCAACGAGTCTAATTATTGTATACAACATAAAACGGCTAGTTTTAATTTTCTTGTACATAGATTGCTTAGCTTCTCATTAAATAGAGATATAGATATAGTTCAAACAATAACTCTCTTCAAACTCTTCTTGGTAATCTGAAGGACAAAATTCCTTTTCTGGAAAAGTCGGGGATATATAAAATAGATTACAAAGAATGTAATGAGTATGTTAGACGAACTGAACGATGTTTAGCTTTAAGGAACATTTGGCTCATCCTAGATTTGGTAGATCTGAAAAATCCAGTGTCGCCCTACATATTTTGAACGAAAATCATAGAATTGATATTAATAACCTGAAATTAGTTAAGGAAATCAGAAGTTGTTACCTACTTGGTAGATTTGAAAGTATGTATATTTATAAAAATAGGTTAAATTTTCCTAACAGTGACAAGCTTTCCATAATTTAGTCTAATTAAGGATATTTTGTAAGATTCATCGAACATTGTAGTAGACTGACTGAGCTTTGTTCACTGGACCGTAACATTAATTAGTATTTATAATGTACACTTTACGCTTAGTATTTAGTTCACTTCAGTCCCTGAAGAAAATAGCTTGTGTTATCGTAAAGTGCTTCGGACATTTTTGATCTAAGTTTTATAACACCGCCAGTTCTTCTAGTTTTGCTGATGTTATGTATTTTTTGACAATAAAAAAAAAACTAAACCATAGCTAACTATGATTCCCATTAAAAAAAAACGAACTTAATACAATAACTCGAAAAAGCATGTTTTTTTTTCGTAGCCATGTATTCTACATAAAAAAGTTCCTGAAGAACGTGAAAGTGGTTTTTTCTGATATGACAGATAACCAAGAAATGGGCATATTTCGAAAATTCGGAACATTCAAAACAAGTCACCTTTGCATTAATTATCTCAATTGCAAAAATCATTCATTTATAATGTTTTTTTGTTTTTTTTTCTCTGCTACTCGTATTTTAGGCTAAAAAGAAAGAAACTTCTTTTTAACATTTTTAAATGGTCATAAAACAATTAAACCTTTAAATCTCGAGTTGCATTTATATGGGGAGCTTTTATTTTGTCCCTCTCTTAATGGTAGGCTGTGTCACAAAAATTCAGGGATTAGCACAAAAACTACAAACATTTTTCCTTATTGACTGGTCTGTCTATGTTTCGAAAATTGGTGTAATAATCAGCGCCAACATATTAGTTGAGCTACTAAGTTTGAACATTTCTATAACTTTGACGGTAAATTTAACTGGTTTTCATTTTTTGAAGGAATAGTTAAAGGCTATGTTTAATTGTAATAATTACAGAACATTTTTTTGTAATTGGCTGTTTTAATGAAAACTATTGTGTAAACATTCACTCTGCTTTGGTTATTGGTTTTGTTTTGGTAATGCAAGGATGTGATGGTGCTTAATACTCTAATAGCTTATTCCTGCCATTTCTACTTTAAATTAATTATCCACACAGTAAGTCTAATATGTTGTATACGTGTATTTTTAGACAATTTTTCTTACAAAGATCAACAAAAGCTAACTAACTCCTTGGTTATTGGCATGATTTAGCTTTTATTGATCTTACGACATTATGTTATTTATACCGACAAAATTAAATTCATATAATTGAATATTCCTTATAATTAGAATTAAACAAAAGGCCAAATTGACGAATTTTTTGAAAAAACAGTAGCAGATACATAAATTTAAATTATAATAATTACATAATTTAAAAACACACATGATAGGATTGTTTTTAATAACTAAACAGTTTTATGTGAAAACTATTTCTCGTTTTATAAATTCATTAATAGCAACCGAAACAAAAATTCGAATACAAATCAATTACAGAAAGTAGAAAGACGTTATGGTATACCTATAGTTATTTTGGGAGTAAGTTATTTTTAACGTTCGTATGAAGACTCGTTAACTTGTATTCATTCATTTGTTTCCGTAACCAATGAAAGTTGGATGTATTACTGAAATTGATTTTAATGAATTTAATGTTTATTTATTTAATTTGCACTAATCTGTTTAAAGATATTTTTCACAAATGCATAATATAAACAGATATTCAACATGTAAGTAATAAATACAACCAAGAAGCATGCTCTGAGTGGAAATACATGTATACTAGATTCTTTATCATTTAAAATCTGTAATTAATTTGTAAAAATATTTTTCGTTTTAGTTTAACAAATTCTGTTAGATTAAAATTGCAACTTTTTTCGAAATTGTCTGCTGTGGGTGTTTGGAATTAGTTCTCAAAAGAAACTTTTTATTTACCTATATTAACGCTTCTTCAGTTTTTCAACATATATTTGTATACACTTTTTGTATGAAGGTGGAGCAATTGGAGCACCAAATGCGCGAAATGTCAAACTTGATGGATGAAAATGAATCACGTACGAAAGAAATAGAGTTAGAGAAGCAAGAAGCAATTGATAAAATTTACGTTTTGCGAGATATTATTCGCGACCTTGAGATCCAAGTTGAAGGAAAACAAGCAACAGAGGAAGAATTGAATCAATTGGTGCATCAATTACAGTATATCATTGAACAACAGAATAAAACAAATGAAGATTTACATCAACAGTTGAATTCTATACAAAACGTCGAGCATATACAGGAACATGTAGAAAAGCTCGAAAATGAAATGCAAAATTTGAGGCTTAATACAGAGCTTATTGGGAAAGAGGGTTTGCTACATCAAATACAAACGGAGGTATCCTTTACACTTTACTGATATTTCCAACAATTAATATCTTAATATTTCATTAATATATTTAGTTGCTTAACTATTTTTAAATAACAAAATTTGAACTGGTTTTTAGTTAACCGATCTTGAGCTAAATTTAGAGAAACGTACTTGCGATTTAGAAGCACTACACGCTGCAGTTTCGACTACTAGTTGCAGTTCACCGTCAGAAGATATGTCAATAAGAGATCAGGTATATTGTAGCTTTTAAAATCGTACCAATATTGTAGTCCACGGAAAATAGCAAAAAAAAAGTAGCCTGTTGAAAACACTAAACCACCCAGCTATTAGACAAGTTATTCAGGTAATGGTGCAGTTCTTTTCATTATTAGCAATTAAAGGCTAAACGGTGTGTATTTTTGCCTACCAGTAAAAAAAAATGAAGTACCTATTTACTATAATTCCTAGGAATCATCTTTTGTATTTGTTGCTCGGATTTTTTTCGTAATATTTTCTATGGTTACTGCGTACTACAGGAGTAGTTTCTTAAAATTTCATCCCTTGAAATTAACCCCCTAAGGGTGAGAATTAATTTTCAACTATTCAAAAAACAATAATAGTCGGTCATGATAATTGCTCGCAAATTGTCAACAACAGTATTTGCTGTAAAGGGTCAATTGCGCTCACGGTCGTTTAACTCATTACTAACTTTACACTAGTAGTTGTAGTTGTCTGGAATAGAAATGGCGATATTCTAAATAAATCATTTCATTCTTTTTTAATCAAAGCCCGTGAAAATAAATTCAAATAAAACCTCAACATAACAATGTTATACAGGGTGGGCCAATAGTGCGTGCACGGAATATCGTGTCGTTAATATTAGTTTTACGAAAAAATGATTCATATAATTGCTTCACAAAATGAACTTCACACTATAAAATTATTTTCGAACATACAGGGTGTTCCGTTTCGTATGAGCGGTACCTAACTTCATTTTTTTTTTAAATAGAACACCCTATATATTACTACATTTTTGATTTTGTAATTCAAATTCTGTATCCGCTGATGCGCAAAACAGTACTGTGGCGAACACGAGTATGCTTGTGTGCGATCAGGCACACTTGTACGTGTTACTGGCCGAATCGACTAGCCGCGGGCGATTTCGGCGATGTATGCGTCGTATTTGTAAATGTGTGTATCGTACTTGCCTTCTAAGAAAGCAATTAAGCAGTTCGCAGAGAAATGGACTATTCTCGACGTTTCGAATCTCCCGAAAATTCGAGACTTGGATGACATAGAATTATAAATAGAAGAGTCAATAACCGAGGAGTCAGTAATAAATTGTCAGTGGCAGTAGTGACATAATAAATAAATCGACAGTGGTAGTAGTGACAGGATAAATAAATTGAGACGCCCATAGAAGTATTAAAGTGTAGATAAATAGTGTAGTTAGTGATCTAAGTTATTAATCATTAAATAGAGTTTTAAGTTTAATTAATAATTAGTGTATATAAATTGTAATTGCTGTACATATAGTCTTTAAATATAGATTTTTTAAACCCACGAACATTATAACTGGTGTTAAGTGTGGGGAGAAACGTTACTCTGTAGAAAAAACAAGTGTGGGTTGAGTAGAAGACATTACAATGGCAAAGAAGTTCTGCAAATTAAAAGTAGCCAATCTAAGAAGAGAATTAGATGAAGCGACAAGTGATAACAAGGCGGAGCTTCAGTGGCGACTCGCGGAGTCGTTGAAAAAGGATGGCCTCCTAAGACGTTTCTTTTCGAAGACGAATTGTCGCAACTGATGAAAAAAATAGAAGAAAATAATAAAAGCCTGGAAAATAAATAACCAGAAAAAAGCAAAAGTTTGGAAAAATTAGAAGAAAATAGTGGCAGTTTGAAACATGAATTGGAAGAAAACAGTAGAAACCTGAAGAATAAATTGTTAGAAAATAGTAGAAGTTTGAAACATGAACTGGAAGAAAAATTTATTAATAAATTTCAAGAAACAACAGTAAATATAAAAGATCTGAATGAAGTGATTTTCAATGATAAGATAAAACCAATCGAAGTGGATGTTGTCGCATCTAGTACACTTAACGAAGCCAGCCAAACCAGCCATGGAAGCGGTGTAGTCAAGATCACGAGTAAAACCACCAACGTGTCACTTGAAATTGGCAAGACTGTCTTTGACCATCTAGTGCTGGTGGCTGAAATTGTAAATGACGTTATTCTTATACTGAACGTTTTACAAAAGTACGATTTTAATATGAATTTAAGAAGATGCGTTTTGAGACCTAATGGTAAAGAACTTTATTTCATAAAATATGAAATGGGGGCGGCAACCCGAAGGGTAACAGTACTTGCTGAAACAAGTGGAGTGATTGACAGATATTGTAGGAATCTAACCATTGAGTAGAAATGCAAAGTGCAACATCCACTTTGTCAAAATGCCGACGTATGCTGGCTCGAAAAAGTTTTTTACAGTCAACTTGAAAAGTGGATATTGGCAAGTTGCCTTAGATGCCGCCGACAAGGAAAGACCGCATTTTCGATCAGCACGGGCCTATGGCAGTTTACAGTAATGCCTTTCGGGTTATGCAATGGGCTTGGTATACTTGGATTACATCATAGTCATTGGAAGTACCTTTAACGAACACCTGTAGTACCTTTTCGGCGAAGAAGTTTCTTATTTGGGACATTTTGTATCAGCGAAGAGCGTGGCCGTGGATCCAAAGAAGATAAAGGCCGTGATGGAATGGCCAGTGTCTGAAAATGTTCACGACATAAGAAGCTTCTTGGGTTTGTGCACGTATTATCATCGCTACGATCATGGATTCGCCAATAACGCCAAACCTTTGACACGTTTTACCGAAAGTGACCACAAATTTCATTAAGATTCGAATTTTCAATCGGAATTTGAGACTTTGAAGCAGGCTTTAATCACAGCCCCCGTACTGGTATATCCTCCGCCCATTGGAATGTTCATTTTAGACGCCGACGCCAGCAATGTGGGCATGGGAGCCGTTCTTTCGCAGTTACAAGATGGCCAAGAGAAGGTAATCGGCTACTTTAGCAAGACCTTGTCGAAAGCCGAAAGAAACTACTGTGTTACTAGGCGAGAGATGCTAGCTGTAGTCAAAGGTATAGAAGACGTTTACAAATACCTGTATGGACGAAAATTCACCTTACGCACTTTTATAGTTAAAAATTTAATTCTGAAAGTATGTAATATTGAATTAGTTTTATAATTATTTTTAAAAGACTGTAGCATTTTAAAATAATAATAATCAAGATTGTATGAATTTAAACATTTTTTTTTTTTTGAAAGACCCATGTAGTAAGAATTGAATAAGATGTGTTCCACCTGTGCCGCGAGTGATGGGCCACACAAAAGGCCAAGGGCGCCAATGCGTCAAAACAATGCCGGTGGCCCCTTCGAAAGAATAGCAATCGATTTGGCAGGTCCCTTCCCAGAGTCCTAAAAAGGTAACAAGTACATCGTGGTCGTTATGGACTATTTTACCAAGTAGGTTGAAGCCTATACCTTCCCGAACCAGGAGTCGGAAACCATAGTTGAGGGGCTGGTGAAAGAGTTGATTAGTCGTTTTGGAGTACCCTTGGAGTTGCACTCAGACCAAGAAAGGAACTTCGAACCAACTATATTCCGTGGAATATGCGAGCTCCTAGGGAATATCTCTCCAAGGTAGTGTCTAATCACCAAAGGTACTGGGACCGCTATTCGCTTATCGATATCCACTAGTCCGTTCGCCGGTATACATAAAGTGTTAGTGACAGGATTAAAGAAAACTACGATATCAAGGCTACAGCAGGTGGTTACCAAACTGGTGATCTTGTTTGGTTGTATAATCCTTGTCATCGCCGTGGACTATCACCTATGTTTCAACAAAATTGGGAAGGACTCTACGAAATAGTGAAGAGGATTAACGACGTGATCTACCGAATTAAGAGAACTCCAAATGGGAAGCCGAAGGTACTTCATTTTAATCGCTTGACTCCATTCACCGGCGCAAATGAAGAGTAGGCGAGGGCCAGATTATTAAGAAGTATGCCTTCCGAGCCCAATATTGGAAGAGTTCATGAAGGTAGGTCCCCATGTCAACAGGAGATTTAGAGTGAGGCAAGAAATCCGACGAGACCTCTTTGCTATATCTATGAAATATTCTCTGGCCCATTGCGTTTTAAATGATCTCTGAATGAGCCACGGTATCGCGTTCGAGTTCAAACTCAAATTTGGCATGTTGGAACATCCTGATGACCTAGTACAGAAAGAAAGAAGAATGTTGTGCCTGCCTGACGGACGACGCAATATCTATTACCTTGTAACTAAAGGAAGATGCTCTGATAAACCGACTTATAGAAACTTTTGGGATGAAATAATGGAACTCCGCAAACATCTTCTAGAGAATAAAATAGAGAAGCTGGCGATTCCGGAGCTTGTCTGTGGGCTGTAGAACCCAGATTGGAGGATCGTACGAAACATGATCGAAGACCTTTTCAGCCGTACTGGAGTGGACATTTTGGTGTGTTGTAATAACCCGAATCGAAGCAATCATGAGAAGACCGTGGACTGTTACTTCTATTTCCGGAGCGGATGTCGTGAAGCCGAGAACTGCAGATTCCGGCATGATCCTGCGAGACGTAAAGTGAGAATTTTTCGGGATGAAACATCCTTAAGGAGGGGGCAGTGTAGGGAATACGAGTATGCTTGTGTGACATTACGCACACTTGTACATCTTACGGGCCGAATCGTCTAGCCGCGGGCGATTTCGGCGATGTGTGCATCGTATTTGTGAATGTGTGTATCGTACCTGCCTTCCAGGAAAGCAATTAAGCAGTTCGCAGAGTAATGGACTATTCTCGACGTTTCAAATCTCCAGAAAATTCTAGACTTTAATGACATAGAACTATAAATAGAAGAGTCAATCACCGAGGAGTCAGTAATAAATTAGCAATGGCAGTAGTGACAAGATAAATAAATTGAAACGCGCATAGAAGTATTAAAGTGTAAATAAATAGTGTAGTTAGTGATCTAAGTTATTAATCATTAATCATTAAATAGAGTTTTAAGTTTAATTAATAATTACTGTAAATAAATTGTAATTGCTGTACATATAGTCTTTAAATATTTTTTTTGTTATTAATGTTTAAAAGTTTAAAACAAGAAACTGATCCGTTTCATCTTAATAAGCGAGCTGAATTAAATGCTAATTTCTTTCTCAACGCAATCCGTATCTTTCTATCTTGTTTCTTTTCGGAGATGTTTTGTCTGAGACACTGCAACCGTTCTTGTTTTTTTTTTTTTTTCAAAAATAGTGCCGAAACGGTCCGATCAAAAATAGTACAGAAATAAAAATCAGCAATACTAGAGAAAATTTGGCGGTGTTGTAGAACGGACAAAATAACTCAAACCCGTACGCAAAAACTGGAATCAAAACTGTTCGAGGCAAAGTTATCTTCTTTAGGGACTGAAGTGAACTAAATGCTAAGCATAAGGTGTACGTTTCCTAAGGATATCAGTACTCTCTTTTACCATGCGGTCACTAACACCTACTTTCAGTGGAATAACACCTACAAACAAGCAGATGGGGTGGCTATGGGAAACCCTCTCAGCCCGGTTGTCTCTAATTGTTACATGTAGTTTTTCGAACAAAATGCCCTTAATTCAGCACTTCTCAAGCCTAAATGCTAGTTTCGTTACATAGATGATATCTTCGTTGTATGGAGTCATGGTGATGAAGCCCTTGACAATTTCTTCTCCGCATCAATGCTGTCTATACCCTCATTCAGTTTACAATGGTAAAGGAAGATAACGGAAAACCTGCCTTTCTAGACGTTCTTGCTACTTAGATAGTCATACCGTGTATGGTAAGCCTATATACACTGATCGTTATCTCAATAAGGATTCCAATCATCATCAGAAAAGAAGAAGAGTAAAGCATGGCATCCGGCTATAAGTAGAACGACGCAGAAGGTGTCTAATCCACCAACGAAACATTCAGACACTCCTCCATCTGCGGCACGCCCACCGCCACCCGGAATAGATATCAGCGCGCAGCCAGCTCTTCACTCAGTTGACGTCGAGACCTCGAGACATAATATTCGCTCTTGTCAACAGTAATCTACTGAATATGCCAGCCGCAATTGCTGACGAAACGTCTGGATTAAATAGTTTCTATGGACCACGACCTTCAAGCCCGAGCCCTAATTTTTCTATGTATTCCGGCCATGAAAGCTTATGTTCTTATATCATATAATTCATATTGGAACCTTAAATCAGTTAAGGAAATCAGAAGTTGTTACCTACTTGATAGCTTTGAAAGTATGTATATTTATAAAAATTAAGTTAAGTTTTCTTTACAGTGGCAGGGGTCCTATTGTCAGCTCTTCGTTATTTAGTCTAATTAAGGATATTTTGTGAAGTTTATTGAACATTGTGGTTGACTGAGCTTTGTTCACTAGACCGTAACATTAGTTAGTATTTATAATGTACACCTTACGCTCACTATTTATTTCACTTTGTTATCGAAGAGTACCTCGGACGTTTTTGGTTTAAGTTTTGGCATTGGGGTTTAAGCTATTTTGTACGTTATATCGAAAAATAATTAAAAGTTTTATGGCCTAAAATTTAAAATATCAAGATCATTTTAAACATTGTCGCCGTGATATGATCTTAAATTGATTTTATTTTTATTATAAGATGGTATGCCAAATGTAGAAGTTTAGAATCCGGAATCAAAAATGTGCGTTTCCAAACACAGCTTTACCTTGAAATTATTTTACTTTCCCCTAAAACTTAATAAGTCGCCCTGTGAATCTATAAAAAAAACTTTCGTATAGATTCGTCCACCAGCCACTTCTGAAGACTGTCACATTCCTTTGCAACAGTTGGCGAGATTAAAAGAAAAACTTATGGTTCATTCTAAAGCTGAAGATGCAGCTATAAAAAGAATAAGGGATTTGGAAATGCATTTAGAACACATTAAACATGAATTGGAGGTAAGTATCTGCGTTGTCATAATTCACCATTAAGTAAATAAAATTATAAATATTGCAGGAATCTCAGAATGAAAAAGATATCCTCCAGGATCAAGTATCTCAACAGCTTATTCTGATATCGAATTTACAAATGCGACTAGACGAGCAACGCTTGAGAACCGAACAAGTTCAAAAGCAAAATAATACATCATTGGAAGTGCGAATATACGAGCTTGAGAATGAAATACAAACACTAAAAGAGATCATTCAAAATCGAGATAAAACAATAAAGCATCTTACAAACGGTATTGAACAAACAAAGCAGAGACTAGAAGATAGAGAGAAAGAACTCTTAGCAAATCCAGAAGACGTAACATATATCGCACAACAAAAAAATATAGAAAAATTACAAGAAGAAAATGAGATATTAAAAGCAAAAATAAATTGTGATGCTAAAAATGCTCAAATATTCCCAAGTCTTATAGATAACATAATAGCAGATAAAAATAAGGATATTGATATTTTAAGGGAAAAACTAAATAATACACAAAAAGAATTAGAATCTTTCTTATCCCTTAATCTCAATAGAGAACAGATGCAGTCATTGAGTAGCATAAAATCATCTGAACGGGCACTCAGTGATCTACTTTCCCTTACCGATTTTAAAGAACCTGAACAAGTACGAAAGGCTGAGCAAATAACTGAAAATGTAGTAACTGACAACTTACCTAAACCTATATTCAAACGCAATAATAATGAAACAATTATTTGCTTTAGCCATGAAGAATCTAAACCTAAAATTTCCGAATACGATGTAGATATTTCAGAAATTGAAAACATTGGTCTTTTAAACGTTAATTCTACAAATGATACGTCACTAATGCAGTTTCATTCTACACAACTACCTCAAGTAATAGAAAAAAAGCGTGTCCATTTCAGTGATTCTCAGGATTATCCAATAGTAATTCAATTAAAGAAGGAAATTTCTTTACAGCATGAGACAATAAAAGACTATGTACAACGTCTTAAAATATTGAGTAAACTAGAAACCAATGTAAGTGATTTGCATGTAAAACTTGAATTAAGTGAAAATTTATTAAAACAAGCAACATGTAATTTTGAATTAGAAAGTAAACGTTTCTGCGAAATAGAAAAAGATCTTCGGTCGAAAATAGACCAAAATGAAAAACAGTTAATTGAAAAGAACCAGGAGATAAGTTTATTAACAGAAGACTCTAAAAGAAAAGATGAAATGTATTTGAAGTTGACTGAAGAAAAACGAAACCTAGAAAAGAAACTAAGTGAAAATCAAAATAAGATCGAATACTATAGAACATTAAGTGCAACTGTAGAGAAAAAAAATGAGCGTATAGCATGTTTAGAAGCTAAACTAGGACAAATGCAAGAGTCAGTAGCTAACCTAGAAAATAAATTGGTAGATACTGAAAAGGATAAAGACAAATTAAAGAAAAAATGCGGAGAAAGAGCTGTTGAAATTGAAAAGAAAATAGACGAATTAGAAACATTTAAAACAGAACTAACCTTCATGAAAGCATTGAACGGAAAACAAGGTAAAGAAATAATTTACAAAGAAAACCAAATATGCTCACTCACAGAAGATTTAAATGAATCAGAAAAAACCATTGAAGAAAAAGAAAATCAAATACGCGAAATACAGGAAGAAATTGTTCGAAAGCAAAAATCGTTAAATATCGTGGAAGAAAAATTAAAAGAATTTCAGTCTTTATTGCTTGAACGCGAAACTGAAATAGAAAACTTAAATCAAGAAATTAACCGCTATAACGAAGAAAACGAAAATCTCAAAAATAAAAATAAGCTCCTAGCTAATAATACAAACGACTTTCACAGTTTGAAATTATACAGAGAGATTGCTGAAAAGGATCTGATGATTGTTAAGCACAGTGCAGAAATTGACGACTTAAAGTATGAAATTAATCATTTGCAGCACTTGTTGGAAGAAAAAGAAAGGATAATTTATCAAATTAGCGAAGACAGTAAAAGTTTGCATGTGAATTTAGAAACGATTCAAAATAAAATGCGCGAAGGTGGTAACGTTATAGATTTAAAAAAACGATTACACGAGGAACAACAGTTAAATACACTTTTGAAAGAAGAACTAAAGTCGTTGAAAATGCAAACTAAAGATTCTGAAAATGGGGATAACAATTTGGTCGTTTCTATAGAAGAAATAACTGATCAAGTACAAAAGCAGCTCAACTATTCTGCTGTACTCGATTCAAGTATAATAAGTGCTCTAAATAACGACGACAGAAAATCGCATTTAAGTGACGGAGAATTTTTCAAAGATTCTCTGAGTCGTCAAAAGGAAATTAATAAAAGACTACAACATCAAACACAGCAACTACAAGAAAAAATATTAAAATTAGAAAAAAATTATCAACTTAAAATAAATACGGCTGTAAAATTGGAGTTTCTTCTTGAAAAGGAAAGACGACAATTTAAGTGCATGCAGTTGGAGAATGCTGGAATCCTTGAAAAAATGCGTATACAACTAGAAACGGCATTAAAGAATGAAGTGGAATTTGAAGAGTTGCTGCAAAAGGAAAAAACGACTCATAAAGAAACTGAAAATCAGTTAAATATCTTAAAAGCAAGATTGACGGCATTTATTAATAGTGATAATTCGAAAACAGAATTAACTGAATACAAATCTTTACCGCCTACTCAATTTCCTGAATTAGTTATGCTTCAAAAGTCATTGGAATCTTTAACAAAGGAAAATCAAATGTTAAAATTGCACTTAAAAGCATTAAAGAGAGAGCGAAGTGAAACTATTTCGGGTTCAAAGTATTTAAAGGAAATGCTTCAGTTTAAAAACAATGACATAGAAAAGCTTGAACAAAAAATACATCAAATAGAAAAAGATTACGAGCAGTTACAATTAGAAAACTTTCAAAATAAAACAGATCTCAAGCAAAGAAACATCGAGATTGAAAATAGTAGGATTCTAATAGTAAAATTATAAACTTATTTAAAACTGTAAAATATGTTAATTTTTTGAATTATTTCAGAATGAAATGGAAGACGATGGGCGCATAATGAAGAAACAAATTGAAGAATTAAATGAAAAATTACGATTAACTGAGGAATTGAAAGTTGTACCAGAAAAATTCCTGAAGAAAATGAGTGTAACAAATACTGAACTATCTTTAATTTAACTTCTCATGTTTTAATTTGTAGGAATTAAAGCATATGGTTAGACAACAAGTCAAAGACAACAAGTTGATGGCCGAAACATTATCCAAACTAACTAATGAAAGACAAATATTGCAACAGAAAATTAATGAACTCGACGCTTGTTCTGTTATGCCTTTCCCAGATATTGCAGCAAGAGTAATGTAGGATACAATTTTATCGTTTATTTTATTTATATTTTGTTTTTATTTAGGCAAATCATCTTTTTGCGCGATATTTGAAATCTGAAAGTAATAAGAAAGCCCTTGTTTGGCAAAAGAGATACCTGATTTCCCTGCTTGCTATACATCAAGATTTTCCCCCGACAACTACAGTACCCTTGTCCACCTTTGAGAAGAAATTTAGTAGTAAATCTAAAAATAAGAGCGTCAAACGTTTTAAGTAAGTTGACAAAATAAATGAATCGCGTTATTTATTTAACAGTAATGTTTTTCATTGCATTAATTTTTTGGGTCATAATTAGGATTATGTAATTCATTTTGAATATATTTAGTAAAGAATATTATAAAAGTAAGAACTAAAATTAACACATCTAGAATATTCTCCCACATTGTTTTTTGAATTTAACTAAAATTTAAATAAACCAGTGAAAAATTGATAAATAATAAAAAATATTAAGCGAATTATAAACAAGTGGAATATAACCAAATGCAGTTTACGTTTAACTCTTTCTATATCTGCTATTTGGAAATTCATCATAACTACATAAAATATAATTCAACGGTTAACCTCCACAATATTTTTTATTTTTTTTATTTTACGGAGTATGTATTTTACTATTTTATAGGAATCTCATTTTACATTCCAAATTTATTTAAAGCTCTACTTAATATCTTTTTCAAAATCATAGTATAATTTTTTTAGTAGGTAGTAAAACGTATCTAAACGCTGAATGCAATGATTTTTTTTCTTTTATATAAAATCAATACATATTTTCTTTCCACAGAATATTAGCCATTTCAATTGTAGTAGTAATTCGTATGCAGTATTTAGTTCGACGCTGGCAGTCAGGTAAACGTTTCGGTACACATTTACCTTCTTCAGGAAAATATGACAGTAACGTATTTACTAATGTGCCTACATATTTTCAAATGACTCAATTAGGATCACGTAGTCAAACTGATTCTTCTGCAAAAAATCACAACAATGTTGACACACAGTTTGATCATATCAAAAATGTTCAAAATATTTTATCGAATTCCAATATGGGAAAGAAGAATTTGGATGTTGACCAGTAAGTACAGCGGCATGCATCATGTTGTAGGAAAATTTTTGTTGATAGTAATAATTAAAACTAAAGAAACATAACAGTAAATATACACATCGAGGAATTATATATACATATATATATATGTATCGAATTTTCTAGTTTCAAAATAATTTATTTATCTAAGCAGACTAAACTAATAACTAAAAATATAACACTATATACAGAACACAAATAACTTAACACTATTTGTATGACAATTATTTATTTACACACTTATTTATATAACTAAAATATTTATTTCGCACTGTACTGAACTGACTGCAGTCGTATCCTGGTCTGTATTTCTACCACATAGAGTTTTTCTGGAGAATTCTAGAAGCTTCTCATTACCTCGGAAGAATTATGAGTTTCACGAAATATCAGCACTTGATTTATGGCTTCGATAGCGCGAGTCTACCTACAGGCACGTCGTTCTCCGAATCGGTGTAAGGTGCCGTCGCCGATTTCGATCACCTGCGGCTTAAGTTTGCAACAGACACAATGATATCCCATCGTGTCGTAGTTTTTTTAATGTATAATTCAATTGGAATACCCAACAATTGTAGCTACATAAGCATTGCACCAGTATGACTTTTTATGGCAAAATACAATTAAATTTTATTGTGCTATTGATAGAAAAAGAGGTATTAGAAATAGCAGAAATATAAAGGGCGCGATGGAAATCAATCAAACTTATTTTCTAACCTCAAATCGAATAGAAATCATTGAAATCGAATAGAAATCATTGAAATCGAATGGAAATGGTCGGGTAGAATTGAAATTGCACCAAATCGGTTTTTTGTAACTCCTCGGATCGAAATGTGTGGTAGAAGTCGATTTCATTTGCATCAGGGCGTCGGAATCACATTTTTATATTATTAGGAAAAATTGGTTATTGGTTGAGGTATGTTTCTTAAGATACTTAATAGGAAAAAAATATCTACAAAACTAAACCTCAAACAATGATCTAGAGGATAGTTAAACTGTCTGATTAGATTTTTAATGAAATTTGTTTTTAACGGTAACGTATCGATTCATTGCGCGATTTATTCTTGTTCGTCACTTCGTTTCGTCACCTATTAAAATTTTTCCCGCAGAAATCTTTTTTTTTTCGTGATTCGTCACCCATTAAATTCAATTTTAAATCCGGTTAAAATTCTTTCTTCACATTTCATCCAGACTTAGGTTTGAAAAATAAAAACGTTAAAAATAAACACTTCGATTGTGAAAAAAAAATTATCGCAAATAATATAAATTATTATTATTAAATAATTATTGACATGCAAAGCTGTCTCAGGTTAAATGGACCACCCGGTATTTCATTAAGTTCGACTTATGGAGTCTGCTTTTTGAGATTCCACTAGATGTAGACTGAAGAACAAGCCTTTTGAAAAATGTTGCTCTAGTGAATTGATATTGAAACACAATACATGGTTACTTCATATTTAACTGATTTGACTAAGACTTTATTAATTCCTTTCCAGTGTTAGTGAGAATTATTTCCGGCCTCCTGATGTACCGCAAATATTATTGAGTGAATACCTTGAGAGATTTGACCAAATACAAAAAAGACTAGGCATCGCCGCAGAAAACAATGCTCTTTGATTCAATTGTTTTTAGCAAACAAGTGATGTACTTTTAGTTGTATGTTAATCTAGTCTATACATTTTTATTTAGCACATTAAGAATTGAGCCTATTTATGTATGTATAGCATTAAACAAAAATAATCTTGTTAATTTGCTACCACAATATACATAAATATTGACTACTGCTCATATATGAAGAGAATTAAAATAAGAAAATTATTATTTTTGTAAAATACTGTGCCTTATTTTTAGTATAGTAACATAGGCTATCGCGGCCGGAATGAATAGAAAAATTAAAGTTCGGACTGTGGTCGATAAGAACTATTACTTACAAATGTTTGTCCAGCAACTGCTACTGACATCTTTAGTTGATCGGAATTAACGAGAGCTGTCGAGACTTCGAGGTATAATCTTCGCTCTCGTCAACACCGTTCCATTGAAGATGTCAGCCACAGTTACCAATGAAACGTTTAGAAGTAATAATTCCTATCGACCACGGTCTATAAGCGCGAACCTTAGTTTTACTTATTTGTAGTGTTTGAGATTTACATTTAGTGTCATTTAGTAATTGCATGTGCTTATGGCCTTCATAAAATTCCGAGCGTCACGTGACCTCCATGTGTGTGCAACCAACAATGTAATTTACAAAAAGTATGAGTAATGTTAATTTCTTGAAATGACAAAATAAGTACAACTTTTTAGCAATAAGCCCAACTACATGAAAAGCAATAAATTAAATTGAGTATGGAAAAGCAAGAAGCATTATTTTGTTATCTTTAATCGAACGTAACCGGAACTCATTAACATTGACAATTAATTGACCGGCGACAGTAAGTTCTAACTATATAGTATCCAGATCCTGAGCGCCAATCCTTTATTACCTAATACACTAGGTTACTAAAAACGTTACTAAAAATCAGGTCACGTGGCTATTGAATATTTATGAAGGCCCTGTATTTTCATACATTTTTGTACTGACAATTATTTAAATAGAAAATTGTTAAATTTATTTACAAGGCTAGTACATTGAATAAAAGTGGAAAAAAAGAATTGCGAAACACTTGTAGGAAAGGATCCCGCGCCAATCTAATGGAAAAAGGTCCGCGTCAAATCTGCTATAACTAAGTGATGTGTTTTTCTTCGTAATTGCAGGATTCATTTCCTTGTTTTCCTTAGTTTAGTTGAATTTCATTGTTTGTTAATATTTGACAAAGCTGTTAATAAAAAATGTAAATTTTCATTTTAAACATGTATATTATTACTAACTACTTACACCTTACACCAGACTACTTTCTACTACTGCTCACATCTATATCTGTTGTATTACAACAGAAATAACTATGTTTAGCAGTTAATTGGTACGATTACTAGGTTCATTTATGTAATTATTTAGTCCACTGCAGTCCATTTTAAGGTGGTGACTGATTGTTGGGCGATCATGGCGACATTACTCCAACTAGATTTAATACCAAATATGGCGGTTGGCGATTCAGAAATACGACATGAGGTCGAATATAGGCCAGGCGATAAAATGAGGCATGCGAATTCGTAATCCAGTATGGGTGAACTTGATAAATATCAGTAAAGCTAAGGTTCGGTATTGTAAGCATGGTCGATACGAACATCACGTCCAGACAGTCGCTGTCGATATTTCAAGATATGGTCGCACTCGTCATTAACACAGTTCCAGTGAAGATGTCAGCCGCGGTAGCCGATGAAACGTATAGACGTCACTTGTACATTGTACATAAGGTATGATGAACGTACTAAATAGCTCAAACCCCAACGCCAAAACTTGGATCAAAAATGTCCGAAGCACTTTTCGATAACAAAGTTATCTTCTTCAGGGACTGAAGTGAACTAATGCTAACGGTAAAGTATATAAGTATATATACTTTTTTTCTTTATAAAAATAGATTGAACTCCCTCAACAGTGACAAAGGTCCTATTCCCAGCTCTCCGTTATTTAGTCTAATTAAGGATATTCTGTAAGGTCACTAAACATTGTGATCGTTTGACTGAGCTTCGTTCATTGAACCGTAACATTAGTTAGTATTTATAATGTAAATTTTACCATTAGCATTTAGTTCACTTCAGTCCCTGAAGAAGATAACTTTGTTATCGAAAAGTGCTTCGGACATTTTTGATCCAAGTTTTGCGTTGGGGTTTGAGCTATTTAGTACGTCCTACAACACCGCCAGTTTCCCCAGTTTCTGATAAGGTATGATATTTCGCTCGTCCTCCCACCATCTCCACAGTTTTTTGATGTACAAAAGACCAATAAACTTAAGTGCTATTCCAATAATACAATTATATTTACCAAGAATATTCAGTATTTGCAATTTTCTAATATACCTTCATCTTATACCTGCTTAAGATTAATAACCTAAACTATGATGGTAATATAATTACATATACGAGGGTGTTCTGAAAAGTTTCCGACCTAACATAGATACAAGAATTTTTATCTTAATTTTTATTTTTATTTTTCTACATAGTCTCCTTGTGACTCTATACACTTCTCCCAGCGATGTTCCCATCTCTTTAATCCGTCCAAATAGTACTCGGCGTTCTTCTCTGCAAAATAATTGTTCACGAAGGTGATTACCTCCTCATTTGACAAAAATCTTTGTCCTCCGAGCGCAGTTTTTAGTTGAGGGAACAGAAAAAAGTCGCTTGGGGCTAGATCTGGTGAATAAGGTGGATGGTCAAGCAGTTTAAACCGTAATTTATGGATTTTCGCCAGGGCAACTGTTCAGGTGTGAGACGGGGCGTTGTCTTGGTGAAACAGAATTTTCTTTTTCTGCAAATGTGGCCGTTTATCCGCAATTTCTGCCTTCAGCTCGGCATCAAGTAATGATGCGTAGTATGCTCCTGTAATGTAATGGTTTTCCCTTTTTGAAGATAATCGATTAGGATAACTCCATGACTATCCCAAAAAACAGTCGCCATCACTTTCCCAGCCGAAGAAACAGTTTTTGCTTTTTTTGGAGCCGGTTCCCCCTATGCAGTCCACTCACTGTTTTGACTGTATTTTGGTTTCAGGCGTATAGTGGTGTATCCAAGTTTCATCTACAGTAATTAATCGGCGTCAAAACTGGGATTTATTGCGCCTAAACTGCGAGAACAGAGCATTGGAAATGATCATTCGAACACGTTTTTGGTCTAACGCTAACGTTAGCAAACGCGGCACCCAACGCGCGGACAGCTTTCTCATGCCTAGATCTTGATTTAATATGTGACAAACACGTTCGTTGTTTCGAACATTTTCAGTGCTTCTGCTATCTTTCTCACTTTAATTCGGCGGTCGTCTAACACCATTTGGTGGGTGAACTTTAGCGATGTTATCGTCAGTAGTTACAGTTTTTGGACGTCCCGAACGTTCATCATCTCCCAAGCTCTTACGGAATTCAGCTGCCCAAAATTTCACTGTGGTAAATGACGGTGAAGAGTCCCCGTACACAGAGTCTAACTCATCTTTGATTTGCGTAGGCGTATTCCCTTTCAAAAACAAATATTTTATGACAGCTCGATACTCGTTTTTTTTCATTTTCACAAAAATACTCAGATCGACTCACTCAAACGACTGTCGAATAAAAACTGCACTTCCAAAATGGCTGAAACGTTGATGTGTTGCTGTCAGCAGATGCACAACTACATTCCCTGACTTGTATTGACGAGTGCTGCCATCTTCACGTTGAGGTCGGAAACTTTTCAGACCGCCCTCGTACATAGATACTGAATAATGCAAATATTTACGGCAAGTTTTTTTTGTACCGTGACACTAACTTTTTGCTGTTATTTGGCCGGTCGTTATTCAAACTATTATTCTAACAATATTTTATCATTATTTTATTTCATATTTATTTTCAGTGTTTATCTGTAGTATCTATTATAATTTAGTGTTATTGTTTCCGTTAAATTTAAGCTGTAGACTAATTGTACGATTTAAAGTATCAACATGTGGTGCGCTGAGTTTAATGGTAATGTAGATAATCAGTCGAAAATCTTCGACAAATCTGTGCTGTCTTTTCGATTTCCCTCCGATAAAAAATTACAAAGCATTTGGATCAATGCTTGCAAACGTAATTACCGCTTTAAAATTGAAACAGTTCGAGTGTGTTCTGAACTTCTTATGCATTCTTCAACATGAATCGGTTATTCCAATAAAAGGTACAGACAATTAAAAGATGATGCTGTTCCATCTTCCATCACAAAATTTGGCACAAACGGAATCAAAATTACTTCGCAAATTGTTACCGAAATGATAAATTAAAATTTTTTTTAACATAAAAAAAATTTATTTTCTGCTCTTGTCACAAATCAGTCTTTGACTTCTAGTGGTATCTTTAGTTGAGTAGATCGTCTAAGTGAAGGAGCCTTTACAAAACCTTCGGAAACATTTATGGGAGTCACACAGCAACTTTAAAAAATAAAAGAAAAATTTATTACAACAAATTTAATACAACAAAATAACTCGACTTATGAGTAATTATTTAACGACCACCTTATTAATATAATATACTTCTATAATCTTTGTATATTACCTTCAACGACTACGCTCTTCATCGACACCGCTCTAGGTAATATCCTATACAGATTTGTACGAAACGTCGGGTATTTTATATATTTTTGGCCCACACCTATATACCTAGTCCGGATAACATATAAAGACTACAGCAGTATATGGGCACCGGCCGTGAAATCCTAAATCATTATGATGTTATTGTAATTTTATGCATTTAATATTTTTCCACATATAATTTTGATTATTTTAAATACTTTTTTAATGTAGACATTCAATTTCTTTTCTTGTGGGTGCCTTTATTTCGTTTCTACCCAAATTCTATTGTTCTATTCTACTTACTCTTACATAGAATTTTCTGTTCAACCTTACCTGCATGTACCCCATACTGATAACTGATTTTTCCTTCGATTACTTTACCTTAAATTTTACACTATTCAAATTCTCCATGTTTTCCATTAACCGATGTCATCACCCTTTGTCAGTACTTCTGTTTCTAAAATATTCGTTCAATTTATGTACTAACAATGTTGACGAATAAATACTCCAAAATTTCCTAAATAAAACCAGTCTCGCTAACTAGTAAGTCTTACGTCTCTACTTTGTTTCTCTGTTTGTGTTTGTTTCCCGTGTTGGCGTTCTTTGCATAATTACATTTTTTATTATTGCTATGTATATTCTTTTATTGTTGTGTTCTTTTTGTATATAAAAGTTGCTATTTGTGTCTGTTACTGTTTTGTTATTTTTAATTTAATAATTCCCACCAACTAAACGCTGAAATTGTGACCCCGAAAGTGCATTTTACAATTTTGTTTCAAAGTAAATAATAAAGAAGAACTATGGCTACAGAAAATAACGCATCAAATAGTGCAGCAGGCGCGACATCAATTGACCGCATTGTTATAAAAGTGCCGGTTTTTATCCCTATTAACCAGAACTTTGGTTTTCGATGTTGGAAAGCAGTTTTGACGCAGTGCAGGAGATTACCAAGTTCGGTTATACATTTAGTGGACTAGAACAAAAATACGCTCTCGAATTTCGTGACAATCATAAAACCGCGCAGTGGTCTATCCTACGTACTTCTAAAACGTGAACAAAACGCTAAGCGGTTGCTGGAGAACAAACCACTTGGAGATCGCCTGCAACGAATTACCACAGGATGTTCTGCAGACCCTTTGGCTAACTCGTCTACCTAAGCACGTCCAGGCCCTGTTAGCTGCACACAAAGACTTACCGTTTACCGTTGGAAAAGAACAGCGATCGCAGTCACCATCATCGAAGCGTATGGTCAATTCAGCAATAGGTATATAGCAGATTAGATTTTTTTTAAAAACAACCGCGTTACAAAATTTGGCAGCTATTAAGATCAACTAAGGACCGTCACACCAGGCCCGACGTTTCCGACCGGGATCACGCTCACGTTTACCTTCCCGATCCAGAAATGTAGGTGAAATTTATTGGTACCATCTTCGTTTCTACAACAATATTAGTAAATGTGTTTAACCGTGCAAATTCGAAACGAATTCTTCGGGAAACGACGCGAACAGTAATAATAATAATGTTTCTTAACGTCACTGGTGGCGACTTTGTGTATTTCCGCGATCGCAACTTCGGAAACCTAGGGAGAATAGTAGTGTAGATTCGACAATTCTGTGAAGAAATTAAGGAGGAGGAGAAGGATGTGATAGGTGGTGGAGATGACGCACGTTTGAACTTGTTCGATATCGCACAGATGTGTCTGATTTTTATACTTGATCGAATTTTTGGGTCTATGAAATATTGCTGTGATATTTGGGTGTTGATGGCCATTAGGTGGGACAAACGTGTTTAACTTATATTATTTTTGGACAATTGTGCTATCGATTTGGTCGTTTAGCGGCTGTAGATAGTTCGTAAATGGGAGGAATGGTCTTTGCAAAAAGACAGTTAATGTTTCTCTTTTTAATTGATAAAAATTATTATCCACTATGTAATTATTTTTATATTAAAAATTCTGTAAAAATTAGAGTTCCATGATTTCACAATCATCGCCCTCACGTCCACTACTGCTACAATTATCGCTGCAAAACCTGCATCTGTTATCTGCAGAATATCGTAATCTCCAAATTTTCGTCATTTAAATTCTTTTCGAAATATCTTCTGTAAATGATTTTGGTGTGGTAATTATCACTATTGCTATAAAACGTAACTTTGATAACGTATTTTTTCAACATCAGCGATGTCACTGTTATTGTAGACAATTACACTAAGCGCAATGTGATTTTATATTATACAGAAATAAAATCCTCAAATCCTGAGACTTCCAAATGCTCGTTTCGTTGTAACGTACAATCACCATCGTAGAAGTTTAACAAAATTCTACAGCCTCCGTTCATACTTAAATAAATCTGTTGTTTCTTCCTACGTTACAATCAACTGGTTACTGTCTCAGTTTATTTTCATATTTTAACATTTATAGTTTCCTAAATACTAATGTAAGGAAGATGACAAAGTGAAACTTTTTACGTAATATATTGACGGTTTGTACATGTGTAGTGATATTATTGTAACCAAGTTTTAAGAACAGAAACGTTTTCTAATGCGCCATTGAAGTAGGGATATTGCATAAAAGAATGATACCTGCAAACGGAACTGCTTTTATTATCTGAATGAAGTTTCTTTAAAAAATGGGCACTTCAAATCTTCTAGACTGTAGATATTATGAAGATATAAGAACTCCGTCACGTTAAAGATTTCAGAATGCATGGCTTTAGATCCCTTTGCTTAACCTGATGTAGAAACTGTGCGTTCAATTCACCATCCTGACTATTATAATGATAAGAGAGTCTCAATTACTCTAGTATTTATGGGCAAGTAAATAACATTAATTGGATTTTCCACTATTTTATAGCCCGGCGAAACTTTTGAAAAGAGATAATGAATAAAATGAGTTTTTTCGTAATTTTTATATGAACCCGAAACAAGATTGCAATGAATGCATACCGCATTTACCTTAAAAATATTCGCAGGGTAATCAGACACGTTATGATTATTAGCTTTAAGAATCCTCGGTTTAAATCCCAACAGGCGTCCTAAAGAATCCTGTTTTGTGAAATCAATCAAGTGTTGTCGTTACCAGTTATATTTAGAAATATCGCATTTTTCCTCTTATTTTCGGATCAATTGAAGGCGCAGATAACGATTCACATCATATATTGCTTGCGTTTAAAAATGAAGAGGAGTTGTAGTATTTAATAAAAATTCCAATACTGGATGACCACAATGGGAAGTGTTGTACATTTGTTTGCGGTCGTAATTATAATGGATTTCACACGGTTAAGAAGAATTTAAATAGTTTACCACTTCCAAGGGTTATCGTAAATTTCCAAAACTGTCAAAGTAAGTTGCGACGCAATTTTCGACTTTATGCCTTGTCAAATGCCACGGTTATTAAACTAATACAGTTGCCTCACTTCGATCAGCTTGTTGGCGCGGGGGAAGAGGGGTCTGGTTAGGTTGTGGCGTAGCTCAGAATGTACGAGCTACGGGTGACTTCGTCAACGCCAATAGTGTGTCGTCAGTATGTCTGCAATTCGCTTGTAGTTTTCTTTAATAATAGACTACTTTTGAAATACGATACTAAAAGTGTTTGATAAACGAACTAGTGCTTAAGGGTATGTTAAATTAGGGGATTGTATACATGTCGCATATAGATAATTCATAAAAACGAACCAAAAATATTTTACATTTCCATAGCCATTGCCATTATAGGTAGATGCATAATCTTGTATGTACCTACTTACCTATTATCAATATTATATAATTGTGATTAATAACGACGCCAGTAATAATATAAGTAATTCAAAGTAAGTAATGAGTTACCATCACTTTTCGAACTCCTAAATTGTAATAATTTTTTAAAAATTATTGTACTACCTACATGCAAATGAAATTATTATTATACTGATTCTATACTAACTGGCAACCATTATTTATGTAAAAATTAAGCTACCTACTTAAAATTATCTGGACAACAATTTTTCTTTCTGTAAAATAATGCAATTATGAATGAAGCTAATATAAATAAGGCATATATTACTCAATTCTGAAGGTTATCTTCAACTTGTAGACTATTTATAAAATGGTAGGTGGAATACGCTGTAGTGTCGGTTCTTGTAAGAGCCAACAGGGAAAAATAAGGACTTGTTTTTTTTTTCATTCCCAAAAGATGTTCAATTACAAAAAGAATGGATAAATCGATGTCATCGAGTCCATAAAATTAATGTAATAAACGCCCGGATTTGTAGCCTGCACGAAAGTGGGGAATTCGAAACTTTTTAAGGTATCTTTATAAATCAACATTAGTTAAGGCTCTACTAGGTAAATTTAGATAACGCTGTGAAGTTTTTCTTTTTGTCTGGTAAATATAGTCCTAGACCTTTTCTTCGTTACTTTATTAACATGCGGATTGTTCAACAAAAAGATTTGCTACCTGCCATCAACCGTGATTTCCGTGATGAACCGAAGACTCGTCGACACGGTGCTCTTGTTACCGTCAACGATAAGATCAATCGTTGCTGGCCCCTCAATTGTGGAAAAACAAATATCACTATTTCACTTTTGCAGCACCCTAACAATCTTCGTTTTGAAAACGTATATGTATATTCTAAGTCGTTGAATCAACCTACACACAAATATTTAGAGAAACTTTTTAAACCAATCAAACAAGTCAGCTAACAATCTAAAAAGACAGGTAAAATTCCTGTAACGTCTAAACAGCTAACACCAATACAAGCATTCTGAGAATATCATCTCACCAACACATGCAAAATCGAATTCAATTTTTATTTTTGATGATGTTGCCTGTGAGAACCAAAACATTGTTAGAGATTATTTCAGTATGGGGCGTCATAATAACACCGACTGTTTCTATCCTTGTCAAACATATAGGTACTCATATTCCGAAACATCTAATTCGCGATAATGCAAACCTAATAGTTTTGTTCAAACAAGATGAACAGCCTTAAACATGTTTATTCCGATCATGTTAATAATTAAATTAACTGATTGCGTATCGTAATTATTATAAAACATGATTAAATAATCACAAATTAATTTGAGTACCTAACAGAAAAGAAATGGGTAGTTTCACTAAAATTTATTGATAAGACTCAACAATTGTTTCGACCGTCTCTGGGCATTATCAAGAGCAAAAAAATCTGTTACTAGTTCTAAAATATATGTACAGGTATTTATAGATGAATTTAAACTAAACCTACGAATAACAAATAAGCAAGACAACGTACAACTGTGAAGTACAAATAAGATTAAATGTTGGGGAATTCCACTAATAATAAAGGTGAATCGACCGTTGTTAATTCTATACCTAGTTGTTTACAATATTACTTTTATTTTGATGGCCTTAATTTCTAAAGATTCTAATAAATTTAATTTAAAGCTTTTATGAACATTATGCAATAATTTGGCTGAATTTAAATCCACATTATGTCTAAGGTCTAAACAATGTTGGGCTAGGCCTGTCGTATTTTTTTTTGTTTTTTTATGGCCTGTAGATGTTCTTTTAATCTAACTGATGAATCTGCCTGACTGACCTAAATAAAATGCTGAGCAATTACTGCAAGTTACTTTGTATACTCCACTTTTATCTAACATATCTATTCTTGTCTTGTTATTTAGTATAAGTTTTTAAATTGATTTTATTGACTAATATGGGGACGATGTCAAACTTATGAAGGTAGTTTTTTAATTAATAACTAGTGTTGTTAATAAAATTAATGTAGCAAAAATTCGTTATACTAGAGTCTAGGTTGGGCTGAGTCGTACCTTTGTAAACGTGTTTTAAGATTGCTTTACGTTTTTTGTTTATTAATATTCTATCTAAATTTGCAGAGTTATAACCGTTATTTTGACTTATCGGTTTTATTATTGCTCGTTCTTTATTGTAGCTTGTATTTGACAAGGGTATCGTAACTAATCTATGAAGTAAACTGTTGAAGGAGGCCATTTTTATACTAAAGGACTTATTGGTCTCAATTTCCATAGTAAATTGAATATTTACGTCAATAGAATTTAAAAAATTAGTTAATTGCCCAAGACTCCCTTTTCAAATACACAGGACGTCATCTACGTAACGCCTCCATAAAACTATGTTTTTCACAAGATCGTGTTTACTATCGAATAGAATGTTTTCAAATGAGTTCATAAAACTTCTACTAACAAGGGTGATAAAGACCTATGGTGTCTTACTTAAACGCCCCATCGTATAAATTGTGTCGATTTTGTAACACTTTTTTAATATCTCATTTCATGTGTAATTCAAAGTACAGTATCAAAAATTCCTTACATTTAGTCGAGTGTCGTAAAGAAGTGATTCTACCAACTAAATCATATTTTGTATCTTTTGACGTGAAAAGCCTTTTCACATCAATCCCGATATTAATTAATTAATATTAATCGATAAATTAGACAGTAACGTTGTACTAAACCATAAGGTTAAATTTGAATTTTTAAATGTTTTAAAACTATGTCTAGAACAGAATTACTTCAAATTTGAAGATAGCTACTACATACAAAAAGATGGTCTACCAATGGGCTCTCCTTTCAGAGAACAAAATGAGAAGTATAACCGAAATGAGAATGAATATCGGAATCAGAATAATAATCGAATAGGATATAATAGAATCGAAGAATAGAATGATAATAGAATCAGAATCAGAAAGATAATGACAGTAAGGGTGATGACACTAGTGTTTATAGAAATACGAAGAATTAGGTAGTATGGAAATTTTGATAGAAATATTTACAGAGAAACAAGCTATTAGAAAAGGGTGCATGAAGGTAAAAGTAAAGATGAATTTCTAGGTATAGAATACGTGACAGAACAATAGAAAAGAATTTAGATTGAAAGGAAACAGGCATGCACAAGAAATGAAACGGAAATTTTACATTTAAGAAGTTCTTAGAAATTTACCTATAAAATATTTACACAAGAATTTAATTTGAATATTAACATACAGAAAATGATTTTTTAATTTTACTGTTGTGGTCACAGATATTTTAAAAAAATGGCGATGGTGTCTTAAAATACGTGATATTTTTATTTCTCGAAATTTTTAATAATTTGTTTTTCGGTATATTAACCACTGCCATGACATAAAAATTTCTTGTTAAATACTTCTTTTCTTCTTTGTTGTTACGAAAAAACTTTTTTTGAAAATTCGATTTTTTTTAAATTAAAAAAACCAAGGCATACAGAGGTGTGATGCCTTAGGAAAAAGTTTCTCTTAAGAAGATGATATAGTAAAAATATCAACCGACAATTCCCGGGCGGCATCTGACCCACGTGAACCCTGCTATACTCTTTTTATCCACTTATGTTTCCTATAGTGGGTCGTGTTTCATTCTTATAAGGAAATTTCAATTTTCTTTACGATATTTCCAATCAGTAAAGTACAGCATAGCGTTTTGGTTTCTATTTAAAATCAACAATAATTTATTGAATGAAAAACATTAACACAAATGTAAAAAATACAAATTTAATTACATTCCGATTATTTCAAAGCACAATTTCAATTGAATAATCTGAGACCACAAACAAAAATTTTCCTAATTAAACGTTTTTATTCAAAAATATTGACATTATTGAGTAAATTGCTAATATAATTATTGGTTAAAAGACTGTTGGTGGTGTATTGGTATTTTAAAATCATGATCATTTCTCACAGGATTTTTCAGGACTTCAATTAAATTTCAATTTATTGTAGGTGTCAAATAATAAAATCATGCAGTGTTTTTTTATTGGGCAATTAAAATGTAATTGCAGAATAAAAATTGAGGATTGAACACATCGGCGTCGATTTCACAAGATAAATTTTGTCAACAGGCGGCGGCAACAATTCAAAAGCAGCAGTGGAACAGTCCAATTTGGCTTTTGGAATGTTTATCGCCCGCGAGTTGGTAACCATTCCGCAAATCCATCGCAGATTAGCGATGTCGCGGATCGTAAGCATTTCTGAAACTTTTAATTAGGTAATCTAGTAGGTAGGTACCCACAGTTAACTGCTTAACTTATTTTTTTTTCTTTTTTCTGCAGTTTATATACCTACACAAATTTCACACAATTTTTTCGACCTTCAACTTGAGCCATCGTCAGACTGAGGAAATCATTCAACTTGTAAATTATAAACCATGAATAATTCTTTACTTAACTGTTTTCAGTTTTGGCAAAATTCAAATTTACAAATTATTAGTTTACTCACATCGATAAAATTAAATTGTTATCAGTAAAAGTGATTGATGACCCTGTGATTGTTTAGAAGTGGCTCTAGACCAAAATCGTTACAATTTTTTTAACGTTATTTGCATGCTGAGGCTGTTAAAAATAGACAATTCAGATCGGCGAAAGCCGTTTTTTTACATTTAATTAAAAGAAATCGTAAATTGTAAATAAAATTCAATAAAAAAGAAATTATTATACAGCTATCAAAATTCGGACATCTTACTTTTTGTTCCCTTTTTTCATACACCCCCCGCCCTTCACCTACATACCCTAATTGTATGTCCGATTATGAGTATAGGTGCTGTAATAGGAGCAATGGGGGTACCCCAAGTTCTCGTCAAAATCAAGAAAAAACAACAAACAAAATTATTTTTTTCAAAAATCTTTATTTATTTAAATCGAAGAATTTGGCGGTGAATGTGAATCGTCTAGTGTTAAGACCTTTTAATTACGTAGAATATTGTATAGAATGTTGTAACTTAGATACTTTAATTATTATTATTATTAAATAAATACATTTAACCATATAACACATAATGAGTTCCGTACGAGTTATATGTGGTAACAAAGAAAACACAAGTAATTTTGAACTACATAACTTATATACATTTAATAAAGTTTAAGGTATTTATGGTACAATTATTGTGAAAGTATATTTTAAATAGATAAAACGAAAATAAAACACCTGGTATAACTTTTCACAGTTTTTATTATAGGAAGTATTTCTACGTAAGTACATAATGACAGACCTTGTCGAAACAATTGTCGAGTTCCGATAATAAAAACTGAAAAGTTATACCAAATGTTTTATTTTCGTTTTATCTATTATTTACATTTCGTACATATTTACAATTGCCCTTGGTATCGGTTCGGGAGAAGAAGCACCCTTTTTATTTTATATCAAAGAATATAGGGTTGGAACAGATATGCCATCAAAGACCTTTAGTTACCAAAATAATGTGTTGGTACAAAGTTCGAACAACGTCAAACTGTGCAACAACGACGCGTTAGAAAAAACTCTCGTATGTTCGTCTGGAACTGGGAGAAGGAAAGTCGTGCTAATCGGGAATTCTAACCGTCGTTAAAGCCGCAACCGCTACCTTGGTAGACCATGTTAAAATACCTGTTGTCTGAAGATGAAGCGGGCACACTTGGTAATCAGGAAACCTTTTATATTTTTTTGTCGAACACGTCACACATGGTGAACATAGCCCTTTATTTTTGTTTGGCGAGACACGTCACCTTGGTTTTTTTTTTTTTGGTTTATCCTCGGGGAAGGGAAATCTTAGAAAGACACCTCCCCAGGGGGGAGGTAGTGTCTGATTCGCCGAGGCGCCTACCGACTAAAACCCCTCCTCGAGAGAGGATTTTCAACCATGAGGTTTTAACATCCCTGGATAGATGTGGAAAGGTTGGGATTGGGGATTGGGTTCGGGAGTGGGCAGAGTAGGGAGCGGGGGGCGGGAGCGTTCGGGGAAAAAACCAAACTCGGAATTAACAATGAGCGAAGAGGGGCAGCTCAGGGTAGAAGGTGACAAGGCCTTCTGAAACGGTCGTTTGGTTTGGGGGCGTAGTTGGAGAGTGTCGAGATGGTGGGGTTTGGGTGGCCTGACACTGAGGCCAGGAGGTCTGCCGCGTATGTTTTTGCAGCGTCGGGGAGAAAAGGTAAACCGGTTTCTTTCAAAATTTGGATATTTCTGACGAACCAGGGATAGTTTAATGCGGAACGGAGAATCCGCATGTAGGTGCCTTGAAGAATTTTCAGGCGGTGGGGAAGGGCGCAGCCCCAGGCGGGAATGGCGTAGGAACAAATGCTCCTGATGATTGCGTTAAACGCACGGATTATCGTTTGATGGGAGATGGAATTGTTACGGAAGAAAGGCCTGAGCGCAATGTATGCGTCCACAGCCTTGTTTCGGGTGGATATGATGTGTCGCCTCCAGTTCAGGGTTCTGTCGATGACTACGCTTAGGTAGGTGACGGAGTTTGTCCATTTGACGGGGCGGTTGTTGACGATTATGGAAGGAAGTTTCCGGGTTCTGTGAGAGAAGAAAATTGCTTCCGATTTGGTCTCGTTAATGGAGAGTTTCCATGTCCGATGCCAGTTTAGGAGCTGGGGCAGAAAATTGTTGATTCTCGCAGAACGGTGGATAATGGTTTTACCGGAGTTTATTAGGGCGATGTCGTCCGCATATAGAGCAATTAGAATTGATGGGTGGGAGGGCATGTCTGCGCAAGACAGATTGAAGAGGATGAGAGATAGTTTGGAGCCTTGCGGGACACCGGCCTTGACGGGTTTGCTATCTGACAGAGCAGTGCCGACGCGGATGCAAATGCTTCTGTCGGTAAGAAAGGATCTGATAACCCCGATTAGAAAGTGAGGGGAGTTGAGGGAGATTAGTTTGGAGATAAGGCCTTCGTGCCAGACTCGGTTGAAAGTCTGTTGGACGTCAAGAAGCAGCATTGAGGTGTGACGACGCTTGTTGAGGTTATCAGATATGTATTCGCTTACGCGAAGAAGTTAGTGACCAGTGCCGTGTTTCTGCGGAAATCGTATTGAAAGTCGGGGAGAAGGTTGTTTTGCTCCACGTGGTCTAAGAAAATAGATTCGACCACTTTGCTCATCGAACTGAGCAGGCTGATGGGTCTGTAGCTCGAGGGAGAGCTGAGGGGCTTCCCCTTTTTGGGGAGACATATGACGGTGGCTTCTTTCGAGACCAGAGGGAAGTGGTGGAGCCGCATGATGACGTTTGTGATGTTGCACAGTGCTGTTATGTGCTTTGGTGGTAGGACTTTCAAGATTCCGTTGGGAATTCCGTCAGCGCCAGGGGCTTTTCTATTTTTCATGGATCGGATGGTAAGGGAGATTTCACGGGGGGTGGTGTGTTTAAAGTCTCGTATAGAGGGGTTGAAGTTTGGTGCGTCGGATTTGGTGCGCACGTGAAAGTTGACTAGATCCGCGGGGCTGGGCAACGGGGAGCACTGGAGGCAGAGAGAGTCTGCGAAGATTGCAGCCCTTTCCTCATCTGTCGTGTAGCCGTGGAGCCGTTCTGTTTTAGTGGCGAGAGATGGGGAGCTCTGTTTCGGAGATAGTGGATGAGTTTCCAAGTGCTTTGGGGGTGTGTTTCAGCCTGCACGATGTAATCGTCGAAGGCTGCGCTGCGGAATTCGCTAAGGCGAGTTTTTAGTTCTCGCTCGAGGGTGGTTAGTTCTGCGCGGTGCGCTGGATTGCGGTGTTTTTGCCACTGATGACGGGGCGAGAGATCGTGGAGAGCTCGACTGCGCTGATGATCTCGTTTGATAGGAGATCCACAGCTTCATCGAGTTCCGCTGTTGTGCGAATTTGAGTGCACTTGAATGAAGTTGTTTCGAGGATATAGCGGAGATGTAGCCAGTCCAGCGAGGTTTTTGTCTTTGGGGGGTTGTAGAATGGGCTGCCGATTTCTAGTTGGACGGGTAGATGGTCCGAGCTGAGTCCGTTAAGGACGTTGGGATCGGTAGAAAGATTGACGTTTCTTGTGACGAAAATGTCGAGGATGTCGGGAATATGGTTCTGTACTTCAGAGAAGTACGTAGGGTCTGGGGGGGCTTCAATTGTGAAGTATAAGTCAAGATATTTGGCAAGAAGAGAGATGCCTTTCCTATTGTTGTATCGGCAACCCCAAGCGGTGTGTTTGGCATTGAAGCCGCCTGCGATGATGGTCGAGACGTTTGGAGGGAGGAGAAGGGGGAGATCTGAATGATTATTATCGTTCGGGGGCGAGTAGAACTAGATGATCCTAACGGGGCCGGTGATTGTTGAGATTTCAATGCCAACCGCTTCGAATGAATCAGTGGCCAAAGAAACGGGCCTGTGTTTAATTGTGTTCCTGACTAGGATGGCTACGCCACCTCCTATGGAGTTTTCACGATCTTTTCTGAAAGATGTGAAGTCTGGGACAAAAAGTTTGTGATTGAAGAAAAGACGTGTTTCGGTGATGCAAGCAACGCCGATTGACTTTTCTTCGAGGAAATTCTCGAATTCGGTCAATTTACCTCTAATGCCATTGGCATTCCAGGTAACTAATCGAAGATTGTTGGGGTGGGTGGTGTTAGACATTTATGGAAGATTCAAGGACGGCGACTAGGCTGGCAGCCATTGTTTGAACAATGGCCTGTATTTTGTCCTGAAGGGACGGGGTTGCTCTTGGGGCTGAAGTGGAACTTAGAGTTGTGGTGCGCTTGTGGGTGGGGGGTGGGGGTGGGGGGCTGACCTTACTGCTCTGGCAAAGGACTTAGTGAGGGGGGGGCGCCGACACTGGGGTGACGGAAGAGTTGGTGATTTTATTTGCTGCTTTTTGGCCAGCCGGGGTGAGGGTTTTTGAGTTGAGGGTGGTTCTCTTTGGAACCTTGGGGCAGCTGCGGTAGGTGGCGCGATGACTGCCTTTGCAGTTAGAGCAGGAGGGAGTAGCGTCCTTTCTGTCTTTCGACTTGCATTCTGCGGTTGCGTTGTTACGACCGCAGAAAGAGCAGACCCAGGCGGCGTGACAATAATTCGCTGTATGGAAAAACTTCATACAGCGGCGGCATTGGGGAACGACTTTTGTTGCCCTTTTTGGCTCAACTTTGACATTGAGCCCGCAGAGCTTACCATGTTCGAAGATTGACTTTGAGTTTGGAGCGGTGCGGTCTAGCCGGACGGACATAAGTGGCCAGATTTTACCACCGTTAGACATATGGTGGACGCTACGGATTGCATAACCTTTGTTGGTCAGTTTGGACTCGATGTCTTCAGTCGGGATAGATTCGCAGACTCCGCGGATGACGACATGGAGGTCCCTGTCTTGGCGGAGCTGGTTTGTTGAAAATTCGACCTTAGATTGGTCGAGGAAAGCGGAGAGGCGACGAAAATCGTCAACGGACTTGGGATAGACTCTGATTGAGTCAGAGGTATTGATGGTTCGGCGGTCGGTGATGCCATTGCTGTCCATGGCACGACGGATTTTTGGCCAAAGAGATTTTTGGCGGATGACGATGGGGGGCGGAGCTTGAGTGCTCTGGGAAGGTTGGTCGGATTCGGAGTCCGATTCGGAAGATGAAGAGGAAGAAGACAGAAAAGGAGCGATTTTCCTGCGTTTTTTGCCGACTTTAGAAAAGCCGTCGGTGGTGGCGGGGGGTGGCACAAGGCTGGGCCGTGCCTCAACTGGGGTGGGGGTGGTCGAAGTACTGGGGGGTAAGTCTTCGGCCATCGTGACTGGGGATGCGTCTCTGGGAAGACGACGCACGTATTCGGTTAAGGCCTCGAGTTTGGCCTGGAGATCTTTTATGGCGGCCGTTGCGGCCTCATAGGAGAGGCCTTCCAAGAGTGCGGGGCTCTCGGAGGCAGACATTACGAAAGATTGCACTCACGTATGTGGGGTATGCTTGAGAAACCGATGTTTGATTGGAACAAGGTTGTTAGTACTAGGGGGGTGGTGGGGGTAGGGGGTGGTGGGGGTAGGGAGCGGTGAAGTACAAGGGGACGTTGCGTACTCGGTCCCCAAGACTGTTGGTTAGCGGTTATTATTGATTAAAAGATTGACTTACCTAGATTCGGCTGGGCAAAGGCGATGACCTTGAAGAAATTGAACCAACTAAACCTCCTGGTTTAGTGCTGCTGGGTTGTTTGGTCGGCAAAGATAACTGCCGGTTGGTGGCCCCGCGGTTTACGCGCTGCGAGAAAACGGCTAATCTGTACGGTGCTTCAAACGGCTGTGTGCGGCTTGGCTGCGTGCTTGTTAGCGGTCTTAGCGGTAGTAGTGTGTATGTCACCTTGGTGAACATAGCCTCTATTTATAAGCTGGTTCGAAGCATGCTGCTCTTTTAGTGGACGTCATAAATGAGTGATGAAAATAGATAGGCCACTCTCTAAGAAATATTGGGTACAATGTTTCTACCGACATTTATAGTTACGTCACATAAGTTAAGGTGTTTTTTACGGATTTCTGCAGCATTTAAACACACATGCATATTATACATAACGCAAATAACCAACACAAACATAACTTTACGCGTGTAAATGTATAGGTGTATTTTTACTTGTATTCAAATTTTATTATTTTTAAAATATTAAATTGATTTCATATCAGTGACAAAAAATGGTACATATTTTGCTTTAAATACAAAGACACCAGTTTTCCGCATGACATGAAATCAATTTAACAAATATTAAAATTAATGAAATAAAATTTTTACTTTGTTTTACAAATTTTATGAACAAAAAATTTAAGAGATACTTTGTACAGGCAAACAATTAAATTTATTCATGTGTAAATATAACTTAACAAGTAATGGTAGGAAGAATTAATATAAAAACAAATTGCTAAAACCAAAAGAACACAATAAACTAGACATAAATAAAAATTACTTATTTCTATTTCAATCTCTGAAAACCTTCCTTCTAGAACAACTGTTAGAGCAGCAATTTGGAAAAAAAATAAACTATGATTTAAAAAATTATTATAAATATGACTGCAAATACATGCGTGGTAAATTTAAAGTTGGGAGAATGTATCGTTTCACTTTCTCTGATGTACTGAAACAACATTTGCAAAAAATGATCGTAACAGTTTCACACAGTGTATTTATTCAGTTTTGCCGAATTTCAGTTTTCAGTTCCAATTTTTTGAATGCATATCTGTTGCATCCTTGAATCACTTATTAATTACCTTCGTGCTGTTTTATAATCGCACCAGGTTCACAACAAGGCATCGTCCTCATTTTCACTAATTAAATTAAACACTCACAAAAAATATACACATACACAATGCTTAGTCTTCAACCACTTAATAAATATGCACTTAATTTTTATTTAACCCTTTAAGGCCCAGATATTTAAAAACACGTAAAATATTATTTTCCTTTTCATTCTGTTTATTGATGAGTTAATAGAGCTATGTAATTTTTTTCAAAATCTTGTTTTTGATTTTGAGAAAAATAAAAAAAATGGACTTTTAAGTACCGTCAGGAATAGTATTTGTAATAAATGAGTGCTTGATATACAGAAATAGACAAATTTTATTTTCTCAAGTAATTTTACATTTCTATAAATATTAAGTTTCATAGGATTATATTGCTTGAGTGAGCTTCTCTCTTTGAAAATTATCATACTTTCATCTATACTAATTCGTCTTGTTGTCTCATAGCAATCCTTGAATCGTTTATTCAGTGTATTTGATAATGGGCGAATCTTATAAATTTTGTCTTTATTATCTTTAGGTATTAGGTTGTTGTCATTACAATGCAGATTTTTCAAAATTTCCTCAAAGCGGTTCCTTGTCATGCATTTGGAGACAAGAGGAAGACCTACATCTTCGCTGGTACTCCAATATTGCTTCCATGCAGGTAAACGATGGTAAGCCATAAGAAAATTGATGCCTATAAAAGCAAGCAATTCTTCCCTGGTTAAATTCAGAGTTTTATTACGCTGCATAGCATAAAGGTTACTCTGAAAAACAATGTCATCAATGGATTCTCCAAGCAAACGAAGATAAACATCTGTAGGTGAATTACAGCCAATGAATTCGGTTTCAACAGGCCCTTCAGGGAAACTTTATTCAGGCATTATTTCTTGTGTAGTTACCTTTCTCCATTTCCTGTTTGCTTGTTTTGTGTGCTTTTCTTTTTTTTCATGTTCTTCCTGTTCTAATATTTCCTCCGAACTATTTTTTGAACGCAGTTTCCTTTTTTTTTTTGTAGGCTCGCTTTTCTTTCTATTTTCATCTACTGTTGGGTATGACGTTGGTGTATCCACCAGGTTATTGTCAATATGAGGGTCGTGAGAACAGTATGGTTGAGGGTCTGTGGAAGCAATTGCTGCAGAACAGCTTTCTGCTGTTATATGTATAGATTCGTTACAAACATAATTTGAATCAAGTGGCATATCCTCGGAGTCACTTTCCTCTTCATCCGTCAAAAAACTGTTGTCTAAGGGCAAATCTTCAGTTAATATTTGATTTGCAAGATCCTCTACATCTTTTTGAGTTAGAGGCCTTTGCATGAGCCATTTTATTTTTTTGTCGGCCTTAATTCCTGACGGTACCTTTCGGGCCTTTGACAAAATGGTAATTTTCTTGTTAGAAAAATTATTGTCTATATGATACTTTTATACAAACTTACTCGATATTAATATCACCACCTGTGTAAAACAAAAAATAACCGTAGGGGAACATAAAACAATTGTAATTGCGAAAATAAACAGGCCGTAACCAAATCGCCGCTGGTCATGTGTAATGTCAATTAACAACTGTCACCGAAAAGTCTACGGCAATGAACTCTATACTAATCGTAACTGGAAGGGCCACGACCGTTGGCCGAGGTAGCGCCGAGTGTGTCAGGAGCAAGTGAAACAAGGATGGCCTGATGTTACGGTAACCTGTCTTTGTCATACTCATGACAGGCTTGCAAACAAGTTGAATTTATCAACGGTTCGGGGCACAAATTACCAAATAATTACAATAAAATTCCTTTCAGGTAGTTTAGGCGTTTATGTGCTTTTCAAAACCAACAATTTTACTATGATTTTACTGAAGATTTACATTCAATCTGCTCTGGTATGCTCTTAATTTCGTTTCGTTTGTCGTGTGTTGTTTAAATAGTTTCGCTTTGATTGTTGTGTATTTAAAAACTAAATTGTGTTTGTGTAATTTATTGTATTGTTAGTTGTAGTTAATATTCATAGTTTTAATTAAGAACAACAATGGTGATATATTGTGTAGCATTTGGATGTAAGAACGAGCAAGTTAAACGGAAAATATCTTTTCATGGGTAAGTCAAATAAATCTTACAGAAGTCAATAAAATGAAAGACAGTAAATAATTAGCAATAATATTAACGGCAAATTTATTTGTTGCAGTTTTCCATTTAAGAGACCAGAAATTTTGCAGTCATGAATAAAGGCTGTTCGCAGGGAGAATTGGGCTTCATCTAAAACAAGCAAACTTTGTGGAGAGCATTTTGTACAAAGTGACTATATAATTAATCCCGGATGTACTTCTAGAAGATTAAAACCAACTGCTGTGCCTAGCAAATATAACCCTTTTTAAGCCTAATCACCCTGTAACTGAAGAATTTATAGGTGAAGACTGTCATGAAATTCAAATCATCCGAAAAGTGCTTACTATATACTTAAAATGCCGCATGTTTCACCATTCTAAATTAATAAATTTAGAATTATATGGTAAAAGTGACACAGTTAGGCAAAAACTGACAAAGTTGGTTTTACAGTGAACCCCCGGTAATCCGGCACCCCCTGCTATGACCCCCTGTAATCCGACATGGTCTATTACTAAATTTGACATAATTAATGAAGTATGATTTGTACTTCAGAGTACATATTGTCACCGGCGTAACTCACGGACAATGGAGTCTCTCTCTCTTTAGACTACACTTAGTTATCCAGGCCTAACTTCTAACACTAAAAAAATGAGCTTAGCGCGTCGTACCACTGAATGGAGATACTACTGGGGTGAAACCATTTATTTACATAGATTTTTAAGGAATAAACATATATACAAATACTTAAACTAAAACTAAAAATTGTCACTTCAGGGGGGGAATGAACGGAGAACTTCCTTGGTCACACTTTCTCACCTATTGTCAATGTCCTTATGAGTTTATCTACACTACTATCACTACTCCGACGGGAAATCACTTGGTACGGTGCACAAGAGCCTGGGGTCGAAGCGTACCCCTAGGTTCGGTTGGTACACGACGGCCAACAAGGCGAAGAGCTCGTCGAGGGGGGCCCGATCGGCGGGAACCGTGGTATGTTTCTCGTGGTACGGTGCTGGCTGTCGTTGGCGGCGTCCGGCACGTTTTCCTCGCTTCATGGGTGGTGGTAGGGTTATTGCACGTCTGGATATTCGGAGATCTTACGAGACGTTAGGGCTTCGGTCTCGACCTGGGTGGCTGGTACGCTGGGATGGCGCAAGCACCGGCTAAGAACGACACTAGGGATGCAGCTCGCACAAGCGCGATCCTTAGGTCAGAGGAGATGCTGCTTGGTCAAGCGCAATCTGCCATTCCGTGGTTGTGCGGCGCCTTTTATTCCAATCCCGGGGTGCGAACTTGGAAGGGGTTGTGTGTAGGAGGGTTGATGCACGGAAGGACAGTAGTGGGGTTGTTGCTGTGGTCGCTGCGTGCGCCGAACTTACTGAGTGGTGGTGGTAGCGCGTCGCTAACCGCTCGGGCTCCGCGGCGATGACCGCGCGGTGGTAGCGCGCTGATCTGCACGGCCCGTCATATGAAATAAATTTACTTCTTGAGTATGTACAGTGCCATGCGGAATTGACATGTACAGTACTATACACAAGAAGTGAGATCGGCGATAACGACGACATTTCCCCCCGGGTTAGTTGACGGGGCGTGCAGGCGGAAGAGGGCGTAGGTCGTCTATGTGGATTCGGTTCTGGACATTGTCCCGCAGGACTTCATAGTGGTTTGGCCCAATAACGGCGACGATTTGATGAGGTCCGGTCCATGGTGGATCGAAGGGATGGGATCGGCCAACGTTCCTTACCAAAACTTGATCACCAGCTTGGTACACTATAGGAGGTTCGACTGGATGTTCGGGGAATAAACGCCTGGCGTATACTTGTTGTTGCTGGCCAGCTCTTTGACGTATTTCGGCTCGTTCTTCGGCATTGTTGGTGGTTCTGGGAGGATTAGGTTGGCGCCAATCACCTGGAGCCGGGGTACGATATCCCAATAGTACCTCACTGGGCGCCAATTGGGTAGCCGCATTTTTCCGGCGGTTGATATTAAAAAGTGCCTTGTTGAGAGACTCGTCCCATCGATGTCGTCCGGCCTGTGTGACGTGTATCCGTAGGCACTTCTTAAGTTCTTGGTTGCGACGTTCCACAGGATTGGCGCGTGGATGGTATACCGCTGTATTCCAGGCCCGTATATGATTTCGTTCGCAATAATCCTCCCATCGTCGACTTTTGAATTGTGAACCATTGTCGGATAAGATGGTCTTGGGATATCCGAATCTTGCAAACACTTGTTGTTCCAAGAAGTTAATGATCGCTTGAGCGTCCGTCTTGGGAACTGCGGTGGCTTCCGACCATTTTGAAAATATGTCGTTTACGAAAATAAGGAATCGGTTTCCGCTCGGGGTTTTTGGATATGGGCCCATAAGGTCTATGGATATAATTTCCCATACGTTTTGAGGTGTCCTGGGTCGCTGTGGTGCTGCTCTTTGGCGCCGAGTTTTTACTGAAGCGCAAAGTCGACAACTTTGAACGTACTGCCTTACATCTTTTCCCAGGCACGGCCAGAAAAATTGTTCCTTGATTCGTAAGAACGTTTCATCGCGCCCAGGGTGGCCTGCTTCGACGGCGTCGTGGTGATGATATAACACGTGTTGTTTCATGTCGTTGGAGACCCTAAGAAACCGCCTCGATCCCAAGCGTTTGTATAAAATGTTGTGTTCTACCGTATACAACTCCAGGAAGCCTGCTTCACCAGGAGTTTGTGGACCCGCTTGCTGGACACGTTTCCAGCGATTCACGGTGGCTCGTATTTCCGGGTCCTGTAGTTGCGCGGTTTCGACCCTTTCGGTGAGAGTTTGTAGGTCGAGTTGGTTTACAGTCGGGATTTGTTCCAGAGATTCTTGAGTAGGAACATCTTGGTTTCCGGGTACGCGACTTAGTAAATCCGGAAGTAGATTCTGCGTGCCTGGACAGTGCTCTATTTCGAACGCGAACTCTTGTAGTAGCAAGGCCCATCGAGTGAACTTTGCCTTGTCGTCTTTGCTTTTCTGCAACCACACTAGCGCCCTATTATCTGTCCTAAGCAAGAAAGGACGTTCTTCTAAATAAGGACGATAGCGTTTTATCGCCCAGACGACTGCAAGGCACTCTAACTCGTTGCTATGATATTTTCTTTCCGCTGCGGTAAGCCGAACGCTCGAAAAGGAAATAATCTTCTTTTCTTTGTCTGGCCCTAGTTGATAGAGAACCGCCGCTAGGCCCTGGTGACTAGCGTCGGTTTGCAAAATAAATTTGTCGGTAAGGCTGGGCCTACAGAGTTTTAAAGGTCGACTTAATGCTGCACGGAGATTGTCATACGCGTCCTGGTGCTCCCTTCGCCATATCCAGCGTGACTGATTGGAGAGCAATGGTGTCAGAGAGGCGGTGATTTCGGAAAACTTCGGGATGTATTCGCGCAACCAGTTACACGCGCCGAGCAACTGTCGCAACTTCTTTTTGCTTGAAGGGGGGGTATCTCCAATATTTGTTTGATGTGATGCTCTGTCGGATAGTTTCCATCGGCCGTAATATGATGACCCAAATAGCTTATCTCAGTTTTCGCGATACGACACTTTTCCGGAGCGCAATGTAGGCCGTGTACTTGCAACCGTTCTATCACCAGGTGCAAATGGCGGAGATGTTCCTCGTGCGAGCATGACTTGATGAAAACGTCGTCGATGTAGCCCCGAGCGAAATCCAGTAGCCCAACCAGTACTTCCTGGGACATCATCTTTTGAAATGTTGACGGCGCGTTCTTTAGCCCGAAAGGCATAACTTTAAACTGATATGCGGACCCGTCCGTGGTGGTGAATGCGGTTAAATGTTTACTGTTGACATCCATCGGAACTTGCCAATATCCACGTTTTAGGTCGAGCGCGCTAAATATGGTCGCGCTTCCGAGGCTCTTAAGTGTTTCGGGAATGTTTGGTAGCGTGGCGGCTTCGTCTTCTGTTATTGCGTTTAGGCGACGATAGTCCACGCAGAACCGGTAATCGCCATCTTTCTTCTTCACCAGGACAATGGGAGATGCGAAATCGGAGGTACTCGGTTCAATAATACCGGCAGCTAACATGTCTTGTAAATGTTCGCGTAGAAACCGCTGTTTTTCCGGCGACTGTCGATATGGCGGAATCCTGAAGGCTCTGGCTCCTGGTTTGAGTTTTATTGTATGCCTGGTAGTGGGAGTGGTAGTGCCAGCGTTGTTGGTAAACACGGTTTCAAACTGCTCTACTAACTGCGCATATGAGGCGCGGAAAACCCCCGGAACGTGGCTGAGATCCAGCGGCGCGGCTGACCTCTTTTCCGGTTTTCTTGTTTCCCAGAATACTGTAGTGCGTTTTCGCTTTCCCACATGGATGCACCGTCGTTGGAAATCCATCACCGCGTTACCATCGTGCAGCCAGGGGTGGCCGAGAATGGCGTCCTCTCGCAACTGCGGACACGTAAAGAACGGCGTCTTTGTAGCGGTGTCGGCGAAAGCGACTTCCATTTCGGTAGGTCCGGAAACTTGGACCGAATGATCGCCGGTGGTGGCGAAAGAAATTCGTTGATGTGCTGTACCTCGATGGTTTTGTTTTAGTAGGTTCACCGATGAACCTGTGTCTACCAGTGCTGTCATTGGGGAGCCGTCAATGCGTACGGGAATTCGGGGCAACGAATTTTTCTGTGTGTCGGCCGTTTATTCGTTTCCCGACGTCGATGGTTGTGGTTCTGGTTGTTCTTCTGGCGAGGAATGGATGTTGGAAACTCGGAATGGTTCCCGACGTCCTTGGGGGACAGAGGGTCGTCCTTGTTTCAGAACGGGACAATCCCGGTGAAAGTGTCGACCAGGGCAATGTTGAAAAGGTGGTAGTGGTCTTGGTTCACTTGATCGGTTGGTGATTCCATGGTCCCTGTATTTTTCTTCTTTCTTGATGGGACAGTCTCGATTATAATGATGTCCGGGGCAGTGCTGGCAAGGTGGCAGAGGTTTTGGAGCGGTGGTTGTGCCTACGGGGGTCGGGCGTATATTCTTAATGCGTGATTCTAATCGTACACACATTATTAGTTCGATAAAGGTGCGTGGTTGAATCGCCTCTATATATGTGGCCAACTGGGGCTGTAGTAGATTTAACACGTGCGCGATTAAATCCTGGTCGGTCATTTGAACGTGTAGTCGTTGTGCCAGTAGTTGCTTACGCCGTAAGAAACAAAACACTGGGTCTTGGTTCTGTTTCTCTGTGAAGAATTTTGCCATGGCGGTGCTACGTCTAGCGGCACTGTTGAATTCTTGCAACACCAAATTACAGAACTCGGCCAGAGGAAGATTTAGTGTATGGTACGGAGTGTACCAATTTCTGGCGGGTCCTTCCAGGCAGGTAGGGGCTGCTGCACCTTTTTCTTCTGTGTTTCGTAAGGAGAATTGTCTAAAATGTCGCTGTAGATTGGTAACGAAAGCGACAGGATCTTCCTCTGGTGCCCCGCCGAACCTGGGCAACGGCGGCGGAGCCTGCGGTTGTTGCAATCGTGCTATGAGTTCAGCATAAAAGGTTTCTTGATTAGTTGGGCGCCACTGGGTGTTTTGAGTCTCTCCCAGAAGAGACGACTGTGTGGGTGGCTGACTCGCCGTCAGAAATCGCGATGTAGGCGGCTGTGGTGACGGCACGCCCCATGCATCTATCGTTCGATTTGCAGGGTTGAATATCCCGGTGGCAGGACTCGTGGAACACGACCAAGTTGTAGTGGTGACGGCTGGTGTCGACATATTACTCCCTGGACGACGTAGTTCCTCCATCACTTGGCGGTGGAACGGTGTAGTCATTTTCAAGGCGTAGGCGGCTTTTCCCTGAAAGTCCCGTTGGGCCCCACGTTGGGCGCCAAAATGTCACCGGCGTAACTCACGGACAATGGAGTCTCTCTCTCTTTAGACTACACTTAGTTATCCAGGCCTAACTTCTAACACTAAAAAAATGAGCTTAGCGCGTCGTACCACTGAATGGAGATACTACTGGGGTGAAACAATTTATTTACATAGATTTTTAAGGATTACAAGGTACTCTTTTGTAAAAAAATTCGGACTATAGGGAGTCTTAGGCAGTACTCTATAATCCGACAAATTCGATAATTCGACACTGCCCTGTTTTGTAAATAACCAAAATATTAAAAACATGTATTTCTAATTTTGTTTTTATTTTAATTATTATTTTATTATTTCACCCAACTAACTTAAATCATTTTGTGTATCATGATTGCATTATTTCCTTTTTTTCTATATAACTATTTAAAATAATCACGGATAGGTACAAAATAAATTAAACATTAATAAACTATTTGAAAGAAAGTACGATCCTTCCATTATCTATCATTGGTTAGAAAGAGATAGATATCCGTAACTATCGCGGGTTGCCTATGCAACTGTTTTGCCTCACTGGTTGTTCAATACGCCACCCTTCCAGTTACGATTAGTATAGAGTTTATTGGTCTACGGTAGGAGAGGCTTGTGGTATTTCGGGTATGATCAGAAATGTCGATAGAAATACTACTTGATATTTATTGTTCTAACTTGTAGATTTCAATAAACGTACAGGAAACGTACACTTGATTATTATTAATTGAAAGTATGGTTAAAGAAAGGCACTGTAAGTTCGTAAAAGTTTTAAAAGATGTTAAACATATATCAGGAACAAAAACGATTGTCGTAACCCGTTCTCCGGCTTCACGTTCGCGGCTCGTTCATAAAAATCGATGATCCTCTCCGAATCTTATTCTTCTTCTCCCCGTACCGTACAAGTATGACGCTGTCAAAGCTGTCAAACTACCATTGAGAGTGGACACCACACTACCACCTTCCCAGTGAGCTGGCTGCAAAGCGAACGGTTTTGGTCGGTGGTTTAACTTTGGGTATTCCTGAAGAGGGTGCGGCATACGAATGGTCGTGTTGAAGGGCAGTTTGTTGGGGTGATAAGAATGCGGGTTTTAATCGATCGATGGAAACAGTAACATCGTTACCATTAATTCGAAGAGTGTAGTATTTTTCTTGTCTTGCGATGATCTTGTATGGACCATCGTAAGGAGGACTTAACGGAGGGCGGATGGCATCATGGCGTACAAAACAATGTGTCGAAGTATTCAAGTCATCATGAACGAAGATTTTTGTGGACGAATGATCGCTGGTGGGAACAGGACGTAGAGATGACATTATTCGTCCCAAGTTAGCGGCGTTGGTGTTGACGGGATTTTGGGTTGCTTTGAAGAATTCCCCTGGTAGCCGAAGGGTAGTTCCGTAAACCAATTCAGCCGAAGTACATTGGATGTCTGGCTTGAATACGGTTCTGAGACCTAGAAGAACGATGGGGAGTACTTCTGTCCAATGGGGGTTTACATGAGAAGTCAGTGCACTCTTGAGGGTTCGGTGGAAACGTTCGATGCAACCATTTGATTGTGGATGATAGGCGGTAGTTCGTGTATGTTTGGAGCCTAAAAATTTGGTAAGATGTTGAAAAAGATCGGATTCAAATTGCTTACCGCGATCTGTTGTTATAGTTGCTGGAACACCGAAGCGAGAAATCCACTGATCGAAGAGAGCTTCTGCCACAGTTGCTGCAGTGATATCGGGGATAGGGATTGCTTCTGGCCATCGAGTGAAGCGGTCGATAGCAGTGAGGCAATATCGGAATCCTCGGTTGAGCGGCAACGGACCGATGAGATCGACGTGTATGTGATGGAATCTGGAGTCTGGAGTGGTAATCTTTTGTAGTTGGCTGCGAGTATGACGAATGACTTTTGATTTTTGGCAGGAGACGCATTCGCGCGTCCACTGTGCGCAGTCTTTCTTGATGTTCTCCCATACAAAACGTCGGCGAAAGAGGTCAACTGTTGCTCGTTGTCCAGGATGAACCATGGAATGGAACTTGTCAAACACAATACGTCGGAAAGAAGCGGGGACATATGGACGAATTCGATCTTCTTTGACGTCGCAGAAAATTGCTTCATCAGTACAAGGTAACTGAACGGGTTGTAAGTTCAAACCAGTTTGAGCGTCATTAAGCAATTCTTGCAGTTCTTGGTCATTGCGCTGTTCAGCGGCCATTCCACCATAATCGAGTTCGAGTTGATGGTTGACTGCATTCATCTCAGTTCTGGAGAGACTGTCAGCGACTACATTGTCAGGACCACGAATGTATTGAATATCAGTGGTAAACTGGCTTATGAAGTTCAGGTGTCTTTGTTGTCGAGGTGAAGATTTTTCCGATTGTTGTAGGAATGCAAACGTCAAGGGCTTATGATCCCTGAATACTGAAAAGACGTGTCCTTCCAAGAAATAACGGAAGTATTGGATTGCACGGTAGATAGCAAGTAATTCACGATCATATGTGGAATACTTCTGCTCGGCAACAGTTAACTTCTTGGAGAAGAAACCAATGGGTTTCCAACCATCGTCGTGAAGTTGCTGCAGGACTGCACCTAGGGCTGTACCGAAATGGAAGTCGCTTTCGCCGACACCGCTACAAAGACGCCGTTCTTTACGTGTCCGCAGTTGCGAGAGGACGCCATTCTCGGCCACCCCTGGCTGCACGATGGTAACGCGGTGATGGATTTCCAACGACGGTGCATCCATGTGGGAAAGCGAAAACGCACTACAGTATTCTGGGAAACAAGAAAACCGGAAAAGAGGTCAGCCGCGCCGCTGGATCTCAGCCACGTTCCGGGGGTTTTCCGCGCCTCATATGCGCAGTTAGTAGAGCAGTTTGAAACCGTGTTTACCAACAACGCTGGCACTACCACTCCCACTACCAGGCATACAATAAAACTCAAACCAGGAGCCAGAGCCTTCAGGATTCCGCCATATCGACAGTCGCCGGAAAAACAGCGGTTTCTACGCGAACATTTACAAGACATGTTAGCTGCCGGTATTATTGAACCGAGTACCTCCGATTTCGCATCTCCCATTGTCCTGGTGAAGAAGAAAGATGGCGATTACCGGTTCTGCGTGGACTATCGTCGCCTAAACGCAATAACAGAAGACGAAGCCGCCACGCTACCAAACATTCCCGAAACACTTAAGAGCCTCGGAAGCGCGACCATATTTAGCGCGCTCGACCTAAAACGTGGATATTGGCAAGTTCCGATGGATGTCAACAGTAAACATTTAACCGCATTCACCACCACGGACGGGTCCGCATATCAGTTTAAAGTTATGCCTTTCGGGCTAAAGAACGCGCCGTCAACATTTCAAAAGATGATGTCCCAGGAAGTACTGGTTGGGCTACTGGATTTCGCTCGGGGCTACATCGACGACGTTTTCATCAAGTCATGCTCGCACGAGGAACATCTCCGCCATTTGCACCTGGTGATAGAACGGTTGCAAGTACACGGCCTACATTGCGCTCCGGAAAAGTGTCGTATCGCGAAAACTGAGATAAGCTATTTGGGTCATCATATTACGGCCGATGGAAACTATCCGACAGAGCATCACATCAAACAAATATTGGAGATACCCCCCCTTCAAGCAAAAAGAAGTTGCGACAGTTGCTCGGCGCGTGTAACTGGTTGCGCGAATACATCCCGAAGTTTTCCGAAATCACCGCCTCTCTGACACCATTGCTCTCCAATCAGTCACGCTGGATATGGCGAAGGGAGCACCAGGACGCGTATGACAATCTCCGTGCAGCATTAAGTCGACCTTTAAAACTCTGTAGGCCCAGCCTTACCGACAAATTTATTTTGCAAACCGACGCTAGTCACCAGGGCCTAGCGGCGGTTCTCTATCAACTAGGGCCAGACAAAGAAAAGAAGATTATTTCCTTTTCGAGCGTTCGGCTTACCGCAGCGGAAAGAAAATATCATAGCAACGAGTTAGAGTGCCTTGCAGTCGTCTGGGCGATAAAACGCTATCGTCCTTATTTAGAAGAACGTCCTTTCTTGCTTAGGACAGATAATAGGGCGCTAGTGTGGTTGCAGAAAAGCAAAGACGACAAGGCAAAGTTCACTCGATGGGCCTTGCTACTACAAGAGTTCGCGTTCGAAATAGAGCACTGTCCAGGCACGCAGAATCTACTTCCGGATTTACTAAGTCGCGTACCCGGAAACCAAGATGTTCCTACTCAAGAATCTCTGGAACAAATCCCGACTGTAAACCAACTCGACCTACAAACTCTCACCGAAAGGGTCGAAACCGCGCAACTACAGGACCCGGAAATACGAGCCACCGTGAATCGCTGGAAACGTGTCCAGCAAGCGGGTCCACAAACTCCTGGTGAAGCAGGCTTCCTGGAGTTGTATACGGTAGAACACAACATTTTATACAAACGCTTGGGATCGAGGCGGTTTCTTAGGGTCTCCAACGACATGAAACAACACGTGTTATATCATCACCACGACGCCGTCGAAGCAGGCCACCCTGGGCGCGATGAAACGTTCTTACGAATCAAGGAACAATTTTTCTGGCCGTGCCTGGGAAAAGATGTAAGGCAGTACGTTCAAAGTTGTCGACTTTGCGCTTCAGTAAAAACTCGGCGCCAAAGAGCAGCACCACAGCGACCCAGGACACCTCAAAACGTATGGGAAATTATATCCATAGACCTTATGGGCCCATATCCAAAAACCCCGAGCGGAAACCGATTCCTTATTTTCGTAAACGACATATTTTCAAAATGGTCGGAAGCCACCGCAGTTCCCAAGACGGACGCTCAAGCGATCATTAACTTCTTGGAACAACAAGTGTTTGCAAGATTCGGATATCCCAAGACCATCTTATCCGACAATGGTTCACAATTCAAAAGTCGACGATGGGAGGATTATTGCGAACGAAATCATATACGGGCCTGGAATACAGCGGTATACCATCCACGCGCCAATCCTGTGGAACGTCGCAACCAAGAACTTAAGAAGTGCCTACGGATACACGTCACACAGGCCGGACGACATCGATGGGACGAGTCTCTCAACAAGGCACTTTTTAATATCAACCGCCGGAAAAATGCGGCTACCCAATTGGCGCCCAGTGAGGTACTATTGGGATATCGTACCCCGGCTCCAGGTGATTGGCGCCAACCTAATCCTCCCAGAACCACCAACAATGCCGAAGAACGAGCCGAAATACGTCAAAGAGCTGGCCAGCAACAACAAGTATACGCCAGGCGTTTATTCCCCGAACATCCAGTCGAACCTCCTATAGTGTACCAAGCTGGTGATCAAGTTTTGGTAAGGAACGTTGGCCGATCCCATCCCTTCGATCCACCATGGACCGGACCTCATCAAATCGTCGCCGTTATTGGGCCAAACCACTATGAAGTCCTGCGGGACAATGTCCAGAACCGAATCCACATAGACGACCTACGCCCTCTTCCGCCTGCACGCCCCGTCAACTAACCCGGGGGGAAATGTCGTCGTTATCGCCGATCTCACTTCTTGTGTATAGTACTGTACATGTCAATTCCGCATGGCACTGTACATACTCAAGAAGTAAATTTATTTCATATGACGGGCCGTGCAGATCAGCGCGCTACCACCGCGCGGTCATCGCCGCGGAGCCCGAGCGGTTAGCGACGCGCTACCACCACCACTCAGTAAGTTCGGCGCACGCAGCGACCACAGCAACAACCCCACTACTGTCCTTCCGTGCATCAACCCTCCTACACACAACCCCTTCCAAGTTCGCACCCCGGGATTGGAATAAAAGGCGCCGCACAACCACGGAATGGCAGATTGCGCTTGACCAAGCAGCATCTCCTCTGACCTAAGGATCGCGCTTGTGCGAGCTGCATCCCTAGTGTCGTTCTTAGCCGGTGCTTGCGCCATCCCAGCGTACCAGCCACCCAGGTCGAGACCGAAGCCCTAACGTCTCGTAAGATCTCCGAATATCCAGACGTGCAATAACCCTACCACCACCCATGAAGCGAGGAAAACGTGCCGGACGCCGCCAACGACAGCCAGCACCGTACCACGAGAAACATACCACGGTTCCCGCCGATCGGGCCCCCCTCGACGAGCTCTTCGCCTTGTTGGCCGTCGTGTACCAACCGAACCTAGGGGTACGCTTCGACCCCAGGCTCTTGTGCACCGTACCAAGTGATTTCCCGTCGGAGTAGTGATAGTAGTGTAGATAAACTCATAAGGACATTGACAATAGGTGAGAAAGTGTGACCAAGGAAGTTCTCCGTTCATTCCCCCCCTGAAGTGACAATTTTTAGTTTTAGTTTAAGTATTTGTATATATGTTTATTCCTTAAAAATCTATGTAAATAAATGGTTTCACCCCAGTAGTATCTCCATTCAGTGGTACGACGCGCTAAGCTCATTTTTTTAGTGTTAGAAGTTAGGCCTGGATAACTAAGTGTAGTCTAAAGAGAGAGAGACTCCATTGTCCGTGAGTTACGCCGGTGACAATATGTACTCTGAAGTACAAATCAGTAGTATGTTTTCGCCGGTTCTGGGACACTTTTGAGGAGGGATGTCCTTGACTTCGAACGAGTTCAAACTTGTTGAGTTTAGGTCATTGACCTTAATGTTCTGTGACACTTTTGAGGAGGAGGGAAGTCCTTGTCTTCGAACGAGTTCTTGAGTTTATGTCAATGACCTTAATTGGAGTACTGAATTTTTTCTGAATGAGTCAATGCCCTACTTTATTTTAGCGGTTTAAGGTTCTTTATTTAAAAATAATTTAGTCTACAATCATTTGTACGTTAGTTAAGTGGCTACTTATTATACTTTTACATCTCGCCGTTTCTGGGACACTGAGGAGGAGGAGGAGTGTCTTCGAACGAGTTCTTGAGTTTATGTCAATTACCTTAATTGGAGTACTGAATTTTTTCTGAATGAGTCAATACCCTTAAGTGAACTTTATTTTTCTTACTTAGACCATAACAAGAAAAAGCGGTTTAAGGTTCTTTATTTAAAAATAATTTAGTCTACAATCATTTGTACGTTAGTTAAGTGGCTACTTTATCCTTCCATAATTTCATCTTCATAACTGCTGCTGCTGCTGCTGCAGTAATCGCTCCCGACTCCTTCGTCGTCAGCTCCAATGAGTTCACCCGTCATCTGCATAATTTTCGACGTTGAAGAATTCTAAATCTTCTTCGTTTGGCAGGCCCTCGAAATACCTTCTGCATATATTTCTTGTATAGTAATTACCATTACGGTCGTAGAACTTTGCTATTACAATATAATTCTCAATGTCGGCGATGTTGTTGTTGTTGCTGTAAACAACTACACCAACCGAAATCTGCTTGTAGTTAGCTATATTGTATTCAGAAAAAAAGTCTTCAAATTCTAAAAGTTCTAAATTTTCGTTTTTTTGTGGCACAATATTGTCATTGTAGAAGTTTATGAAAATTGTACAGCCGCGGTTCATAATAAGATATGTCGATGCTTACTAAGTTACTGTCAACTAGCTACTGTTTTAATTTATTCTCATGCTCGAACGTTTAAAAAGAAAAAATGCAAAAGTTTAAAAAAAAAAATTATTTTGAAGATAGATACATCTGTAACCAATTTTTAAGAACAAAGATATCCACACCCGTTTCTCCAATCCTTTAACGTATACAGCAGCCGAATTACTAGGTTCAGCCCCGAATATTGACTGTGTCACCGCAGCTTAACAATCTAGGCGGCGTCCCTATCGAGCTCGATTTAATACCATTGTCATAATTAAATTTGCTCAATATCATCATCAAAAAGACACTAAAACATACAAGGTTTTTAGTGAATAACTCACCTAATTTCAACGATTTTCAATGAACTCGCGATTCACAATAATCACATACAGAATTGTAAAAGAATATCGACACCTTACAAAGTTGCACTTCGTTTCGTAAACGAGAGTGCTGAACGAACGAACGAAATCTGAGAGTACTTATATGATTCGGAGGAGGAGGAGGAGGAGAAGGACATAAGCAGACAACATTGTATTCGTTTGTAGAATATCAAGGTTCGATAACCATTTATTATCGAGATCGTTTACTTAAGTGACAAGACATGTGAAAACAGCGAAAGTGGGTTAATTGTTTAGTATCTCGAAGCAGCAGACGATCAGGTGTAATTATTGGTAATATTATAATTTTTGATGACATTATTTTTATCAGTTAACAACAAGACATGCGAAAACAGCGAAAGTAGGCTAATTGTTTTGTATCTCGAAGCAGTGGACTGGTTGTTCTTGACGATCAGTCGTAATTATCGGTATTGACGACATTATTTTTATCAGTTAACGACAAGACATGTGAAAACAGCGAAAGTACGTAATTTGTTTTGTGTATCGCAGACTTCGAAGCATTGGACTGGGGTCAGTCGTAATCTTAACGATAAAATGGAAAGTGACTGTAAAAGAATTCGGTTAAGGCAGACTGCCGTAAAGCGCGACATTCGAATAATAATTGTGCAAGGTTGAATCGAGAAATCGCCTGCGGTAAAACTAATTTTAATTATTAAACAGTTACAGATAAACAAACACTAGTTAGGTTAGGTGGGCCCACACTAATAGAGAGAAATGCACGAAATACTTACACCTACTATTAATAAATTAAATAAACAGCCGAATCGTTTCGAATAATTGCAATTTACTTAATTTTTATTCTTCTAAATGCAATAAACGACAAGTTTAATTTCCTGACATTGCCAAACCATAGAATATGTTATAACTACCACTCATATGTTTGGGTGCGTTCATTTATATCGAATCTATTTACAGCGTTATTTCTAAACTGATCTAAAGGAAATAAGATATTTAAAAGCCCCTTTCAAATATGTATTTAATTGTGTCGGCGCATACTTTGTGGGTAATTCATTAACATGATTAACTTTGTTAAAACAAAAAGAATTCCACTTTTAATCACATTTATTTATTTATAATTCTACACATCTAATGAAAGTATACAACTAGTTACGTTATGAACCTTTTGACCTTCCAATTGAATTCAAGCGTAAATGCTAGGAAAGGGTGAGAGAGTGAGGCTGGAGGTTATTGAGAAGGGATACACTACTTTTGTATATAAGTTAACGCAGCTACCAGTGTCAATACGTTCGTTTATAAATTATAAATTTTTTATTGAGAATTTTGTGTTAGTTCGCTATTTTTAAAGGGCATGCAGTGCAACTTTTACCCATTTACTTAGCAGTAACTGAAGTGATTGTTATCATGGTCTACCAATGTAATCAGTGTCAGAAGAAGTTCACTAGGATAGATAATCTTCGAAGGCATCAAAAGCATTCCTGCAGAATTTCCAATATCCCGAACGCGGTTCGTGAGCCTAATAGAAAAATACGTAAAGCAGACGGTGCAGCCTTTAAAAGTGATGCGCAAGCAAGTACGTCGGACGCTAAGTTCTGCAAGGAGTGTAATGTTTTTGTACCAAAGCATGCCCAGCAGGGGCATTCCCGGTCTCTGCAGCATAAAGGTAAATGCGCTGTCAACGTATGCGATGGAGTTCAAACTATAAGATCAGCATTTCGACAAAAAGTTTCGACGTATAGAATATGGCCAAAACAAAATTATATCGACTACGATGATTTTTTTATGGAGATTAAAGAAAAATTTTTTGACCTTTTGAATAGCCAAATTCAAAAACTTAAAAGTGTTAAAATCTGCATGGAACTGTTTGCTTTTTTTATTCATGCTCGAACTGAAGAAATTGATTTAAAATCGTTTAATAGCCCAAATGCTGTTCTGTCAGAGTCATCCGACCTTTTGGTCGACTACGAGAATTTCATCGATATTTTGAAAACTAAAGCAGTGGAATTCCAAGAGAGAGATTCCGGTAAGATTATATTATATTAAATACCTCGAATCATATGCGCACATAGCAAAAATTATTTTTCTTAAATTAATGGTAGTACATAATAATTTATTTTGCAGGATGGGCCCTTGTCAGTATTGAGTTTCTCGAAATAAACTTCGGGAAGTTCAATCCTATGCGGGCAAACTCCTTCATTCCATTACCTAAATTTATCGCATTGAAGAAAGCTGTCGTGAATATACAGAACAGCGATGACCACTGCTTTGCGTGGTCCGTAGTATCAGCTCTCTACCCGCCTTCAGGAAACTCTGCTAGAACATCATCTTATCCCCATTATTCAACAGTGCTTAAACTGCAAGGTATCGATTTTCCAGTTAAACTTAAACAAATTTCTTTATTTGAAGAACTTAATAACGTTTCTTTGAACGTATACGGGTTGGAAAACTCTTTTTCTAACGGTAAATACTCAACAGAAATTGTTGGGCCTTTGTATTATACAAAAAATAGGAAACAGGTGCATATTAATTTATTAATCATAAGTGATCTTGCTGGTAATCAGCATTATGCCTGGATAAAAAATTTCTCCCGTTTGATTTCAACTCAGATTAATAAAACTGATCATAAAAAATATTTTTGTGACGGATGTCTTCAATATTTTTTGAACAGTCGAAGTCTTTTAGAACATCAAGCTAGAGATTGTAATCACATTGTAACAGTCACCCCTTCAGCAAATTTAAAAACTGATGTTAATGGTAGTTTAGTTCCTGAAAATATTTTAAAATTCGAAAATTTTTCAAAACAAATCGATTTACCCTTTGTTATTTATGCAGACTTTGAGTGCATCTTGAAACCAATTTTAACATGTCTTCCCGAGATCCGAGACAAACCTTTCACTGTGGATACGCGTTATCATGTACCCTATTCCTTCGGTTATTACTTGAAATGCAACTTTGATGATTCCTTATCGAAATTAAATATTTACAGAGGTGAAAATTGTGTACAGAAATTTGTGAACGATTTAGAAGTGTTAACCATAGATATATATCATCATTATTTAAAGTTAACTCTACCTATCGAGCGACTAAGTAAAGAACAAGAAATTCAGTTCCAAAATTGCAGGCAATGCCATATTTGTTGTAAGGAAATTTCGGAAAGTGACGAAAAAGTGAGAGATCATTGTCATTTAACAGGTCATTTTAGGGGTGCTGCCCATTCTATTTGTAATTTAAATTATCAGCTCCCGAATTTTATACCAGTAATTTTTCATAATCTAAGTGGGTATGATGCGCATGTTTTCTTTAAGGCGCTTTGCACATTAGGAAGTAAAATAGATGTGATAGCTTTAAATAAAGAAAAGTACATCACTTTTTCTAAAAGCATACATGTTGAAAACAAAACTGAAAACGGTAAAATAAAAAAAATTTTCTTAAAATTGCGATTTATTGATTCTTTTAGATTTTTGGAGTGCTCTTTAGAATCATTAGCTTCGAAAATGAGCGACAGTGATCTAGTATCTGTAAGACGATTTTTTCCCAAACAAGATGAATTTGAATTGATGAGAAGAAAAGGGGTATTTCCTTATTCTTACTTGGATTCGTTTGAAAAATTATTAGAAACAAAACTGCCAAATAAAGAAATGTTTTTTGATGATTTAACAAAAACTAATATTAATTCAATACAATATAAGCATGCGCAAACAGTATGGGAGAAATTTAAATGTCAAACATTGGGAGAATATTCGGATCTATATTTGAAAACAGATGTATTGTTACTAGCAGATATTTTCGAGAATTTTCGCAAAATCTGTCATAAAACCTACAAGCTAGATCCCTGTCAATATATAACAGCGCCATCTTTATCATGGGACAGTTTTTTACGTTACACAAATGCGCAACTTGAGCTTCTTACCGATATTTCAATGCTTCATTATTTTAAAAAAGGGATAAGAGGTGGCATATGTCAGTGTATAGAAAGAAAGCATATTGCTAATAATAAATACTTATCTGATTATAATCCCAATGAAAGATCGTCTTTTATAATGTATTTTGACGCTACAAATTTATATGGGTATGCTATGAGTAAGAAACTTCCAATTTCTGAATTCGAGTGGCTCACAGAATCCGAAATAAGCGTATTTCATTTAGATAATATTGGAACGGATTCACCTTTTGGCTATATTTTAGAAGTTGATATTCATTATCCGAATTCATTACATGAGTTTCATTCAGATTTTCCATTTTTTTCCGAAAATATTATACCTCCTAGCAGCAAAACCAAACAAACCAAACTAATTACAACCTTAAATCATAAAGAAAAGTATGTAAGCCACTATCTTAATTTGAAACAGGGTATGAGGCATGGTTTAAAAATCGCCAAAATCCACAGGGTGCTAAAATTTAAACAAGAAGCGTTCATGAAGCCTTATATTCAGCTAAATACCGAAATGAGAAATAAATCATCAGTAAAATCGGATAAAGATTTCTTCAAAAAAATGGTCAATTCAATTTTTGGAAAGACCCTGGAAAATGTTGACAAACGAAGCGATATACGAATTTCTACGCGGTGGGAAAATGCTGGTAAAAGTTTGGGAGCTGAAACGTTAATCGCGCGACCGAATTTCAAAAACTATAGCATTTTCTCAGAAAATTGTGTTGCAATTCAAATGGAAAAAGTTAAAGTTGTTTATAATAAGCCGATTTATCTCGGTTTCTCCATTTTAGAATTATCAAAAACTGTTCTATATGGATTTTATTATGATTTTCTCAAAAGAGAATACAAAGATAATGTATCTCTTTTATACATGGATACTGATTCTTTAGTTTTAAAAATCTATCATGATGATTTCTATGGTGAAATAAAAAAACACCTGCAAAAATTTGATACTTCCAATTATCCGGAAGGTAATATTTACGACATTCCTAAAACTGAATCAATTGTTGGTAAAATGAAAGATGAATTCGCTGGCGTTCCTATTAAAAGCTTTTATGGTACTGGCGCAAAAGCGTATTGTGTTAAATTGGACGATTCAACAATTATAAAAAAAGCAAAAGGTGTGACACGTTCCGTGATTCAAAACCGCCTAGATGAAAAACACTATGTTTCCGTTGTAAGTGAGCAAAAGCAGATAATGGAGCAAATGTCAGTTTTTACTTCTCGATTGCATCAAATGTATAGCCAATTAAAATATAAGGTAGCTTTAAGCCCTAGCGACGATAAGCGTTTCATAATTCCAGGCACTACTAAAACTTTAGCTTGGGGTCATGACGACATCCCTAGAATAATTTTATTACATAAAGCTATTGAATATGGCAATGAACTAATTAACAAAGAAGAAGAGGAAGAATTATTGGTTTCGCAATTAAATAATCTTTTTGAAAGTAATAATGTTTCTGAAGAATATTTAAATGAAATTTATTTTCTATTAACTGATTCCGAATTATAAACTGGTTTAAGTGGTATTTATTTCTTACATTCTTTATTTTACTTTTTTCATTATTGTTAATATTTTTATTACCATTAGGACGTTGCTACTACCATTGTAAACAGATTGTAAAATAAAATGAAAATTAAAAAAAATGTAAAAAGCTGCTTAACAGAAGCAATATGATTATTAAATAGATACTAAACTAAAAGCGTCTTTTATTTCTGAATAGAGAGCGGTGATGTAGAATATAAAAAGAAGCAGCTCATATTTTTAACAATCAGTATACTTGAGGATATCATTATGCGCATCAAAACAGCTATAATAGTTTTATCGTATTTTTTCAATAACACGTTATATATTTCACGACCGGAAAATAGTAATGGTGATATAGCCTACGCTTGTGTTAAATTTGAAAATGAGTTTAAGGGTTTTTGTGAGTGGCCGAAAGAGTGGATTCGTTTAATTTTAATACCAGTCAACAACAGCAGCGTATTTGTTTTAAACATAACAGGCCAAATGAGTTTGGTGAAAGTAAGATTTTCTATAGCAAAGGATAGAAATTTGGAATATATTGACAGCCAATGGCTGTCGGCAACTGAAATATTGGAAAAGGATACTCCAGGATACGTATGGGATTCAATGCTATTCCTTCAAGTTGTATCGTGCATAAGTTTGGTTGTATTTCTATGCATATTTATATCAATTATGGCTTATTTGGTGTTGCTAAAACAAAATTAAATAAAGCACTATCATTTTTTTTTACCGAGCTGTTTTATTTCATTATAATAAATATGTACAACATTACATTAAAGAGTGCAGTAATTTTAAAGTGTGCGTGTAGTCTTCAACGTTGATGGAAGGCCACTTTGCTGAATCAGGCCCTGTTTGCCATCCTGCTCGCTCTCCCCTTCGCGCTTTGAATAAATTTCCAAGAATCCACTGATAAACTGCTTTTTGTTTTCCAGCTTGAAGCGGGTTGTAGTTATAGACCAAGCTGTATACTTTCATTAGATGTATAACATTTGATAAAATATGGGGTTGAGCATAGTAAGATGTTTCCAATATGATATCTTCTAAGCAGCATTTCATATTTTTGTAGTTTTTTGCAACATTTCTGAAAAGAAATTGATCACAACTTGTTACGTTGTTGTTTGTGAGAAGCTCTTGAACAAAGAATATATCATTCCGGCAGACAACATCTTTTGCATCAATAATGATACTCATAACATCAAAAACAGTTAAATATTGTTTTTTAGCTGCTTGTTCCACAAATTTTGATATAAAGTCATCACATAATAGCTGTCTATGAAAAAGCAAACTGAGCAAAGGCAGAGGTGGGTCTACTCCTCCTTCAGTTATCCAAGTAAATGCTTCGAACGGTACTTGAAATCCCAAACGTATAAATACATTTTTTGCATCAGCTTCGTTACTGTTGCGGAGCGCATTTCTCAGATGCCTTTTCAAGATATCTGTTTCACTTTTGTAACACTCGTATGAGATAGGATCCATTTAGTTAAATGAATGCTTCGGCTTCAGAATCGCTTTTATCAGAGTAGTCAATATCGGGGTTGAGATTTCAATATGGTCGCACTCAAACACGTTAAACTTTTCACAGTTCGAATAATTAAATATTATAGCATAATTTACTTAATTTTTATTCTTCTTCTAAATGCAATAAACGACAAGTTTAATATCCTGACATTGCCTGTCATATATAAACCATAGAATATGTTATAACCACTACTCATATGTTTGGGTGCGTTCATTTATATTGAATAAATTTACAGCGTTATTTAGGATCGATCCATTTAGTTAAATGAATGCTTCGGCTTCAGAATCGCTGTTATCAGAGTAGTCAATATCGGGGTTGAAATAATAACCGCAGATTTCAATATGGTCGCACTCAAACACGTTAAACTTTTCACAGATTTGTTTAAACTCTTTAGCTTCGATTATTTTGTACTTTACAAGAGTATCATTTTTGTAAATTTTCACCACGATGCAATAAGAGCTTACCATGTTTACAGGGTGCAAGAATGTTTGTTACTATAAATTCAAGTAGTAAAATGTTTCATTTATAACTGCAATGTAAGAGCATGCGCTGTGATATTATCGAAGAGCTTCTCCCCTCTACCATGGGAGAAGCCTTAGCATAAAAGCACGGATCAATCATCCTTTGGTAGTAGTAGTAATACCACCTACTCTGAATAATAGTACTATCGTTAATATTGGTATGGATAGTTTTGTAAAAACACTCAACCAAATCGGTATCGGTTTTGAGGAAAAGGAAACACGTTCAATAAAATCGTTAAACATTGGAGAAAAGTATCCCGTTCAGCGAGTGAAAATTGTGCACACTCAGTGGGGGCCACGACTTTTAACAGATTTGAAAGACTTCGTCGTGTTCCTACCTCGTCGGTATGCTGATGCGCTTACTGATTCGCAAGTAGAAGAAATTAACAAAGAACTCAGTCAACATTCTCAAGCAGCATTCATTCGCGTAAAGGGGTTTGTTGGAAAGGCTGCAGACATAGAATTTATCAAGGATGAGCTATCCGCAGTACCTGAACTCGCTGCAAATGTTTCATCAAAAGTTGGATAAACTGGATGAAGATGCAGAACTCTTTTATATTCAGCAGACTTTATCAAATACTGATTTAACTGATGGTGTTGAGATAAATGATAGTAATTTAAATTATTTTAAACGCATTTTTAGTAGAATTAAGATTTTGAGAGGAATGTTCCCTTCTTTAAACTATGTTAAAATGAAATGTGACTACAGAAATGAAAATAAAACCATTTAATGTAAATGTGTATTTTTATTAAAAAATCATTAATATTTACAAAATAACATTTGTATTAGAAATCCAACTATTATGACTTTTATCAAATCCAAGCCATTTAACAAAAACCTTGTTACCTTTTCTGCGCAATACCTTTTCGATTAAATAAACATTTGGATGTTTCACTGTTTGTAGTTCCTTATCGTAAAATCCTCCTTTTATCTCGTTACCTGCTAAGTCCTGCAGATAATACATTAATGGATTGGAAAATTTAATTTTGGAAACCTTAAAAACTTCAGTAGACCAATTTGGGGTGTAGCCTTTTGCGAAAACCTCACGATGTTTGCTAATTCTTACAAAATCTCCAACAGAAAATTTCTTTTTTTTTAAATCAACCGTTTTAATATGGGAATAAGCTGTATTTAATAAATGCTTCTCACTAGCTCTTTTCACCGCACTTGGTTTCATGCCGATAGTTCTGTGCATCGTATTATTATAAACATGAACCAATTGAGGTAGTAAGTCTAACCATTTATACGTTCCTTGCAAATTAAACTTTTTCCACATCATACCTTTTAATGTTCTATTGGCTCGTTCTACTATAGAAGCCTTCTTACTGCTATAGGTCGAATAATGATTAATACTATACTTTTTCATTAAATTTTGAAACCATTTATTATAAAACTCTTTCCCCATATCGGTTTGCAGATTTGCCGGTATGCGATTATTTTTCCGAAGTATTCCTTCTTCAAACGCCTCCGAAACATTCTCTCCATTTTTCCGTAATAGCGGCAACGCCCATACAAATTTAGAAAATGCGTCTATTACTACAAGAATATATCGATACCCTTTATTTTCTTTTGCGTAGGGTAACATTTCAACTAGATCAGCTTGGAACAGATCATTCAAGCCTTTAACAATTGTTCTTCGTCTAGTAAAATTTTTTCGAGCAGGTTTGTGTAATTCAGCTACCACTTCTTCCTTAATATTCCTCGCAGTTTTCTCAGTTTTTTTCATTTTCACCATTATTAATTGCCAGTTGTAGTAGGGGTGGTTGTTGTGGAGATGGCTGAGGTAGGTGATTCGCTCGAAGAAAACGGTTTGATTATTACAGAATCCTTCTCTAAACCAATATGCTTGAAGATTGCATCAATGTACAAATTATTTATACGAATATTTGCGTTAAGTGAATCAGCGTTAGACTTGAGAGAGTTTAGTAACACTAATACTTCGTTTCGAAGACTATCACGTTTTTTATCCCCTGCAGCCATTGCATCCCTTTTAACTTTTTCACATTCTGTTCTAATCTGCTCCTTAGTTACTACGTCTTTATTGTCCACGTATGCTTTTGTTGCAGCATGCCAAGAAGCTGTAGGTAGTGCTAAACGAATTACACGTCTATTATCAAAATCAAAAAAATAGTTAATTTTTTTAATGTCCTCAGTTGTCGCTAATGTATCCAATAATGCATCTAGGTATTTTTTTGTAACAACCTCGTCTTCATCCTCCTCATTAACTCGAGCTAATGCCTTTCGTTCAGCGTCATAATCCACTTCGAACCTTCGTTTAACTGCCGCTGGCAATGCTCGACCGAATTTATCGACAACCATATTACAACTAAATGTGGATATGGATTATTTACTCTATTATACCACACTCTCGAAGTTCTTCAACAATGGATGCGATTTCATTAGCATGATTACTATTACCAGCAGTTTGTGATGAAATGAGTAATTTTAAACGATCACATAATTCGTTGACATCATTAAAATAAACATATTCTATGGGTTTCTTATTTAAATCCATCCATACACCTCGACCCAATGGGTTTCTAATCGGAGTCGAGGTAGCGGTAGCGGAGGTTACGGCTGTGGATGGAAATAGAGGCCCAGTCATCAGTTTCTTGATTAAACGATATTTTTTTCCTTTGTTTCCAGCTATTGGGGCGGTGCTCATGTAGCCAATTTTATGAGCATTAGTTCTGTAAACTATATCTTTATACTTTGCCAAATCGGATTCTTTGTAATCTATAGGTTCTTTTTTAAACAAAAGCTCTAACAATCCGTGAGTTATTGTATAACGCATAGTTTTGACGGTTAATTTATCAGCCGAAAATTTTATTTCAGAATCTCCGATGAAATACTTATTTTTATCCGGATTAAATCTTACGCCGTATTGGTTATCAAAAATTCCTTTAGTATCATGATTCAGAGCTGTTAAGTAAGTTTGAGGGTTATCTAATCGAACGAGCTCCATTATATCCCTATAGGCATCCAAATCTTTTCTCTTTTCTCCGGCAGGTTTCGCTTTGAATAATAATTCATAAAGTCCAGGTGTTCCGGCAAATTTACGCCCCATTATTTCTAAATCTTTACCATCCACCTTCATTTCTTCATCGCCAATGTATAATTTGTTCTGAAGCCAGTCGTATCGAACATCATTTCTATTGTCATATTCTCCTTGAGTATCACTCAATACCCCTTCAATATAATACCTCGGCAATGGGTCATAATCATCTAATTTATCTTTAAAAACGGGATCATTCACGATCTTCTGTATTTCCTGTTTAGTGTAATCAAATAATCTATCCTCCTCTTCTTCAGTCATTGGAAGCATTGTACTAAGGTCGGCAGCAGATGTGGTTGATGAAGATGGTGCGATGAATGAGCTAGATTGTGGCGGTGGTGGTGGTAAGAAAGAATGCTCAGAATATTCTTCTTCTTCTTCCTCCTCTTTTTTAATTTCTTGTTTAATTGACGGTTTGGAAAACTGAATTTCTTTCTTTAGTTGCATTAAAGGCTCAACCAAAGGTTTATATGATTTCCGCAGTAAATCCTCTTCTTCCATCGCTCCTTCCTTTAAAGCTTGCAGTTTACGTTTGACAGCATTTCTCACATTTACAAGCTCTCGTTTAATTTTCGGATCCATGTTTACTCGTTTACTGCTCTTATATAACTCGTATGATTTGATAAACTATAGATATATATATCGATCGAATCCTATACGATAGCGTCCGCTTTTAGGATCGCTGTCCTTAAGAATACTTAAAAAACCATATTTCTCATCCCAACAAAGTTTGCAAATGATTTTAAACTTTTCAAATGACATGTCAGTGTTAACATGATCTGAATAAACATGCTTGAGATTTAACTCATCCTGCTTGAATAATATAATTAGGTTTGCATTATCTCGAATTAGATGTTTTGGAATATGTGTGTATGTTTGACAAAGGTAAAAACAATCGATGTTGTTATGACGCCCCATACTAAAATAATCTCTAATTACATTCTGATTTTCGCAAGCAACATCATCAAATATAAATATTGAATTAGATTTTGCATGTGATGGAGAGATGATATTCTCAGAATCCTTATACGGATAGTAGCCAATGCCCTTGATTGGTTTGAAAAGCTTCTCTAAGTATTCGTACTTAGGCTGATTTAAAGATTTGGAATATACATATACATTTTCAAAACGCAGGCCATTAGGATGTTCTAAAAGTGAAATAATAACGTTCGTCTTTCCGCAATTAGAAGGACCTGCTACAATTGATCTTATTGTTGGCGGTAGTAGAGGTCCATGCCGATTCGCCTTCGGCGCATCGTTGAAATCGCGGTTGGTAATGGGTAGCACCGCTTTTTGTTGAACTATCCGCATGTTAATAGCCCAATGAAACATTTTAGATGATGTGTTCTATTTTATAAGCCGCTAACTCAGCATGAATTGGTTCATTTGTTAAGACAGCTTGAAGAAGAATCCACGTGCTGCTTGAGAAAGAAATGAGGAAAGTGCAGCAAGGCGGCGGTCTACTAAATAGACTTATTAATTCCCTACCATATGAACTACATTTACCAGGTTATCGTTTTTGCGGGCCAGGCACTCGACTAAAGGAGAGGTTGGCAAGAGGGGATAAAGGAATAAACCCGTTAGATGAATCATGCAAAGCTCATGATATTGCGTACTCTAATTCAAAAAATCTAGAGCAGCGACATGTGGCTGATAGTATTTTAGCAAAAGCAGCACTTAAACGAGCTCATTCATCAGACGCGAGCTTTGGAGAACGTTTAGCAGCGCGAGCAGTTGCTTCCGCTATGAATATCAAAACAAAGTTAGGTATGGGAGTTCAAAGAAGAAAACGAATAAGTAAAAAAAGAAGGAGTGGTGGAAGAATACCATTTCGAAAATTTATAAGACGAACGGCAAATGTTCTGAAGAAGAAGAAACCAGAAAATGTTATTCGAGCAGCGCGTTTAGCGATGTCGCAATTAAAAAGAAATAAAAAACAATTAATTAACTCTCCCAGGATAATACCCGTTCCAAAAACTGGAGGATTTTTACCATTAATACCACTATTCGCTGGATTGTCAGCCTTAGGTGCGTTATCGGGAGGAGCGGCAGGAATCGCGAAAGCCGTTAACGACGTCAAGGCTGCTCAGAAAAGTCTCAACGAGTCTGAGCGTCACAATAAAGCTATGGAAGCAATCGCAGTTGGTAAAGGTCTCTTCTTGAAACCATACAAAAAGGGTCTAGGACTTTATTTACCAGACCAAAAAAAAAAATCCCTCTAAAATTACCTCGCCGGCCGCTTACTGATACCGATTTATACAGATACATTAAAAAACTTGGAATTCCTCACTTTCGTGGAATATTCATGCGGGATAGTTTACCCAAGAAAGTGCGCGCCATCGAATGCGGAGTTGTTAATCACGATAAGAAAACGGGCGAAGGTACTCATTGGACGGCATACAAAATAGAACATGGTAGAGCAGCTTATTTTGATAGTTTCGGAAATTTGCGACCGCCTCCGGAAGTGGTGAAATATTTAAATTCCTCTCAACGATGTAAAATTCATTATAATTACGATCGCAAACAAAAGTATAACTCATTCAACTGCGGTCATCTAGTATTAGAATTTTTATTCAATACTACACCGTCCTTTCACTTTTAAAGGCAAGTTTAAGTTAGTAACCTCATTTGACATAACGTTAACAGAGCATCAACATGTATACGTTTACTTTAACTGGCGTTACATCAACTTTGCAAGCTAATATTAGTCCTCCGATTGTTTTGGATGACAATTTTGAGTATTCTTTAGGACTCGTTAATTTTGAAACGTACAATTCTATTCCAAATATAGATCAAAGCAATAATAAATTTTACGTTGGTGATAAAATAATACCTATACCGGTAGGATCGTATGAGCTTGACGATATAAATCGTTATCTACGCATACAATTACGCGACCCGAGAGTAAGAGGTACTAAAGATGTGACATTTCTAAATATAACTGGCAACAACAATACTTTACTTTCGGAAATTAAATGTACAGAGCAAGTTGATTTCACAAAACCGGATTCTATAGGCCAACTGCTAGGATTCAAACCGAGAATTATTAAAGCTAATAGTCATGAAGTGTCTGATTATCCTGCGAATATTTTTAAAGTAAATGCAATATGTATTCACTGCAATCTTGTCTCTGGTTCGTATAGCAACAACGAAGAAGCTCATATTATTCATCAGCTTTTTCCAAACGTTCCGCCGGGCTACAAACTCGTAGAAAATCCCACCAATGTTATTTACTTGCCTATAAATACGAAAATAATCGACTCTCTCGTCATTAAAATAGTTGATCAGGATGGTGAACTGATTAATTTTCGTGGAGAGGCCGTAACAGTAAGACTTCATCTGAAACGTCTCCAGTAAAGTATAATGGTCTGCCGTTATAAAAACTTTAGCAATCGAAGGGTGATTTATAGGAAGCCTGCATTATCTCGGTCCGTCAGTACTAAGGCAGAATTGGAACGGTTAACACCTTCAAACGCTCGCTTTTTGGAAAGTTTAGGATACCGAGTGAAACGAAAACTAAGCTGAAACCATGCATTCTGAAATTTTGAATGTTACGGAGCGCGCGCTGTTTGATTCATCTATAACCAATGCGGAACGTCACACACATCAACCGTATACGAATACAACCTTTAAAAACAATGATGAAATTCGCATTCCAATTGAAAATGAAGACGTGTACACTTTACCGTGGGATAGTATTCTATACGTTGAAGGAAAATTGGTAAAAACCGATGGTACAGCATCAGCAACTGCCAAATTTGTAAACAATGGGATTGTCCATCTGTTCGATGAAATTCGTTACGAAATAGGTGGAAAAACTGTTGATCGTGTTCGAAATCCCGGAATAACCAGCACCATAAAAGGTTACGCGTCCTATAACGTAAATGAGAGCCTACGGCTTCAGAATGCTGGTTGGGCTCCTAATGATGACTCATTTTCAGCAATTGATCAAAGTGGGAATTTTAACGTATGCATCCCATTGCGAATGCTTTTAGGTTTTGCTGAAGATTTTCGAAAAATTCTTCTCAACATAAAACAAGAACTTATACTAATAAGAAGTAGCGTCGATACAAACGCCATAGTGAATACAACTGCTGGCGAAACAGTAAAAGTTGTGGTTAATAAAATTTCTTGGAAAATTCCACATATATCTGTTGCAGATATAGAACGCCTGAAACTTCTAAAATACTTGCAAAAAAATCAACAGATGGAAATTAATTTCCGCAGTTGGGAATTGCATGAATATCCACTACTACCTCAAACAAATATTCATACATGGGCTGTTAAAACAACATCACAACTTGAAAAACCTCGCTTTGTGATAGTTGCATTTCAAACGGATAGAAATAATAAACCAGAAAAAAATAAAGCCCACTTTGACCATTGTGAAATTAATAATATTAAATTGCATTTAGGTTCTTCTATGTATCCTTATGACAATCTCCATCTTGATTTCAAAAGCAACAAATTCTCTATATTATACGAGATGTATGCTCAATTCCAACAGTCTTATTACGGAACCGTTAGCGAACCTGCGTTAAAACCGTCAGAATTTAAGAAGGTTGCTCCTTTATTTGTAATCGACTGTTCACACCAGAACGAAATTGTAAAATCCGGGGCGATAGATGTACGCTTGGATTTTGAAACTAATGAGGCGATTCCAGCAAATACAGCTGCTTACTGCTTAATTTTGCACGATCGAATGGTTCGTTACAACCCTTCCACCAACATTGTCCAAGTATTATAATTCCATGGAGTTCATAGTGGATGTGCAAGGTTTCAAGACAGAAGGGAATATCTTCCTTTTTAAAGAATTCGCTTTCAGTAGAATAAATTGCGACGAGGAAACATCATGGTATTTACTATCTCCACCATTTCCTTGGTCGCAACTTACAGCCCGATATAAAAGTCAGAATGGGTGGCTTACTAGAAACTATCACGGGTTAGGGTGGAATAGTGGGCATCACGATTATCAAGTGACTGTCACTGATATAGGTAAAATTTTAAGTAATTCGACTGCTGTATACGTCAAAGGATTGGAGAAACGGGTGTGGATATCGAAAGAATTTCCACATTTAGAGAACATCGTCAATCTGGAGGATTTGGAGTGCCCATCTTTAACAAAACTTCTCGCAAATTATAAAACCACTCCAGTTTGCACCTACCACTCCTTCTTTCAAGATTCGTATTATAATTGTGCTTTAGAAAATGTCTTTGTTCTTAAAAATTGGTTACAGATGTATCTATCTTCAAAATAATTTTTTTTTTTAAACTTTTGCATTTTTTCTTTTTAAACGTTCGAGCATGAGAATAAATTAAAACAGTAGCTAGTTGACAGTAACTTAGTAAGCATCGACATATCTTATTATGAACCGCGGCTGTACAATTTTCATAAACTTCTACAATGACAATATTGTGCCACAAAAAAACGAAAATTTAGAACTTTTAGAATTTGAAGACTTTTTTTCTGAATACAATATAGCTAACTACAAGCAGATTTCGGTTGGTGTAGTTGTTTACAGCAACAACAACAACATCGCCGACATTGAGAATTATATTGTAATAGCAAAGTTCTACGACCGTAATGGTAATTACTATACAAGAAATATATGCAGAAGGTATTTCGAGGGCCTGCCAAACGAAGAAGATTTAGAATTCTTCAACGTCGAAAATTATGCAGATGACGGGTGAACTCATTGGAGCTGACGACGAAGGAGTCGGGAGCGATTACTGCAGCAGCAGCAGCAGCAGTTATGAAGATGAAATTATGGAAGGATAAAGTAGCCACTTAACTAACGTACAAATGATTGTAGACTAAATTATTTTTAAATAAAGAACCTTAAACCGCTTTTTCTTGTTATGGTCTAAGTAAGAAAAATAAAGTTCACTTAAGGGTATTGACTCATTCAGAAAAAATTCAGTACTCCAATTAAGGTAATTGACATAAACTCAAGAACTCGTTCGAAGACACTCCTCCTCCTCCTCAGTGTCCCAGAAACGGCGAGATGTAAAAGTATAATAAGTAGCCACTTAACTAACGTACAAATGATTGTAGACTAAATTATTTTTAAATAAAGAACCTTAAACCGCTAAAATAAAGTAGGGCATTGACTCATTCAGAAAAAATTCAGTACTCCAATTAAGGTCATTGACATAAACTCAAGAACTCGTTCGAAGACAAGGACTTCCCTCCTCCTCAAAAGTGTCACAGAACATTAAGGTCAATGACCTAAACTCAACAAGTTTGAACTCGTTCGAAGTCAAGGACATCCCTCCTCAAAAGTGTCCCAGAACCGGCGAAAACATACTACTCAAATCATACTTCATTAATTATGTCAAATTTAGTAATAGACCATGTCGGATTACAGGGGGTCATAGCAGGGGGTGCCGGATTACCGGGGGTTCACTGTAAAACCAACTTTGTCAGTTTTTGCCTAACTGTGTCACTTTTACCATATAATTCTAAATTTATTAATTTAGAATGGTGAAACATGCGGCATTTTAAGTATATAGTAAGCACTTTTCGGATGATTTGAATTTCATGACAGTCTTCACCTATAAATTCTTCAGTTACAGGGTGATTAGGCTTAAAAAGGGTTATATTTGCTAGGCACAGCAGTTGGTTTTAATCTTCTAGAAGTACATCCGGGATTAATTATATAGTCACTTTGTACAAAATGCTCTCCACAAAGTTTGCTTGTTTTAGATGAAGCCCAATTCTCCCTGCGAACAGCCTTTATTCATGACTGCAAAATTTCTGGTCTCTTAAATGGAAAACTGCAACAAATAAATTTGCCGTTAATATTATTGCTAATTATTTACTGTCTTTCATTTTATTGACTTCTGTAAGATTTATTTGACTTACCCATGAAAAGATATTTTCCGTTTAACTTGCTCGTTCTTACATCCAAATGCTACACAATATATCACCATTGTTGTTCTTAATTAAAACTATGAATATTAACTACAACTAACAATACAATAAATTACACAAACACAATTTAGTTTTTAAATACACAACAATCAAAGCGAAACTATTTAAACAACACACGACAAACGAAACGAAATTAAGAGCATACCAGAGCAGATTGAATGTAAATCTTCAGTAAAATCATAGTAAAATTGTTGGTTTTGAAAAGCACATAAACGCCTAAACTACCTGAAAGGAATTTTATTGTAATTATTTGGTAATTTGTGCCCCGAACCGTTGATAAATTCAACTTGTTTGCAAGCCTGTCATGAGTATGACAAAGACAGGTTACCGTAACATCAGGCCATCCTTGTTTCACTTGCTCCTGACACACTCGGCGCTACCTCGGCCAACGGTCGTGGCCCTTCCAGTTACGATTAGTATAGAGTTCATTGCCGTAGACTTTTCGGTGACAGTTGTTAATTGACATTACACATGACCAGCGGCGATTTGGTTACGGCCTGTTTATTTTCGCAATTACAATTGTTTTATGTTCCCCTACGGTTATTTTTTGTTTTACACAGGTGGTGATATTAATATCGAGTAAGTTTGTATAAAAGTATCATATAGACAATAATTTTTCTAACAAGAAAATTACCATTTTGTCAAAGGCCCGAAAGGTACCGTCAGGAATTAAGGCCGACAAAAAAATAAAATGGCTCATGCAAAGGCCTCTAACTCAAAAAGATGTAGAGGATCTTGCAAATCAAATATTAACTGAAGATTTGCCCTTAGACAACAGTTTTTTGACGGATGAAGAGGAAAGTGACTCCGAGGATATGCCACTTGATTCAAATTATGTTTGTAACGAATCTATACATATAACAGCAGAAAGCTGTTCTGCAGCAATTGCTTCCACAGACCCTCAACCATACTGTTCTCACGACCCTCATATTGACAATAACCTGGTGGATACACCAACGTCATACCCAACAGTAGATGAAAATAGAAAGAAAAGCGAGCCTACAAAAAAAAAAAGGAAACTGCGTTCAAAAAATAGTTCGGAGGAAATATTAGAACAGGAAGAACATGAAAAAAAAGAAAAGCACACAAAACAAGCAAACAGGAAATGGAGAAAGGTAACTACACAAGAAATAATGCCTGAATAAAGTTTCCCTGAAGGGCCTGTTGAAACCGAATTCATTGGCTGTAATTCACCTACAGATGTTTATCTTCGTTTGCTTGGAGAATCCATTGATGACATTGTTTTTCAGAGTAACCTTTATGCTATGCAGCGTAATAAAACTCTGAATTTAACCAGGGAAGAATTGCTTGCTTTTATAGGCATCAATTTTCTTATGGCTTACCATCGTTTACCTGCATGGAAGCAATATTGGAGTACCAGCGAAGATGTAGGTCTTCCTCTTGTCTCCAAATGCATGACAAGGAACCGCTTTGAGGAAATTTTGAAAAATCTGCATTGTAATGACAACAACCTAATACCTAAAGATAATAAAGACAAAATTTATAAGATTCGCCCATTATCAAATACACTGAATAAACGATTCAAGGATTGCTATGAGACAACAAGACGAATTAGTATAGATGAAAGTATGATAATTTTCAAAGAGAGAAGCTCACTCAAGCAATATAATCCTATGAAACTTAATATTTATAGAAATGTAAAATTACTTGAGAAAATAAAATTTGTCTATTTCTGTATATCAAGCACTCATTTATTACAAATACTATTCCTGACGGTACTTAAAAGTCCATTTTTTTTATTTTTCTCAAAATCAAAAACAAGATTTTGAAAAAAATTACATAGCTCTATTAACTCATCAATAAACAGAATGAAAAGGAAAATAATATTTTACGTGTTTTTAAATATCTGGGCCTTAAAGGGTTAAATAAAAATTAAGTGCATATTTATTAAGTGGTTGAAGACTAAGCATTGTGTATGTGTATATTTTTTGTGAGTGTTTAATTTAATTAGTGAAAATGAGGACGATGCCTTGTTGTGAACCTGGTGCGATTATAAAACAGCACGAAGGTAATTAATAAGTGATTCAAGGATGCAACAGATATGCATTCAAAAAATTGGAACTGAAAACTGAAATTCGGCAAAACTGAATAAATACACTGTGTGAAACTGTTACGATCATTTTTTGCAAATGTTGTTTCAGTACATCAGAGAAAGTGAAACGATACATTCTCCCAACTTTAAATTTACCACGCATGTATTTGCAGTCATATTTATAATAATTTTTTAAATCATAGTTTATTTTTTTTCCAAATTGCTGCTCTAACAGTTGTTCTAGAAGGAAGGTTTTCAGAGATTGAAATAGAAATAAGTAATTTTTATTTATGTCTAGTTTATTGTGTTCTTTTGGTTTTAGCAATTTGTTTTTATATTAATTCTTCCTACCATTACTTGTTAAGTTATATTTACACATGAATAAATTTAATTGTTTGCCTGTACAAAGTATCTCTTAAATTTTTTGTTCATAAAATTTGTAAAACAAAGTAAAAATTTTATTTCATTAATTTTAATATTTGTTAAATTGATTTCATGTCATGCGGAAAACTGGTGTCTTTGTATTTAAAGCAAAATATGTACCATTTTTTGTCACTGATATGAAATCAATTTAATATTTTAAAAATAATAAAATTTGAATACAAGTAAAAATACACCTATACATTTACACGCGTAAAGTTATGTTTGTGTTGGTTATTTGCGTTATGTATAATATGCATGTGTGTTTAAATGCTGCAGAAATCCGTAAAAAACACCTTAACTTATGTGACGTAACTATAAATGTCGGTAGAAACATTGTACCCAATATTTCTTAGAGAGTGGCCTATCTATTTTCATCACTCATTTATGACGTCCACTAAAAGAGCAGCATGCTTCGAACCAGCTTATAAATAGAGGCTATGTTCACCAAGGTGACATACACACTACTACCGCTAAGACCGCTAACAAGCACGCAGCCAAGCCGCACACAGCCGTTTGAAGCACCGTACAGATTAGCCGTTTTCTCGCAGCGCGTAAACCGCGGGGCGAGGAATGGATGTTGGAAACTCGGAATGGTTCCCGACGTCCTTGGGGGACAGAGGGTCGTCCTTGTTTCAGAACGGGACAATCCCGGTGAAAGTGTCGACCAGGGCAATGTTGAAAAGGTGGTAGTGGTCTTGGTTCACTTGATCGGTTGGTGATTCCATGGTCCCTGTATTTTTCTTCTTTCTTGATGGGACAGTCTCGATTATAATGATGTCCGGGGCAGTGCTGGCAAGGTGGCAGAGGTTTTGGAGCGGTGGTTGTGCCTACGGGGGTCGGGCGTATATTCTTAATGCGTGATTCTAATCGTACACACATTATTAGTTCGATAAAGGTGCGTGGTTGAATCGCCTCTATATATGTGGCCAACTGGGGCTGTAGTAGATTTAACACGTGCGCGATTAAATCCTGGTCGGTCATTTGAACGTGTAGTCGTTGTGCCAGTAGTTGCTTACGCCGTAAGAAACAAAACACTGGGTCTTGGTTCTGTTTCTCTGTGAAGAATTTTGCCATGGCGGTGCTACGTCTAGCGGCACTGTTGAATTCTTGCAACACCAAATTACAGAACTCGGCCAGAGGAAGATTTAGTGTATGGTACGGAGTGTACCAATTTCTGGCGGGTCCTTCCAGGCAGGTAGGGGCTGCTGCACCTTTTTCTTCTGTGTTTCGTAAGGAGAATTGTCTAAAATGTCGCTGTAGATTGGTAACGAAAGCGACAGGATCTTCCTCTGGTGCCCCGCCGAACCTGGGCAACGGCGGCGGAGCCTGCGGTTGTTGCAATCGTGCTATGAGTTCAGCATAAAAGGTTTCTTGATTAGTTGGGCGCCACTGGGTGTTTTGAGTCTCTCCCAGAAGAGACGACTGTGTGGGTGGCTGACTCGCCGTCAGAAATCGCGATGTAGGCGGCTGTGGTGACGGCACGCCCCATGCATCTATCGTTCGATTTGCAGGGTTGAATATCCCGGTGGCAGGACTCGTGGAACACGACCAAGTTGTAGTGGTGACGGCTGGTGTCGACATATTACTCCCTGGACGACGTAGTTCCTCCATCACTTGGCGGTGGAACGGTGTAGTCATTTTCAAGGCGTAGGCGGCTTTTCCCTGAAAGTCCCGTTGGGCCCCACGTTGGGCGCCAAAATGTCACCGGCGTAACTCACGGACAATGGAGTCTCTCTCTCTTTAGACTACACTTAGTTATCCAGGCCTAACTTCTAACACTAAAAAAATGAGCTTAGCGCGTCGTACCACTGAATGGAGATACTACTGGGGTGAAACAATTTATTTACATAGATTTTTAAGGATTACAAGGTACTCTTTTGTAAAAAAATTCGGACTATAGGGAGTCTTAGGCAGTACTCTATAATCCGACAAATTCGATAATTCGACACTGCCCTGTTTTGTAAATAACCAAAATATTAAAAACATGTATTTCTAATTTTGTTTTTATTTTAATTATTATTTTATTATTTCACCCAACTAACTTAAATCATTTTGTGTATCATGATTGCATTATTTCCTTTTTTTCTATATAACTATTTAAAATAATCACGGATAGGTACAAAATAAATTAAACATTAATAAACTATTTGAAAGAAAGTACGATCCTTCCATTATCTATCATTGGTTAGAAAGAGATAGATATCCGTAACTATCGCGGGTTGCCTATGCAACTGTTTTGCCTCACTGGTTGTTCAATACGCCACCCTTCCAGTTACGATTAGTATAGAGTTTATTGGTCTACGGTAGGAGAGGCTTGTGGTATTTCGGGTATGATCAGAAATGTCGATAGAAATACTACTTGATATTTATTGTTCTAACTTGTAGATTTCAATAAACGTACAGGAAACGTACACTTGATTATTATTAATTGAAAGTATGGTTAAAGAAAGGCACTGTAAGTTCGTAAAAGTTTTAAAAGATGTTAAACATATATCAGGAACAAAAACGATTGTCGTAACCCGTTCTCCGGCTTCACGTTCGCGGCTCGTTCATAAAAATCGATGATCCTCTCCGAATCTTATTCTTCTTCTCCCCGTACCGTACAAGTATGACGCTGTCAAAGCTGTCAAACTACCATTGAGAGTGGACACCACACTACCACCTTCCCAGTGAGCTGGCTGCAAAGCGAACGGTTTTGGTCGGTGGTTTAACTTTGGGTATTCCTGAAGAGGGTGCGGCATACGAATGGTCGTGTTGAAGGGCAGTTTGTTGGGGTGATAAGAATGCGGGTTTTAATCGATCGATGGAAACAGTAACATCGTTACCATTAATTCGAAGAGTGTAGTATTTTTCTTGTCTTGCGATGATCTTGTATGGACCATCGTAAGGAGGACTTAACGGAGGGCGGATGGCATCATGGCGTACAAAACAATGTGTCGAAGTATTCAAGTCATCATGAACGAAGATTTTTGTGGACGAATGATCGCTGGTGGGAACAGGACGTAGAGATGACATTATTCGTCCCAAGTTAGCGGCGTTGGTGTTGACGGGATTTTGGGTTGCTTTGAAGAATTCCCCTGGTAGTCGAAGGGTAGTTCCGTAAACCAATTCAGCCGAAGTACATTGGATGTCTGGCTTGAATACGGTTCTGAGACCTAGAAGAACGATGGGGAGTACTTCTGTCCAATGGGGGTTTACATGAGAAGTCAGTGCACTCTTGAGGGTTCGGTGGAAACGTTCGATGCAACCATTTGATTGTGGATGATAGGCGGTAGTTCGTGTATGTTTGGAGCCTAAAAATTTGGTAAGATGTTGAAAAAGATCGGATTCAAATTGCTTACCGCGATCTGTTGTTATAGTTGCTGGAACACCGAAGCGAGAAATCCACTGATCGAAGAGAGCTTCTGCCACAGTTGCTGCAGTGATATCGGGGATAGGGATTGCTTCTGGCCATCGAGTGAAGCGGTCGATAGCAGTGAGGCAATATCGGAATCCTCGGTTGAGCGGCAACGGACCGATGAGATCGACGTGTATGTGATGGAATCTGGAGTCTGGAGTGGTAATCTTTTGTAGTTGGCTGCGAGTATGACGAATGACTTTTGATTTTTGGCAGGAGACGCATTCGCGCGTCCACTGTGCGCAGTCTTTCTTGATGTTCTCCCATACAAAACGTCGGCGAAAGAGGTCAACTGTTGCTCGTTGTCCAGGATGAACCATGGAATGGAACTTGTCAAACACAATACGTCGGAAAGAAGCGGGGACATATGGACGAATTCGATCTTCTTTGACGTCGCAGAAAATTGCTTCATCAGTACAAGGTAACTGAACGGGTTGTAAGTTCAAACCAGTTTGAGCGTCATTAAGCAATTCTTGCAGTTCTTGGTCATTGCGCTGTTCAGCGGCCATTCCACCATAATCGAGTTCGAGTTGATGGTTGACTGCATTCATCTCAGTTCTGGAGAGACTGTCAGCGACTACATTGTCAGGACCACGAATGTATTGAATATCAGTGGTAAACTGGCTTATGAAGTTCAGGTGTCTTTGTTGTCGAGGTGAAGATTTTTCCGATTGTTGTAGGAATGCAAACGTCAAGGGCTTATGATCCCTGAATACTGAAAAGACGTGTCCTTCCAAGAAATAACGGAAGTATTGGATTGCACGGTAGATAGCAAGTAATTCACGATCATATGTGGAATACTTCTGCTCGGCAACAGTTAACTTCTTGGAGAAGAAACCAATGGGTTTCCAACCATCGTCGTGAAGTTGCTGCAGGACTGCACCTAGGGCTGTACCGAAATGGAAGTCGCTTTCGCCGACACCGCTACAAAGACGCCGTTCTTTACGTGTCCGCAGTTGCGAGAGGACGCCATTCTCGGCCACCCCTGGCTGCACGATGGTAACGCGGTGATGGATTTCCAACGACGGTGCATCCATGTGGGAAAGCGAAAACGCACTACAGTATTCTGGGAAACAAGAAAACCGGAAAAGAGGTCAGCCGCGCCGCTGGATCTCAGCCACGTTCCGGGGGTTTTCCGCGCCTCATATGCGCAGTTAGTAGAGCAGTTTGAAACCGTGTTTACCAACAACGCTGGCACTACCACTCCCACTACCAGGCATACAATAAAACTCAAACCAGGAGCCAGAGCCTTCAGGATTCCGCCATATCGACAGTCGCCGGAAAAACAGCGGTTTCTACGCGAACATTTACAAGACATGTTAGCTGCCGGTATTATTGAACCGAGTACCTCCGATTTCGCATCTCCCATTGTCCTGGTGAAGAAGAAAGATGGCGATTACCGGTTCTGCGTGGACTATCGTCGCCTAAACGCAATAACAGAAGACGAAGCCGCCACGCTACCAAACATTCCCGAAACACTTAAGAGCCTCGGAAGCGCGACCATATTTAGCGCGCTCGACCTAAAACGTGGATATTGGCAAGTTCCGATGGATGTCAACAGTAAACATTTAACCGCATTCACCACCACGGACGGGTCCGCATATCAGTTTAAAGTTATGCCTTTCGGGCTAAAGAACGCGCCGTCAACATTTCAAAAGATGATGTCCCAGGAAGTACTGGTTGGGCTACTGGATTTCGCTCGGGGCTACATCGACGACGTTTTCATCAAGTCATGCTCGCACGAGGAACATCTCCGCCATTTGCACCTGGTGATAGAACGGTTGCAAGTACACGGCCTACATTGCGCTCCGGAAAAGTGTCGTATCGCGAAAACTGAGATAAGCTATTTGGGTCATCATATTACGGCCGATGGAAACTATCCGACAGAGCATCACATCAAACAAATATTGGAGATACCCCCCCTTCAAGCAAAAAGAAGTTGCGACAGTTGCTCGGCGCGTGTAACTGGTTGCGCGAATACATCCCGAAGTTTTCCGAAATCACCGCCTCTCTGACACCATTGCTCTCCAATCAGTCACGCTGGATATGGCGAAGGGAGCACCAGGACGCGTATGACAATCTCCGTGCAGCATTAAGTCGACCTTTAAAACTCTGTAGGCCCAGCCTTACCGACAAATTTATTTTGCAAACCGACGCTAGTCACCAGGGCCTAGCGGCGGTTCTCTATCAACTAGGGCCAGACAAAGAAAAGAAGATTATTTCCTTTTCGAGCGTTCGGCTTACCGCAGCGGAAAGAAAATATCATAGCAACGAGTTAGAGTGCCTTGCAGTCGTCTGGGCGATAAAACGCTATCGTCCTTATTTAGAAGAACGTCCTTTCTTGCTTAGGACAGATAATAGGGCGCTAGTGTGGTTGCAGAAAAGCAAAGACGACAAGGCAAAGTTCACTCGATGGGCCTTGCTACTACAAGAGTTCGCGTTCGAAATAGAGCACTGTCCAGGCACGCAGAATCTACTTCCGGATTTACTAAGTCGCGTACCCGGAAACCAAGATGTTCCTACTCAAGAATCTCTGGAACAAATCCCGACTGTAAACCAACTCGACCTACAAACTCTCACCGAAAGGGTCGAAACCGCGCAACTACAGGACCCGGAAATACGAGCCACCGTGAATCGCTGGAAACGTGTCCAGCAAGCGGGTCCACAAACTCCTGGTGAAGCAGGCTTCCTGGAGTTGTATACGGTAGAACACAACATTTTATACAAACGCTTGGGATCGAGGCGGTTTCTTAGGGTCTCCAACGACATGAAACAACACGTGTTATATCATCACCACGACGCCGTCGAAGCAGGCCACCCTGGGCGCGATGAAACGTTCTTACGAATCAAGGAACAATTTTTCTGGCCGTGCCTGGGAAAAGATGTAAGGCAGTACGTTCAAAGTTGTCGACTTTGCGCTTCAGTAAAAACTCGGCGCCAAAGAGCAGCACCACAGCGACCCAGGACACCTCAAAACGTATGGGAAATTATATCCATAGACCTTATGGGCCCATATCCAAAAACCCCGAGCGGAAACCGATTCCTTATTTTCGTAAACGACATATTTTCAAAATGGTCGGAAGCCACCGCAGTTCCCAAGACGGACGCTCAAGCGATCATTAACTTCTTGGAACAACAAGTGTTTGCAAGATTCGGATATCCCAAGACCATCTTATCCGACAATGGTTCACAATTCAAAAGTCGACGATGGGAGGATTATTGCGAACGAAATCATATACGGGCCTGGAATACAGCGGTATACCATCCACGCGCCAATCCTGTGGAACGTCGCAACCAAGAACTTAAGAAGTGCCTACGGATACACGTCACACAGGCCGGACGACATCGATGGGACGAGTCTCTCAACAAGGCACTTTTTAATATCAACCGCCGGAAAAATGCGGCTACCCAATTGGCGCCCAGTGAGGTACTATTGGGATATCGTACCCCGGCTCCAGGTGATTGGCGCCAACCTAATCCTCCCAGAACCACCAACAATGCCGAAGAACGAGCCGAAATACGTCAAAGAGCTGGCCAGCAACAACAAGTATACGCCAGGCGTTTATTCCCCGAACATCCAGTCGAACCTCCTATAGTGTACCAAGCTGGTGATCAAGTTTTGGTAAGGAACGTTGGCCGATCCCATCCCTTCGATCCACCATGGACCGGACCTCATCAAATCGTCGCCGTTATTGGGCCAAACCACTATGAAGTCCTGCGGGACAATGTCCAGAACCGAATCCACATAGACGACCTACGCCCTCTTCCGCCTGCACGCCCCGTCAACTAACCCGGGGGGAAATGTCGTCGTTATCGCCGATCTCACTTCTTGTGTATAGTACTGTACATGTCAATTCCGCATGGCACTGTACATACTCAAGAAGTAAATTTATTTCATATGACGGGCCGTGCAGATCAGCGCGCTACCACCGCGCGGTCATCGCCGCGGAGCCCGAGCGGTTAGCGACGCGCTACCACCACCACTCAGTAAGTTCGGCGCACGCAGCGACCACAGCAACAACCCCACTACTGTCCTTCCGTGCATCAACCCTCCTACACACAACCCCTTCCAAGTTCGCACCCCGGGATTGGAATAAAAGGCGCCGCACAACCACGGAATGGCAGATTGCGCTTGACCAAGCAGCATCTCCTCTGACCTAAGGATCGCGCTTGTGCGAGCTGCATCCCTAGTGTCGTTCTTAGCCGGTGCTTGCGCCATCCCAGCGTACCAGCCACCCAGGTCGAGACCGAAGCCCTAACGTCTCGTAAGATCTCCGAATATCCAGACGTGCAATAACCCTACCACCACCCATGAAGCGAGGAAAACGTGCCGGACGCCGCCAACGACAGCCAGCACCGTACCACGAGAAACATACCACGGTTCCCGCCGATCGGGCCCCCCTCGACGAGCTCTTCGCCTTGTTGGCCGTCGTGTACCAACCGAACCTAGGGGTACGCTTCGACCCCAGGCTCTTGTGCACCGTACCAAGTGATTTCCCGTCGGAGTAGTGATAGTAGTGTAGATAAACTCATAAGGACATTGACAATAGGTGAGAAAGTGTGACCAAGGAAGTTCTCCGTTCATTCCCCCCCTGAAGTGACAATTTTTAGTTTTAGTTTAAGTATTTGTATATATGTTTATTCCTTAAAAATCTATGTAAATAAATGGTTTCACCCCAGTAGTATCTCCATTCAGTGGTACGACGCGCTAAGCTCATTTTTTTAGTGTTAGAAGTTAGGCCTGGATAACTAAGTGTAGTCTAAAGAGAGAGAGACTCCATTGTCCGTGAGTTACGCCGGTGACAATATGTACTCTGAAGTACAAATCATACTTCATTAATTATGTCAAATTTAGTAATAGACCATGTCGGATTACAGGGGGTCATAGCAGGGGGTGCCGGATTACCGGGGGTTCACTGTAAAACCAACTTTGTCAGTTTTTGCCTAACTGTGTCACTTTTACCATATAATTCTAAATTTATTAATTTAGAATGGTGAAACATGCGGCATTTTAAGTATATAGTAAGCACTTTTCGGATGATTTGAATTTCATGACAGTCTTCACCTATAAATTCTTCAGTTACAGGGTGATTAGGCTTAAAAAGGGTTATATTTGCTAGGCACAGCAGTTGGTTTTAATCTTCTAGAAGTACATCCGGGATTAATTATATAGTCACTTTGTACAAAATGCTCTCCACAAAGTTTGCTTGTTTTAGATGAAGCCCAATTCTCCCTGCGAACAGCCTTTATTCATGACTGCAAAATTTCTGGTCTCTTAAATGGAAAACTGCAACAAATAAATTTGCCGTTAATATTATTGCTAATTATTTACTGTCTTTCATTTTATTGACTTCTGTAAGATTTATTTGACTTACCCATGAAAAGATATTTTCCGTTTAACTTGCTCGTTCTTACATCCAAATGCTACACAATATATCACCATTGTTGTTCTTAATTAAAACTATGAATATTAACTACAACTAACAATACAATAAATTACACAAACACAATTTAGTTTTTAAATACACAACAATCAAAGCGAAACTATTTAAACAACACACGACAAACGAAACGAAATTAAGAGCATACCAGAGCAGATTGAATGTAAATCTTCAGTAAAATCATAGTAAAATTGTTGGTTTTGAAAAGCACATAAACGCCTAAACTACCTGAAAGGAATTTTATTGTAATTATTTGGTAATTTGTGCCCCGAACCGTTGATAAATTCAACTTGTTTGCAAGCCTGTCATGAGTATGACAAAGACAGGTTACCGTAACATCAGGCCATCCTTGTTTCACTTGCTCCTGACACACTCGGCGCTACCTCGGCCAACGGTCGTGGCCCTTCCAGTTACGATTAGTATAGAGTTCATTGCCGTAGACTTTTCGGTGACAGTTGTTAATTGACATTACACATGACCAGCGGCGATTTGGTTACGGCCTGTTTATTTTCGCAATTACAATTGTTTTATGTTCCCCTACGGTTATTTTTTGTTTTACACAGGTGGTGATATTAATATCGAGTAAGTTTGTATAAAAGTATCATATAGACAATAATTTTTCTAACAAGAAAATTACCATTTTGTCAAAGGCCCGAAAGGTACCGTCAGGAATTAAGGCCGACAAAAAAATAAAATGGCTCATGCAAAGGCCTCTAACTCAAAAAGATGTAGAGGATCTTGCAAATCAAATATTAACTGAAGATTTGCCCTTAGACAACAGTTTTTTGACGGATGAAGAGGAAAGTGACTCCGAGGATATGCCACTTGATTCAAATTATGTTTGTAACGAATCTATACATATAACAGCAGAAAGCTGTTCTGCAGCAATTGCTTCCACAGACCCTCAACCATACTGTTCTCACGACCCTCATATTGACAATAACCTGGTGGATACACCAACGTCATACCCAACAGTAGATGAAAATAGAAAGAAAAGCGAGCCTACAAAAAAAAAAAGGAAACTGCGTTCAAAAAATAGTTCGGAGGAAATATTAGAACAGGAAGAACATGAAAAAAAAGAAAAGCACACAAAACAAGCAAACAGGAAATGGAGAAAGGTAACTACACAAGAAATAATGCCTGAATAAAGTTTCCCTGAAGGGCCTGTTGAAACCGAATTCATTGGCTGTAATTCACCTACAGATGTTTATCTTCGTTTGCTTGGAGAATCCATTGATGACATTGTTTTTCAGAGTAACCTTTATGCTATGCAGCGTAATAAAACTCTGAATTTAACCAGGGAAGAATTGCTTGCTTTTATAGGCATCAATTTTCTTATGGCTTACCATCGTTTACCTGCATGGAAGCAATATTGGAGTACCAGCGAAGATGTAGGTCTTCCTCTTGTCTCCAAATGCATGACAAGGAACCGCTTTGAGGAAATTTTGAAAAATCTGCATTGTAATGACAACAACCTAATACCTAAAGATAATAAAGACAAAATTTATAAGATTCGCCCATTATCAAATACACTGAATAAACGATTCAAGGATTGCTATGAGACAACAAGACGAATTAGTATAGATGAAAGTATGATAATTTTCAAAGAGAGAAGCTCACTCAAGCAATATAATCCTATGAAACTTAATATTTATAGAAATGTAAAATTACTTGAGAAAATAAAATTTGTCTATTTCTGTATATCAAGCACTCATTTATTACAAATACTATTCCTGACGGTACTTAAAAGTCCATTTTTTTTATTTTTCTCAAAATCAAAAACAAGATTTTGAAAAAAATTACATAGCTCTATTAACTCATCAATAAACAGAATGAAAAGGAAAATAATATTTTACGTGTTTTTAAATATCTGGGCCTTAAAGGGTTAAATAAAAATTAAGTGCATATTTATTAAGTGGTTGAAGACTAAGCATTGTGTATGTGTATATTTTTTGTGAGTGTTTAATTTAATTAGTGAAAATGAGGACGATGCCTTGTTGTGAACCTGGTGCGATTATAAAACAGCACGAAGGTAATTAATAAGTGATTCAAGGATGCAACAGATATGCATTCAAAAAATTGGAACTGAAAACTGAAATTCGGCAAAACTGAATAAATACACTGTGTGAAACTGTTACGATCATTTTTTGCAAATGTTGTTTCAGTACATCAGAGAAAGTGAAACGATACATTCTCCCAACTTTAAATTTACCACGCATGTATTTGCAGTCATATTTATAATAATTTTTTAAATCATAGTTTATTTTTTTTCCAAATTGCTGCTCTAACAGTTGTTCTAGAAGGAAGGTTTTCAGAGATTGAAATAGAAATAAGTAATTTTTATTTATGTCTAGTTTATTGTGTTCTTTTGGTTTTAGCAATTTGTTTTTATATTAATTCTTCCTACCATTACTTGTTAAGTTATATTTACACATGAATAAATTTAATTGTTTGCCTGTACAAAGTATCTCTTAAATTTTTTGTTCATAAAATTTGTAAAACAAAGTAAAAATTTTATTTCATTAATTTTAATATTTGTTAAATTGATTTCATGTCATGCGGAAAACTGGTGTCTTTGTATTTAAAGCAAAATATGTACCATTTTTTGTCACTGATATGAAATCAATTTAATATTTTAAAAATAATAAAATTTGAATACAAGTAAAAATACACCTATACATTTACACGCGTAAAGTTATGTTTGTGTTGGTTATTTGCGTTATGTATAATATGCATGTGTGTTTAAATGCTGCAGAAATCCGTAAAAAACACCTTAACTTATGTGACGTAACTATAAATGTCGGTAGAAACATTGTACCCAATATTTCTTAGAGAGTGGCCTATCTATTTTCATCACTCATTTATGACGTCCACTAAAAGAGCAGCATGCTTCGAACCAGCTTATAAATAGAGGCTATGTTCACCAAGGTGACATACACACTACTACCGCTAAGACCGCTAACAAGCACGCAGCCAAGCCGCACACAGCCGTTTGAAGCACCGTACAGATTAGCCGTTTTCTCGCAGCGCGTAAACCGCGGGGCGAGGAATGGATGTTGGAAACTCGGAATGGTTCCCGACGTCCTTGGGGGACAGAGGGTCGTCCTTGTTTCAGAACGGGACAATCCCGGTGAAAGTGTCGACCAGGGCAATGTTGAAAAGGTGGTAGTGGTCTTGGTTCACTTGATCGGTTGGTGATTCCATGGTCCCTGTATTTTTCTTCTTTCTTGATGGGACAGTCTCGATTATAATGATGTCCGGGGCAGTGCTGGCAAGGTGGCAGAGGTTTTGGAGCGGTGGTTGTGCCTACGGGGGTCGGGCGTATATTCTTAATGCGTGATTCTAATCGTACACACATTATTAGTTCGATAAAGGTGCGTGGTTGAATCGCCTCTATATATGTGGCCAACTGGGGCTGTAGTAGATTTAACACGTGCGCGATTAAATCCTGGTCGGTCATTTGAACGTGTAGTCGTTGTGCCAGTAGTTGCTTACGCCGTAAGAAACAAAACACTGGGTCTTGGTTCTGTTTCTCTGTGAAGAATTTTGCCATGGCGGTGCTACGTCTAGCGGCACTGTTGAATTCTTGCAACACCAAATTACAGAACTCGGCCAGAGGAAGATTTAGTGTATGGTACGGAGTGTACCAATTTCTGGCGGGTCCTTCCAGGCAGGTAGGGGCTGCTGCACCTTTTTCTTCTGTGTTTCGTAAGGAGAATTGTCTAAAATGTCGCTGTAGATTGGTAACGAAAGCGACAGGATCTTCCTCTGGTGCCCCGCCGAACCTGGGCAACGGCGGCGGAGCCTGCGGTTGTTGCAATCGTGCTATGAGTTCAGCATAAAAGGTTTCTTGATTAGTTGGGCGCCACTGGGTGTTTTGAGTCTCTCCCAGAAGAGACGACTGTGTGGGTGGCTGACTCGCCGTCAGAAATCGCGATGTAGGCGGCTGTGGTGACGGCACGCCCCATGCATCTATCGTTCGATTTGCAGGGTTGAATATCCCGGTGGCAGGACTCGTGGAACACGACCAAGTTGTAGTGGTGACGGCTGGTGTCGACATATTACTCCCTGGACGACGTAGTTCCTCCATCACTTGGCGGTGGAACGGTGTAGTCATTTTCAAGGCGTAGGCGGCTTTTCCCTGAAAGTCCCGTTGGGCCCCACGTTGGGCGCCAAAATGTCACCGGCGTAACTCACGGACAATGGAGTCTCTCTCTCTTTAGACTACACTTAGTTATCCAGGCCTAACTTCTAACACTAAAAAAATGAGCTTAGCGCGTCGTACCACTGAATGGAGATACTACTGGGGTGAAACAATTTATTTACATAGATTTTTAAGGATTACAAGGTACTCTTTTGTAAAAAAATTCGGACTATAGGGAGTCTTAGGCAGTACTCTATAATCCGACAAATTCGATAATTCGACACTGCCCTGTTTTGTAAATAACCAAAATATTAAAAACATGTATTTCTAATTTTGTTTTTATTTTAATTATTATTTTATTATTTCACCCAACTAACTTAAATCATTTTGTGTATCATGATTGCATTATTTCCTTTTTTTCTATATAACTATTTAAAATAATCACGGATAGGTACAAAATAAATTAAACATTAATAAACTATTTGAAAGAAAGTACGATCCTTCCATTATCTATCATTGGTTAGAAAGAGATAGATATCCGTAACTATCGCGGGTTGCCTATGCAACTGTTTTGCCTCACTGGTTGTTCAATACGCCACCCTTCCAGTTACGATTAGTATAGAGTTTATTGGTCTACGGTAGGAGAGGCTTGTGGTATTTCGGGTATGATCAGAAATGTCGATAGAAATACTACTTGATATTTATTGTTCTAACTTGTAGATTTCAATAAACGTACAGGAAACGTACACTTGATTATTATTAATTGAAAGTATGGTTAAAGAAAGGCACTGTAAGTTCGTAAAAGTTTTAAAAGATGTTAAACATATATCAGGAACAAAAACGATTGTCGTAACCCGTTCTCCGGCTTCACGTTCGCGGCTCGTTCATAAAAATCGATGATCCTCTCCGAATCTTATTCTTCTTCTCCCCGTACCGTACAAGTATGACGCTGTCAAAGCTGTCAAACTACCATTGAGAGTGGACACCACACTACCACCTTCCCAGTGAGCTGGCTGCAAAGCGAACGGTTTTGGTCGGTGGTTTAACTTTGGGTATTCCTGAAGAGGGTGCGGCATACGAATGGTCGTGTTGAAGGGCAGTTTGTTGGGGTGATAAGAATGCGGGTTTTAATCGATCGATGGAAACAGTAACATCGTTACCATTAATTCGAAGAGTGTAGTATTTTTCTTGTCTTGCGATGATCTTGTATGGACCATCGTAAGGAGGACTTAACGGAGGGCGGATGGCATCATGGCGTACAAAACAATGTGTCGAAGTATTCAAGTCATCATGAACGAAGATTTTTGTGGACGAATGATCGCTGGTGGGAACAGGACGTAGAGATGACATTATTCGTCCCAAGTTAGCGGCGTTGGTGTTGACGGGATTTTGGGTTGCTTTGAAGAATTCCCCTGGTAGTCGAAGGGTAGTTCCGTAAACCAATTCAGCCGAAGTACATTGGATGTCTGGCTTGAATACGGTTCTGAGACCTAGAAGAACGATGGGGAGTACTTCTGTCCAATGGGGGTTTACATGAGAAGTCAGTGCACTCTTGAGGGTTCGGTGGAAACGTTCGATGCAACCATTTGATTGTGGATGATAGGCGGTAGTTCGTGTATGTTTGGAGCCTAAAAATTTGGTAAGATGTTGAAAAAGATCGGATTCAAATTGCTTACCGCGATCTGTTGTTATAGTTGCTGGAACACCGAAGCGAGAAATCCACTGATCGAAGAGAGCTTCTGCCACAGTTGCTGCAGTGATATCGGGGATAGGGATTGCTTCTGGCCATCGAGTGAAGCGGTCGATAGCAGTGAGGCAATATCGGAATCCTCGGTTGAGCGGCAACGGACCGATGAGATCGACGTGTATGTGATGGAATCTGGAGTCTGGAGTGGTAATCTTTTGTAGTTGGCTGCGAGTATGACGAATGACTTTTGATTTTTGGCAGGAGACGCATTCGCGCGTCCACTGTGCGCAGTCTTTCTTGATGTTCTCCCATACAAAACGTCGGCGAAAGAGGTCAACTGTTGCTCGTTGTCCAGGATGAACCATGGAATGGAACTTGTCAAACACAATACGTCGGAAAGAAGCGGGGACATATGGACGAATTCGATCTTCTTTGACGTCGCAGAAAATTGCTTCATCAGTACAAGGTAACTGAACGGGTTGTAAGTTCAAACCAGTTTGAGCGTCATTAAGCAATTCTTGCAGTTCTTGGTCATTGCGCTGTTCAGCGGCCATTCCACCATAATCGAGTTCGAGTTGATGGTTGACTGCATTCATCTCAGTTCTGGAGAGACTGTCAGCGACTACATTGTCAGGACCACGAATGTATTGAATATCAGTGGTAAACTGGCTTATGAAGTTCAGGTGTCTTTGTTGTCGAGGTGAAGATTTTTCCGATTGTTGTAGGAATGCAAACGTCAAGGGCTTATGATCCCTGAATACTGAAAAGACGTGTCCTTCCAAGAAATAACGGAAGTATTGGATTGCACGGTAGATAGCAAGTAATTCACGATCATATGTGGAATACTTCTGCTCGGCAACAGTTAACTTCTTGGAGAAGAAACCAATGGGTTTCCAACCATCGTCGTGAAGTTGCTGCAGGACTGCACCTAGGGCTGTATTCGATGCATCGGTTGTTAGTCCTATGGGTCGGTTTGAAGCAGGGTGCACTAGCAGTGTTGCTTCAGCTAGAGATTGTTTGCATGTATTGAAAGCACCAATGGTGTCTTCCGTCCACTGAATACGTTCGTTTTTCTTTTTAGGTCCCTTGAGCAATTCATTTAGCGGTGCTTGTATGTGTGCTGCGTTTGGGATGAACCTTCGATAGAAGTTAATGATTCCCAGGAATCTACGGAGGTCTGTGACATTTGTTGGAAGTTTGTATTCAGAGATGGCTTCGACTCTGTGCTTCAATGGTTTGGAGCCATTTCCATCAATTTGATAGCCAAGAAATGGTATGGAAGGTTTGGCAAATTTGCACTTGGACGTATTAATTGTAACACCAAATTCTTGAAATCTTTCGAACAGTTTGCGAAGATGGATTTTGTGTTCTTCCTCACTGGTGGATGCGACGAGGACATCGTCCAAATACACGAAGGCAAAATCCAGATCTCGTAGGACTTCGTGCATAAATCTCTGGAATGTCTGAGCCGCATTACACAGGCCAAAGCTCATGCGTGTGAACTCGAAGAGCCCAAAAGGTGTAATGACGGCCGTCTTCGGGACATCTTCTGTGCGTACCGGGATTTGGTGGTACGCTTTAGCCAAATCGATTGCCGAGAAGACTGTTTTTCCATGGAGGAAACTGCTGAAGTCGTGGATGTGTGGAATTGGATATCGGTCTGGAAGAGTGATTCGGTTAAGACTACGATAGTCCACACACGGTCTCCATTCACTTGTGGGCTTCTTCACCATGTGTAGAGGACTGGCCCACGGGCTTTTCGATGGACGGCAGATTCCTTGATCGCACATCTACTGGAATTCACGTTTTGCAGCTGCCAACTTGTCTGGGGGAAGTCGACGAGGTTGGCAGAAAATTGGAGGTCCCGATGTTATGATGTGGTGAGTTACGGAATGATTTAGTTTTGTAATCGCTGTCGGAGAAGGTCTAGTAATGTTGGGAAATTTTTTTAGTAAGCGATGGAACTGATCAGTTTCGTTAACCATTCCCACGGTTGGAACGCTGCAACACACTGTATTGGCTTTTCGGGATAAGGAAGTTGTCTTGTCGATCAGGCGGCGGCCGGCAAGATCAAGAAGCAGGCCGTGTGCCTTCAGAAAGTCGGCACCTAAGATGGCTCGTGGCACTTCGGCAACGATGAACTTCCATGTGAAGGGTCGACGTAAACCAAGGTCAAGGGTAAGGGTCGACTCACCAAAGGTTTTGATTACCGAACCGTTGACAGCAAAAAGTTTGTAATTGGAAGGTTGTCTTCTGGAACCGCGTCTAGAAGGGATAATCGACACAGCAACACCACTGTCTATGAGGAATCGAAGCTGAGTGTTTTTGTCCGTGAGGAACAAACGATGGTTTTCGGCGCCGGCGGCGGTATCACTGCTAAAGGCCGGCGCCCTTAGCAGTTTTCCGATGAGGCGGACGATACGGCGAACGAACACGGCTTTCAGCAGTTACGTGCGTTGTTACCGAACTTACGGTGGTAATAGCATACCGTGTGTCGCGAACTTTGTTCACTCGAACGATTTCGACTGCCGGAACTAGAAGATTGTCTGTTACGCGAGACCGAACGTGTGCGACCTTGCGATCTGAATTTAAGCTTTGCAACTTCTTTAGTCAGTTCTGCGATTTGGCTCGCTAGGTCAGTGTTTGTGCGCTTATAGCGGAAACTTGATGGGAAGTTTCTTCAGCAAGACGATCTGCAATTTCTGCGAGTGTGTTGACATCGGAGCGGTGAGAAACGGTAAGAATTTCCCTCGTTCTTGCCGGTAAACGTTGTAACCAGAAAGTACGTAGTGCATCGTCAGAAATTTTGTTTTGAGCAAATTGTTTCATCTTCTGCAAAAGCTGAGATGGACGTAAATCACCCAAGTCTATTTCTGTGAGTAGCTTTTTAAGTTTTGTGTCTTCGGATTCTCCGAAAGTGGTAATCAACCGGTTTCGCAGATTGTCGTAGCTAGAAGCATTCACTGGAGTCGTTACTATGTCCGTAGCGTGTTGGAGGACACTGTAATCCAAGGAAGCGACTGTATGATGGAACTTCGTTATCGAAGAACTAATTCGTGCTGTGGTAAAAATAGCTTCTGCTTGTGCGAACCATAAATTAGGGTCTTCTTTCCAGAACAACGGAAGACGTCCAGGGGCGACTGCGGAGATTTGGGAGTCCAAATTTGGCGAAGAATACCTGCTGTGAGATGTGCTGGTCGTTGCAGTTGCGTTGGAGGCACTAAGTTGCGTTGGAGGAGCGGTAACTGGTGGTTGAGGCGGTGTTCCACCTGCACTGGGCGATGCCGGAAACATGTTTCACGATGTACACTTTCTTCAATTGTTCGGAAAAGTTTGTTTTAAAAAAACTTTTTTTTTAGACGTCGGCGGTGTCAATGTGGTGTTTCGAACGTTGGGTTCGCCAATGTAGCACTTTTAAAATGTCGGGAACGCCAATGTGACAGCACTTTCAATCGTCGGAGTTAACAATGTGGTCGAATTTTCACTCACGTCGGGGTCACCAATGTGGTATTTCGGGTATGATCAGAAATGTCGATAGAAATACTACTTGATATTTATTGTTCTAACTTGTAGATTTCAATAAACGTACAGGAAACGTACACTTGATTATTATTAATTGAAAGTATGGTTAAAGAAAGGCACTGTAAGTTCGTAAAAGTTTTAAAAGATGTTAAACATATATCAGGAACAAAAACGATTGTCGTAACCCGTTCTCCGGCTTCACGTTCGCGGCTCGTTCATAAAAATCGATGATCCTCTCCGAATCTTATTCTTCTTCTCCCCGTACCGTACAAGTATGGCGCTGTCAAAGCTGTCAAACTACCATTGAGAGTGGACACCACAGGCTTAAAGTTCTGACATTGTATTGGCTCTCAGATGCTTACTGGAGAGTACCGTCGGGCAGCAAGCCTCTGATTCTTATCGGATGTAATTTTACGTGCTATTAAAATTGATGGTACTTACGAGTACCGTCGAGCACTAAAGGGTTAACTAACTATACTAACAACACTGTCTACAAAAACAAGATGACCACATAAACAACGAAATTGGTGCTTTGTGCAACTGTCTAAAATTTTGGGGAATTCTAGTTCATTATTCAAAAACATCAACGTAAAACAAAGATAGACTATTCCTTGTCGTTGACATCAGAGCCATCTATAGTCGAATCACAGACTTACAACTTTGTTCCGAATTTGTAAAGGGAGTGCGCATAGCGTGGTTGGCGTGGTGCAGTCGTCTCTATATTATGACAGTTCAGAACAACAGAGTATGTCAACTTACTCGACTTCTTTCTCTCTGAATAAGAGTTCTTCAATAAAGAGTTTCGCCTTAATTTAGACAAACTGCAATTTTACTGTTAAGATTATAGCAAATACTGTGGAAAGGCCCAGAATAAAGAAGTGCACTTTAATAACGTGAAATTTATTAGTGATTAACAATATAACAGTAATGAAGAACAAAAAAAAAACGTACTATTACCCGAATTAAAAACATAACATTACAACTATGATTACAACTGACAGACGACTGAAGTGAAGTTGCTTACAATTAATCTAATACCATAGAACTATAACTAACTAGACTGATGGACAGAAGTACGAAAACCTAACGTACCTACACTTATATGTCAACAAATTCTATCTTTTTAAGCACATCTGTTACCAAGGCAAAACCTTGAGATGCTCAAACAGTGTTAGTAGTTCAAAGAATCAAACCAAAACGGATACTTTCAAATGCAAGAATAGATACCGCCAAATTGATTAATACGGTAGCTTCACGTTCACCTGAATTAATCATAAGAGCGTAAACGAGGGAGCTCCTTCTAAACCCCTGTCGCTTCCCGCTCCAGGCCGGTCTAGTCAACATCTAAGTTTACATAATTTTGTGGTAAATGAATAATTCTAAAACAGCTGATTAAACTTCTCAGGCTATACTGATTAAATAAACCAATTTATAGTGCTTGTCATACACCTTTCTATTACCAGGGAGCAGTACATGAATCAGTGAAGAATTGTATACATTGTATATGGTCTAAAAAGGACTCGAATTTGACAATTGAATCTTAAAATTAATGACACAAGATAATCGCAATCCAACAGGATAAAAAACATGAAATGAAATGAAATGAAAAATTAACATTTCGATTCTTAAATCAATTTGTGCTGCATCATCTTTTGGATTTTTGAAAATATTCTGCAATTGTTTGTGTATGAATAATTTTCGCTTCGTCGTACACTATATACTTCATTTTGTTTTTTCTACAATTTTGATTTTAATTCAATAAATATTTTCACTGTTCAACACGTTTTTATTGCTGTTCCACTTCAACATCCCTCGGTTAAGTGGAAAATTGACAAGTGACAAGCTGTTTTCTATATTATAAAAGAAATGTATTTTCTTTTCTATAAAAGAAATGTATTTTTTTTATAAAATAGAAATTGCATTGTCACTTGTTAATTTTCCACTTAAATTTGTAACAGTAAAACCAACGAAATGAATAAACCATTTAAATTTCGCGCCTTTTGGCATTAGTAAGAGTTACACCTGCTTGAGGGCGCCACAAGCGGCCCAAAAGAGTTTATCATCTATAATTCTCTCTTGTCTATGTCTATGGTCATAGTCATAAATATTTGCGAATGTTTTCGAAACGTAATTTATAACCTGTTTGGATTGTAATATGCAGTGTACACCGGAAGAAATAGAAGAAAAAAGAAAGAGGGCTCTTTTGAAACTGTCTGAAAAAAAAAGAAGTGGAATAAAGGGACAGAGGTTCAGTCATATGCAAAGTAGTGTTCAATCCAGCTTTAACGCATCGAGCTCAACATCTATAACTAGCAAATACACAAATGCTTGTTATGAACCTTCATTGCAAAGACCTAGTTATTATGTTTCAACATCACCGTATAAAAAACCTACATTTGGTGATACTGCTGTAAAGTGTAAAAACAAAACTGCTGCCAATCTTAGTTTTTACTTAATTAATGAGCAAAGATTTGCTGTAAAAATGTCTTCATTTCATGGACCATCTGTAGGAATATTTAAAACAATTCCATCTAGATCATACAGTATATTATCACATTCCAATATCTTACATGTGTTAATCAATGTTTTTTTTAGATGCTAAAACTAAACAATGGGACTTCAGTATTAATCACTACAATATTTTATATGAAAAATTATGGTTACTACAACCTGATGTGACAACAGTAGGACTTCCTCAATTTGTTGTTAACTGTCTACAAATATCAAAACCTACTAATTATAATATCGATCTTAGCAAAATTGATTTTAAATTACAGTCCACTTTGATGCCATTTCAGAAGGAAGGTGTTTAGTAAGTTTTAAACAGTAATTTTGGTAATGGTACAGTTTAACCCCCTTACCTCCGATTTGATTCAAATTATAGTATGTTGTACTATTATATATATTTTTATTTATTTATTTATTCCAGTTACTTATAAGTATACATACTTATAAAATTATAACTATATATAACTATGTATAATCTGCAGAGGTGCAGCTATTAGCACCTGTACGCAGCCTGGATGTTTAGGATAGAAAGCAATGAAAAACCTAAAACTAACTTAAAGCTAAAAATAATATTATAGTTTGTGTTGTATTTTCTTTTTTCTTTGTAATTCAGCATTTCGTATATGTTGTTCAATCTTAGTTTTGTATTTTAAAGTTTGCATGTCTTTTAGATTGTTGGGTAATTTATTAAAAAATTTTGTAGCTGTGAATGAATGGTTTCTTTGCCCAACATCTTTATTGCAATTAGGTAACTATCAGTTTAGATCGAGTTTTGGAAGCACTGTTTATATAAGTGTCTTTGAAATTCAAGTAGTGATATTTAATTGATTCAAGTATGTACTTTTTCTCAAGATTCAGAGGTAACTTCTTATTCGAACCAACTGATAAGAGGATCTTGATTATTTTATTGTGTACTCTAGTAAGTTAACTTAGAGCGTTTTCTTTAGCAGAACCCCAGGCAATGATTCCATATGTTGCTATACTATAATAAATACCATACATTACTGAAAACAAATTATTAGAAGACAATAATTTTGATAGTTTAGATAATGTATATATAATATATTTCATTCTATTAGTAATGTATGTTATATGTTCTTTCCATTTCAGTGATTTATCAATGATAACACCCCAAGTATTTCGTGGATTCTACTCTTTATCTTTTGTTCTTTTATATATAAATTAAAATTAAGTGGCACACTATCAACGTGATTACCAAAAGTTATGAATACCGTTTTTTCAATGTTTAGAGATAAAAGATTGTTATTCATCCACTGACTAATTTTGTATACTATAATATCTGATTCCATTTTAACTAATTCCCAAGACTGAGCGTTACATACTATAGTAGTATCATCTGCAAAAGAATAAATTTCGCTATTTTGAGTATTATTTTCAAATAAATCATTCATATATATTATAAACAATAACGGCCCAAGTATAGTGCCTTGTGGAACTCCAATAGTTATATCCGCTAAGGAGCTTTTAACGTTATTTATTTTTACCAGTTGTTTTCTATTTGACAAATAGTCAAGCAGTAGCTTTAAACATACACCCCTTATACCTAATGCTCTCATTTTGTCCTTTAGTATGCAGTGGTCGACAGTATCAAAAGCCTTTGATAAGTCGAGAAAGACAGCAATAGTTGGAATACCATTATCAAGATTTGTATATAATTTTTCAGTAATTTTTGCAATTGCATTATTTGTTCCAATGCCTCTTCGAAAATCAAATTGCATGTTGGATATGAGTTGGAATTTTTCAATAAAATTAACGATTCTATTTTGCAGTAATTTTTCAAAAATTTTAGCGAAATTCGATATCAAGGATATTGGTCTGCAATTGCTTGTTACTTCTTTAGGTCCACTTTTATAAATTGGCACTACTTCTGCAGTTTTAAAATGTTTAGGACATTATTATTTTTTAATTTCATTACAGTCTTATATACTTCTTCTACTTCCACAGGTTGCAAAAAGATTTAGTTTGTAATTATATTTTTTAATTCTTTTTTTTTTTTTATTTGTTGGAATATTTTGCCTTATTTTTTCAGCTAGATTTAAACCTACATTACAAAAGTATTTATTGAATTCTTCAACAATTTCATCTTGCTTCACTAGTACGTCTCCTTTGTGATTTTGTATTTTTCCAATTTCTTTACATTTTTTCCTCTTGTTCCCTAATTTTGCATTAACAAACTCCCAAGTTTTTTTCCTATCATTTTCAAAATATCTTACCCCTTTTTGTTTTCATATCTACTTTTAGTTATTGCAATAATAGATTTTAGTTTATTAGAATATTTTTTATACTCCTCTCGCATTTTACTATGATTTGGATACTTTTTACAATTTTTATACATTTTTTCTTTGATTACAGTAGATTGTATTATTGCTTGAGTGATCCAAGGCTTTTTTGGAGTATGAACAAACTTTTTGGTACAAGTTGCTGATACAACATTCTCTTTTACCTTATTTACTAAAAAATCAGTAGCTCTATTTACATCTGTATATCTGTACACTAGATCCCATACTGTTTCTTCACAAAGTTTTACAAATTTTTTATATACAAGGTTTTTCATGTAACTCATTCGTTTTTAAACTGATAATACCGATAGTTTCGAAAATGTGGCAAATAACTTGGTAACTGATGCTCTATCTAATTAAAATATTTGCAGTTTGTCGACACCAACTATTGTTGTTTTAAATGGCATGGTATATTTTTTACGCCAAATTCGAATAAAATGTGAAATTTCTGAGATAATTTAATTTATAAAAAAAAATCGCTATCGCAACCCAAATTATAGAAATCATAACTCCCATAAAATATGATTGAGAGTATTGAAAAGTTTACTAGTGATAACTGAATATCAGAGCTAACGCCTTGACAAAACTAAAGTTCAAAAGCTTCAAACATGAATAACTTCATTTTTTGAAATAGCACCTACCATGTTTTATTTTTTCAATCAATTCTTTTTTTATCCACTTAGGATCCACATAAATAGTTACTGTTGTTTTAACAAGACTAACCAGAAACAAGAGAAACAACTACTCCGAGGGCTAATACCCCTACCGGCATTGAATTACACTAATGAATCTGAAGGTCAACACGTTAGACTGTTGTTTTATTTGAAGATTTGTGAGTAATTTGGAATTTTTACTTAAAATGGCAATTTTTAATACTTTTGCATAAAAAGATGTGCCTTGGCAACTATCGGCTATCAATGCAAAATCAAACCAAAAGTCGTCCTTTCCACTAATTCATGTTACAAAAACAACCAAAAGCAAAAACTTGTTGAAGTATTTATTATAAACGTTTTTCTCGAACATCTTCCTAACAGAAATTAATTCAAGGGATGTTTTTAGTGTGATTTTGCTTTGATTGTCGTTAGTTGTCAAATGTCCAAGGCACACTCTTATTACGCTAAAATTAATGAATTTACCTACTTTAATAATTCAAAATTATTCAAAAAATTTCAAATAAAACAATAGGAAGTATCCATATGGATCGAAAGAAGATAAAAAAAGGAATCGAATTAAAATATGGTAGGTGCTATTTGAAAAAAAAAAACGAAGTTATTCGTGTTTGAAGTCTTTAAACTTTGCAATATTTCTTTGAACACCCTGTACAAATTTTTGAGTTCAAATTGGCTAAGGAATTAGGTTTGAGATTATGCTAGCTAGCAATAGTAAAAGTTTCAACACTCTTTTAGGCCCTTGTCCCATCTAAACGACGCGATGGCGATACGATATCGCCGGCGTATATCTTTCGTGTCGAACCCATGGATTATATGCACCATGTACCCACCAACGCTACAGCAAAGCAACATCCAAGCGACGCGTCGGCTGCTTGTTGCCGAGCGATTCGACATGACAGTTTTGAAGCGACATTCAGGCGATATGGTGGAGTTTTTTACGTTTAATGACGAGAAGGGAAATGGATATTACTGCACAACAGAAAATGAACACGATTTCAATGAAAAATTAGTGGATGCTGTAGAAAAATATTATTAATTGCTTAATTGCTTATACAATTACCTAGAAAAGATAAAATAATTTAAATTTTACTGGGTATCTGTCGAATTCCTTAGCAGCAATAAACATTCTGTTTTTTTGGTTTCTTGCGATAAATGAATGCACCCATCATTTCTTTTTATTAGACTCGATTTTTTTTTCTATTTTGCAAGTACCAGTACATTGCAAACACATCGTCCTCTTCACTTTGTTCATTGAACTGAATTTGTAGAAAACACGTCGCTTTGGTGGGACTACTCCATGTCGCCTGCTTGTATCGTGTCGATATCGTATCGCCATCGCGTCGCTTAGATGAGACAAGGGCCTTAGTCATATTTTGTTGAAGTTACGATTTTTCATAATTTGGGTTACGGTAGCGATTTTTTTTCTATAAATAAAATTATCAGAAACCGCCCATCGTTGGTGTAGAAGTTGTCATCAAACTTAAACCTTAAAATTTCACGTTTTAATCGATTTAAAATAACAAAGTTGGTGCCGACTTCCGGTATAACCGGAAGTCACAGACGACTGCAAATATTTTAATTTGATAGGGCATCAGTTATTTAGTTATTTGTTACACTTTCAAAATTCTACCGGTATTAGAAGTTTAAAAACATTTAACGAACGGGTTACGTGGAAAACCCTGTATATATTCTTGCTTAGCACGACGAATATTACGACATACTAAAATTTGAATCGCATCGGAGGTGAGGGGGTTGAACTGTACCATGTACCGTAGTTTTCTATTGAATCTATTAATTTTATTATGCAGCTTTGGAATAGAAAAGAATGGAAGATGTCTTATAGCTGATGATATGGGCCTTGGTAAAACATTTCAAGCCTTAGCTATAGCAGATTATTATAGAGAGGATTGGCCTGTTTTAATAGCAACAACCTCATCTACAAAGTATGAATGCTTATGTTCTACCCCATTGCCAAATTCAGAAATTGAGCAAATTTTTTCCCTGAAACACGTATTTTAGTTATCGGGTCTTTCTGATTATGCAAAATGTGTTCTAGGCTAGTGTTCTAGGCATACAAAATTTAGGTGAGGTGAGAAATTTACAACATTCACGTGTTTCATTTAAAAATTTTGGTTAGTGGTTGAATTCATCAATTGAGTACAGGGTGGTCCAACTTCTTTAGGGAACGCGGTAACTATAAGAGAAACTAATGGCGCATCCCCGTTCTCTTTTTTTGAGACGAACTTACTCTGATGTCTTGAAGAAATTGCTATCCTCTTTTGTTTTCGAGTTATAAACAAGAGTTGGAATTTTCGACTTATTGAAATATGCCCATATCTTGATTCGATAAATTAGAATAACCAGTGAATGTAGGCTTTCACGGCCAGCTTGTTTGTTCCAAAAAGTATCTTCTTTCGGGCTTGAAGGCCATTGTCCATGGAAATAATATCCCGACGTTTCGCCTGCCACAGCTGGCTGACAACGGTCTTCAAGCCCGAAAGAAGATACTTTTTGGAACAATTAGAATAACACACTAATGTTAACTAAACTGTTCAACCGACTACAAATATCCCCAAATTAATGAGGAAAAATGTATTGCTGTCATGTCTCCTCCGGGATTCGAACCCGGGTCTCCGGTTTTACGCACTATTGCTCTAATCAGTAAGCTACGGAGGCATGATGACAGAAACATCGACGAAACGTACTTACTAAGTCACTGAATTGTCGAATTAATGTATATTAATGTATTAACAATGAAATATTGTGAAATACTTCGTAGATTTTAAACACACTAATGTGAACCAAACTGTTAAACCAACTACAAATTACCCTAGGAAAACTTATTGCTGTCATCATGTCCCCGCCGGGATTGGAACCCGGGCCTATGGTTTTATGCGCCATTGCTCTAACCACTAAGCGGATAATGACCCGTTGTTTGAAATAATTGTAAGAGTTTTACAATAAAAATAGTTGAAATAAAAAGGTTTTTTCGTTGTATTTTGAAATTACATTATTTCGACGATTCAGTGACTTAGTAAGCACGTTTCGTCGGTATTGCTGTCATCATGTCTCCAAAAGCACTAGTGCTCTTTTCTGATATCCTTGTCCCTTTTTTTGTCGTTTTCTTCCTTTTCTCTCTGAACTCTGAAGCGACAGTATTAGTATTTATTTAGCTTAGTATATATAATGTAAATTTTACCGTTAACATTTAGTTCACTTCAGTCCCTGAAGAAGATAACTTTGTTATCGAAAAGTGCTTCGGTCATTTTTGATTCAAGTTTTGGCGTTGGGGTTTGAGCTATTTAGTACGTTCTACAATTCTATGACAGCAGTAACATTCTTTGCCCTTGTTTCTGTTATATTTTGGCGAAATGACCACCTTACTAGTAATATACAATTATTTTTAAGTAGTGGAGTTCTGGTTTAGTTGTCTTTTATTTTTATTTTAGCATCATGTTTTTTTTAATTTACTATTTCTGCTACCGTTTTTATTAATTATAATCTTTTACCATACGCACGGGTGTATTGCATGGCAATTTTGAATTGTTATGTATGTATATTTGGTACTTAAATAAATAAATGTGGGGTCTCTTTTGTTATGTAAGCGCACTATAACAAAAGCTTTCCTTCGGTTTTTTTATATTTGTTTTTATAAGGGGTCTGTCACCTATATTACTTTGTCATTTCAAAGTACTAAATATTAATTGTGATTTTAAAAATGAATAAAAAGTGTTTTTTGTGTTTTTATTGGAATCTGATGTTCAGTATTCAGCTTCTGATGATTCCGATTATGAATGATAGAAATTATAATGAATATTTGAATTTAATTTTTTTATGTATTTTGTATGCTTTCTGATGAACGCTTTTGATAACATAAATGTATTAAATTTTATAATTTGTTTTTTCGTACCACACAAAAAACACTTTTTATTCATTTTTAAAATCATAATTAATAGTATTTAGCACATGTTGTCACTAATAAATAATTTTCAACTATACACGAGCATGCGCACTCGGATACTTTGAACGGTCACGTAGCGTGCAGCTGCTATGTTGTGTCCTTTTCTATCACACGGGCCTTGAACGCTCCACTTTCTCTCTCGCACCTATCGGAATAGCTAAAATTCTATAACTTTATACCTTGGCAATAATATTTTATGAACGATTTTTTGCAGGCAAGCCTATATGATTGGTTTTCTAATTAAAATATCTTACCTATGATGTTAATTTTGATTGGTTAACAGATCGGTGTAGTTAACTGTTTTGATTTGCCTGTTCATATCAGCTTGCCGGGTAGTCATGCACAGAAATGATAAGGCAAGCCTACCTGGGCATACTCTGTGTGTTAAAAACTATAAGTTGAGATAAACTCATTCGGTTATCAAAAGAGTGAAGGTGATAAAAGAAAATGAATTAAAATCGATTAAATCAAAAATAGTCATGAACACTTTTTGATAGGCAAGCCATTATAGGCATATTTCTTTATAAACTATATTCGTTAAAAAATATGTCTCATCGAGTTATCAGATCGGTGAAGGTCGATCTCCCACCGGCTCTTAGACTATTATTAGTTGGTGGTTTTCTTTATTGGATTGCAACAGTTCGAAAATTGTCGCCTATCGGAATTATTATTTTTTTTTAATTATTTTCAGTCATTCTATTCTACATAAAAAAAGGCCTGAAGAACGTGAAAGTTGTTTTTTTCTTCTAATTTATCATATAACCAAAATGTGGACATATTTTAAAAACTCGAAAATTCCAACTTTTGTTTACAATTTGAAAACAAAATAATTTTTTGCGTCTGTTATAGTTACCGAGTGTCCTTATACAAACATTGAAATTGGATTACCCTGTACAAGATATCCATAATATAGATATATAACCATATAATACAAAATTCAGTTAATAATAATTGCAGAAATATCTGGGAAGATACAGTTCACAAGTTTTTGCCTTCTCTTTCTGTAATGCATACACAATATATGGTTTCAACAAAAGATTACATAGCTGATACAAAAATCTTGATAACTAGTCATGACATGATGACTCGAGCATTGTCAAAACTAGCTGATAGACGATTTGGAATTCTTATTATTGATGAATCTCACGTATTAAAGAATTTTAAAGCTAAATGCACAAAAGCTGCAATACAATTAAGCAAAATTGCTCGCAGGGTGATATTGTTAAGTGGAACACCAGCTCTGTCCAGACCCAGCGAGTTGTACTCTCAACTTTCATTAATCAATGGCAATTTTTTTGGTAGTTTTTTTGAATATAGTAAAAGGTATTGTGATGCTAAAACAACCAAATTTGGTTGGGATGCAAGTGGAAAGTCAAATCTTCAGGAGCTGGAAGTGATTTTAAATAAGCAGTTTATGATACGGCGTACCAAAGATGAGGTTCTTAAAAGTCTTCCCATGAAAAAGCGACAAGTAATTACTTTAGAAGTTAAGATGCTCTTAAATAAAGAAGAGCAAATCCAAGTGAACACACTAACTTCAAATTTCAATAATCTAAGAAAAGAAACAGATAAGCAAGCTGCTCTGTTATTACTCTTTGCTGAAACGTCTAAGATTAAAATGCCATCTGTATGGTAAGTTTAAAATATTTTTATTTATTTTACTTATTTAAACGGTCATATTTATAATACTTATGTAATTATACAATTGTCGCAATGAATTGAGTTGATAAAAAACATGAATTAAATACTATGCATGAGGCAATAAAAGTAAAATTTCATTGAATTTGTGTGTGCTAACAAACTAAAGAAATTGGAATAAATATTTTTTGAAGATACCACTTAAATAGGTATAAGAGTTGAATATTGTTTGCCCTTGTGTTGTCATGTTTCTTTATGCTGTTTTTCTTTTTTCGAAAATTCGACCTATAACTTTAATGTAATTTATGACATCACATTTGATGAAACATTTTAACTAAAACTTTTTTACGCTATTGCGACAAAAAAATCAGGTTCTTTGTAAATAAGTATATTTTCTTCTTAATTAAAGAACGTATATTGTTCAATTATTTTTAATTTTAGCACTAATATGTCGTTATTATGTGCCTGCTAAGCGTGAATTAGGTTTTGGTCATGTAGATTTAATTACATATTTTGTGCTCTATGGTGATGTGCTTCATGTTTCAAAAGAGAGAAAACTCATATGGTGTACAAATGTAGTGAATGTAAAAATAAGGTCATTGATAAATCTCACGAATACACACAAATTGCTCTTAAGGAATAAATAGAAATTTTAACCACTGTCACTAATGATTTACACTATATTTCTCTAACGCGAACACATGATACATGATTAAATGGGCTATCCGATAACGTAAACAACTTTTAAGCTCTGTAATATAAATTATACAGCTTTAGTTTTAAATTTATAGTGCAAAAAATTTTTCAATCGCGGATTCATCTGGAGGTACAGACAAGTAATTGTTATTGTTATTTATTTAACGTTAAAGTTTTGAAAGACGCGCTTTTTGACTTTTTTGACGCTTACATAGCGAAAGAAAAAAGCGAAGAGACCTTTTTTGTAGAGAATTGAATTTTTTACATCGTCAAGCGTCTGTTGTTTTGTTTTACGCGCTGTAAATTTCCATATTTTCTAGTATGCTCAGTTTTTTGCTTTGGCCACACAATGAACCAGCGAGTCCAAAGCAGTAAACAAATCCTCGGATCTCTCGGAGGTGACACCGAACCACGAGTTAGCATACAAGCTCGGCGTGGCCATAAACTCGTCATACTGGGGATCCGGAGAACGAACTCGCATAAGCCTGATAAGTTCTTCTTCGTAATTGTCACCGACATATGGGGCCAAATGGTTAAAATGGACGACCTTCGGTTTTCCATTTGGTGAGCGTCGAATCCGGTAAATAACGTTATTTATTCTCTTGACGATTGTATATGGGCCTTCCCAGTGCTGCTGTAGCTTCGGCGAAAGACCACTGACACCATGTCTCCCTTCTGAAAACCTCCATCAGTGGCCCGTATATCGTAGGTGTCCTTCATGCGGTCGCTAGCTATCTGCATCCGGGAACGTAATTCCTTATGGACATCGTCAAGTCTTCTGCGGAGATCACTAACGTAGTCTTCTCCGGCAACGTCCTCACCAGGTTTGCAGCCAAATTTCAGGTCACATGGCAACCGTAGCTCCCGACCAAACAGTACGTTTGCTGGTGTTTGTCCAGTAGTTTCGTGGATCGAATTTCGATATCCCATAAGAAAAAGTGGCAGATGGCGATCCCAGTCTCTTTGGTGTTTGGAGACCACTTTGGACAAGTACTTGTTAATGGTCCTGTTCATTCGCTCTACCATGCCGTCTGATTGAGGATGCAGAGGTGTGGTCCGGGTTTTGTGAATGCCTAATGTGTTGCAGATTTCCTGGACTCGATGTTCTATGTCGTATTCTTGGAGCTTTTCTATCCAACGCGCAACTTGACCCTCTGGATTCTTGAAACTCAGTAACCACCGTAAAGCAGCATGATCTGTTCGGAGCAGGAACTTCCTTCCATACAAGTACTTATAAAAGTGCTCCACGCTCTTTACTACTGCCAGTAGTTCTCGTCGAGTTACACAGTAGTTTCGTTCGGGCTTGGATTGGGTCTTGCTGCAATAGCCGATGACTTTTTCCTCTCCGTGTTGTATTTGTGAGAGTACTGCGCCTAACCCAACATTGCTAGCGTCGGTGTCCAGAACAAATTTCCCCCCTGATTTCGGATAACTCAACATGGGTGTGGAAAGGAGAGTTTGCTTTAACTTTTCGAAGGCAGTTTTGCAGTCCAGGTAATTTACTGTCTCTTGAAATAACTGACATTTCTTGGGGCTTAATTTAAGGTTGACATCACGCAGCCTTCGAAGTACCTCTTCCAAGTTTTCCAGATGATCGTTGAAGCCTTTTCCGATCACGATTATATCGTCAAGGTAAACCAGGCAAGTTTTCCCAATCAAGCTGTTCAAAACCGTCTCCATCAGTTGCTCAAATGTGGCTGGCGCATTACACAACCCGAACGGCATCACGTTGAACTGCCATAGCCCGGTTCCGATCGAAAATGCCGTCTTCTCTTTGTCCTCAGGATCCAGGTCTACTTGCCAGTATCCACTTTTAAGGTCTAGCGTTGAGATTATTATCGACTCCGCAAGCGTGTCCAAGGTATCATCGATGCGTGGCAAGGGGTAGCTGTCTTTCTTGGTGACATTATTTAGCTGGCGGTAGTCCTTCTTCTTGACCAAAACTACCGGCGACGTCCATGGACTGGTCGATGGTTCTATTATTCCGTCTTTCCGCATGTCGCTTATAATCTTTTCGGCCTCTTCCTTTTTGGCCAGTGGTAGCCTCCTCGGCCTCTGACGGATGGGCTGCGCTTCGCCAGTGTTGATTTTGTGGACGACGATGTTGGTTCGCTCTTTCTTGCCGTTGTCCAATACGAACACGTCCTGGTACTTTTCGAGGAGTTCCCCTATTCGACGTTGTTCAGGTTGATAACGGTTTTCACCCGCCTCCTTGTACAGTTTTAACAACGCCTCCGGAATACCTTGGACTTTGCACATCCCTGAACTCATTCCTTTAACTAGTGGCAAGGCAGTGTTCTGGGTGTGTAACTGGAATGTTTCGCCGTTCATTGTCACATTCTTTCTCCGTAAATTCAAGCAGAAGTCATATTTTCGGAGGACGTCCAAACCCAGTATTACATTTTCCTCTATTTCTGCCACTAACACGCAGTGTTTAAAAGACGTTCTTCCCATTTTGATGTTGATGTAACTTTCGCCCCTGACTACTACTTGTTCTCCAGTGGCGGTACGGAGCTTCCATGATTGTATATGGGCCTTCCCAGTGCTGCTGTAGCTTTAGCGAAAGACCACTGACACCATGTCTCCCTTCTGAAAACCTCCATCAGTGGCCCGTATATCGTAGGTGTCCTTCATGCGGTCGCTAGCTTTCTGCATCCGGGAACGTAATTCCTTATGGACATCGTCAAGTCTTCTGCGGAGATCACTAACGTAGTCTTCTCCGGCAACGTCCTCACCAGGTTTGCAGCCAAATTTCAGGTCACATGGCAACCGTAGCTCCCGACCAAACAGTACGTTTGCTGGTGTTTGTCCAGTAGTTTCGTGGATCGAATTTCGATATCCCATAAGAAACAGTGGCAGATGGCGATCCCAGTCTCTTTGGTGTTTGGAGACCACTTTGGACAAGTACTTGTTAATGGTCCTGTTCATTCGCTCTACCATGCCGTCTGATTGAGGATGCAGAGGTGTTGTCCGGGTTTTGTCAATGCCTAATGTTTTGCAGATTTCCTGGAGTCTATGTTCTATGTCGTATTCTTGGAGCTTTTCTATCCAACGCGCGACTTGACCCTCTGGATTCTTGAAACTCAGTAACCACAGTAAAGCAGCATGATCTGTTCGGAGCAGGAACTTCCTTCCATACAAGTACTTATAAAAGTACTCCACGCTCTTTACTACTGCCAGTAGTTCTCGTCGGGTTACACAGTGTTTAAAAGACGTTCTTCCCATTTTGATGTTGATGTAACTTACGCCCCTGACTACTACTTGTTCTCCAGTGGCGGTACGGAGCTTCCATTGCGTTGGAAAAAGTTTACTGGGCTTGATCAATATTCCGGGCTTATGATTGTTCTGCTAGCTCCAGTATCCAGCAGAAATGAACACTGCTTCCTGTTTATGAGTCCAGTGATAAAAAGGCTGTCAGTTCGATCATTCATTGTCTTAGTCAGTGCTACTAAACCTGGGGCCTCGTGTCCCGGGACCGACGTTTACCCCGCCGCGTCGTCGCTGATTAGTTTTCCGGAACGCGGAGCACGCGCTCTTGAGTAACCTCTTCTTGCAAGCGCTTCTTACGTGTCCCAATTTCCCGGAGTTCCAGCATATCATTGGTTTTGGTTTCTTATTTAGTATTTCCACTATCCTGCTAACCACTTCCTTTAGTCTGTCTTCGTATCGACCGTCTGGCTCCTCCCTTAGCTCGCGCACTCTACCTTGCCGTTGCGATGCCTGTTTAACTACGTCATACTCCAGTGCCCGAGCCAACGTGTCAGCGAGTGTTTTTGGCCTGTCTAGTCGAAGTCGCTGTTGTATGTCGTCATCCCTCAACCCATCAATGAAAGAGTCGACAGTCTAATTTTCTAGAGTGTCGTCGGGAGTACCTAGATACGCGAGGCGGATCAGACGAGCGATATCGGCCTCGTATTCTTGCAAGTTTTCCCCTGCCTTCTGACGTCGGTTTCTTAGCTGCACGTGACTGGCGTTCGTCATATGTGCCTGACCATACCGCATCTCTAATTTCTTCACTAGGTGTTCATAGTCGTTCAACTTCTCGGGTGGTATGGTATCCAAAATTGTCTCGGCATTACCATGCAGCGCGCAGACCAGCTCGGAAGCTTTATTTTCCAACGTCCATGCATTTGACTTCGCGGCCGTTTTAAATTTCTTAAGGAAAGTGGTACATGATGTGTTTCCGTCGAACTTAGGTGGCTTCGTATATGCTTTCGTAGAGACACCATGCCCATTCTCCTGTTTCACACTTCTAGCTTCATTATCGATCTGTTCGGACATAGTCATACATAGAAACCTTTCTTCTATTTGACGAAAATAATAATAAAACTACTATGTATCTATCACAATTTATAAATTGATAAACTATCACGAAGTAACGGCTTCATCAGTGCAATATTTCTTCTATTTCTTTAATTCGTGAATCTATTTCTTGAAATTTTCGGACATTGTCGTACATAGGAACCTTTCTTCTATTTCTTTAATTCGTGAATCTATTTCTTGAAATTTTCCTGCAAAATTCTGTTCTGTTTCTGCCAATTTTGCGTTGAATGTCTCTAAATTTTCTTTAAATTCTCTCAAATTTTCTTTCAGTTCTTCTAGATTTCCTTTTAGTTCCTTTGAATTTTCGGTTAATTTCTTTTCCAGATTTTCTTTCAGTTTCCCTTCCAATTCCTTTAATTTCTTTTCCAGTTCATCCTCAAATTCATAGGTATTCGGATCGAAACCCTCTCGTATCAGAGCTTCCTCGAGTCGCCCTTGTAAGGTGAGCTTGTTACCAGATGTATCTTCGTCTCGCTCCTCGAGTTCACTTTTCAGTTCGGCAAGTTTCAACTCCAACAACTTTTTCGGCATTTTTATTTATTTAACTATATTTCTGCTACTAGAAAATTCTCTTCTTTGGGGGATCGATTGGCAGAGCACCCCGCACCTGACCAGTGTAACGACTTTTCTAGTTTAACTTTTATTTAACGGATATTTATTTACAACTATTTATTTAACACTTGTGGCGATAACCACCAAATTTGACGTATTTCGCCGATTGTGGCGGTGATTTGAGAGGTTTCGCCAAATATGGGGTTATTAATCGTCTGGGGGTTAGCTTTTGGCAGATGGTTGAGACTCTCTTGGCAAAGCAGGAGTGCACACGAACAATTAACAACTAATTTATTAATAACAATAATAACAAAATGATTAAAGACAATTAAATAATAACTTATCCTTAAAGTAATTATAACGTAATACAACTTACCCCAGAACCCAGAGTAGACAATAATATTCCGTCTTCAGACGGTGCGGACACTGACTTAGCGATCTGTTCTTGGTGACCCCTTTTATGGGGCCGTCACCTGCTTATTCCGCGGTTACAAAACATTTGTTTGTCGGAGTAAGTAGGTGACATCGCTACCGGGTGAATAAAGATTCCCATATAGTGGGTGATATGCGACACACTTAAACACTAATAACAATTCAATAACTTATTTATATGACCAGGAAAATGCGTATTTATATCACTGTATATCGTAGTTCGGTATGTAACGAGATGTATGTGTGCGAGAGCGGCGACGAGATCCGACAGCAGATAAGCGGAGTTCAAAGGATGCTGGCGTCGGTCGGCGCTTTGATGACAATAAACAAGGCCATAAAATAGACGAACACAATTGGAACTCCAGTAAGTTCTAATACGTCATTTTCGAACTTCTGGAATATTCTAATTCTGTATAAATACTGTTAACATGGCCAGTGACAACAGTACACATTTAGCTTCCGAACGTGTAATATAAATACCAAACTACGATATACCGAGTGATATAAATACACATTTCCTTGTCATATAAATAAGTTTTTGTATTGTTATTAGTGTTTAAGTATTCTATTAGTGTTTAAGTGTAAATAAAATATTCGTTAAATAAATAATTTAAACTAGAAAAGTCGTTACAGGTATTTATGTTACTCGTTCGGAAGCTAACTGGAAAACTACTGTTACTGACCACGTCAACACGTATTTATACAGACGTAGAATATTCCCGAAAGATCAGGAAAGACCTACTAGAATTTACTCTTGTTCGTTTTATTTATGGCCTTGTTTATTGTCATCAAAGCGCCGACCGACGCCGGTATTCTTTGAACTCCGCTTATCTGCTCCCGGATTTTGTCGCTGCTCTCGCATACATACACGCTCGTTACACTATAGAAAGCCAACGCTAACAAAAGATATAATAACAACATCTCACCAAAATACACAAAGGTACACTAGACGAAAGTACAACGACACAGAAGATAAAACATCTAGGTGAAACTATTTGAAGAATAAAAACAGTAGATGTTTCAACGAAATATTTTATTTATTACTCGAGAATAGTTTCGTTTCAAGAGTTGAAACTATATGGGTACAATCTGAAATCAAGGAAAAAAATACAAGAAAAAACAAAAGCTGTTGTACCTACTATAACTTTATCTACAAATGAAACCACATACAAAACCAAAACGTGGATAGATATTTTGCACTGTTGATTGAAACAATTATAAAAAATTTATCAATAAATAGTGGAAACTTAAGTAGAAGTTTTATTTATTAATTCATTTTAAAGATGCGTTTCTATAAAGTTGCTGCAGAAACAATTAATTGTTTATAATATAGAACTCGATAAATCGTCGAACTCCGTCAACACAGACATCAGTTAATGTGAACAGTGATGGTCGAAATTGTTGTCCAAACGCGCTCGATAAGGTAACAACGTTCGTCAGGTGTACCAGCGTCAAGGCTAACTTTTGTGCTGTTTGGTTGAGTCATAAGAGAACACTTACTGCCCAACTCGACAAAACATTTTGCATACCCAATCTGTGACAACCACTTCGCTGCTGAGTGCGCGTTTATGGCGCTGCTGTAATCTTCGCCGTGAGTGCTGGAAAAAAGACCCAGAGGACACAGATTTTTTTTAAGTAAAAGACTTCAGTCAAATGATACTGCAGGCCACCTGACTAGTGCAAAATTTAGTGCAAAATTCTTGAACAGTAAATTATGAGCAGGCGCACTGTCTTGCTGCGAAGCTCGCATATAGGAAAATCATTCAGATAGTTCGAAATTTCGTCACCATTTATTAAAGGCTGTCCGGCATGTTACAATAAGCTGCCAAAAGTGTGTTTTCGCAAATGGAAGACATTTCAAACAATTATCGTAAGGATATTCTTTTTGTTTTGTGTTTACACATGTCAGTGTCCCGGTTTAAGTTATAAAGTGTATTGTGAAAATTAAATTTGTGACCATCACAGTCATGTTGAACTAGTGAAAATTTGAAGTGTCATTTCCTTTCGAAGGATCGAAAATTATGTCATACATCATCAGCAAGAGAAAAAAATCTCTTTCCATTCTTGGCAAAATCCAATATGGCGCCCTTAAGAAAAAATAAAGTTAGTCATACTTTCTGGAAAACAAATGAAGACAGAAATTGTAACAAATCCATGAGAAGCGGACTAGAAACGTGTCCTAATAATTTACTCGTTAAAAAGTTGCTATAGGTCAAATTAAAGACTTACAGCAGTTTTTTGAAAGTGCTAAAAGTACATTTTCGCTAATATCTTTTAATTTTTTAATATTATTTAAACTTTTAACGGTGCAGGGATGATGAAGCATGTTTTATTAAAAATTAATAAAAGTAAACACACGAACTTCAACAATTTATTACAAATCAAAATAAAAAAACTACTAATTTTTTAACAAGAAAAATGATTATTTGTTGGATTAAGTAACCACGCCGTTGAATGATGTGCAGTTGCCCTTTGTAATTGACTAACCCAACCTGTTTTGGGTTTTAAACAGATTATGTTACAACGAAAAGAAAGAAATTAGAAAAAGAGGTAAATATATAATTAAATTATACACATGTTTAAATTTTACTTTTGTAACTTTCAATTTTTATACCTAATCATAAAAAACTTTTCAAATATAATCAGTTAAATATTTTATCTCAAATTAATGTATGTATCTAACAAATTGCTTAACGTTCATATTATTTTATAATCTTTTAAGTTCTAATTTAAATTATTTAATGTTAAATGTTAAATGAGGACACATATTGGATACATAGTAGTTACTTTATAAAAACTTTGTAGTTGCTGAAGAAGCTACAATAAAATGGCGAAACGTCCAACGAAATTTTCAAGCTACCTTTCTTTGAGTTTTTCTAACCTGTCCAAATCCCCACGATTCACCGACTTTATTGAACTACATGGACATGAACACAAACAGATTTATTTATTATTAGAAACACTAAAAAAAGAAACACAAAAATCGTGCGAAGATTTTTACTAGTGGAAATTAAAAAAGAAAAGACAAATTAAATATGTAAAAATTGATGAAAGGATAGCCACTATTTTAGAAAAATTTAATTATGACAAAGACTTAAGATTCTGTTTGCGAGCTTATTTAGCATACGCTCAAAAACTAGAATAAGTGGAATTAGCATAAGTATAAAAATTACATAAATGTAATCACTTTGTTAATTAAATTTTTAATTTTTTTGTTCCTTATACTTTTAAACACGCCAATTTTGTTAAACAAGATTGCCACTCCTAAGTGTGGGTTAAAGTATGAAGGAAAGTAAAACTTTGTGTTTAAAATATCGTACGAAAACAGAATGCATGAACTTAACATAAAATATTAAATAAAAGCATTGTACATAGGCCTATGCAGCAATGGCATACTCGCGTCGCTAAATGTACTATATAATTTTACCTGCTCCTTTCGCGGCGATACCTGCACACAAAAGGGTCGCGGCGTTAATTGCACGGCGCTAACTACACGGCACCAAAATATTTAGAAAACCTACCACGACAGATGCAGTAACACCTGCAAGTTCACATCAATCATTAAATATTAAATTTTCCTCTTTTCTCAGTCTTTTACAAAAAATTCAAAATATGTACTTATTTAAAATAGAAAAAGCTCCATTAATCCTGATAACTTTTTCTGTTCAATAAATTAAATTAAAAACTCAAGCCACAAAATCAAAAACTTTTTAAGTAAATTCAATGTAAGCACTACAGAAATAAATAAATTCAATATAGGGTCTGTATTAATTAAAAACAGAAAAAAGATACATTACAAACAAAAAAGTGGCGTTTATTAATTAAATTGCTAGGACTGCGATGCCTTATAGGTATATACGACAAACAGGTCGATCATTGGAAGTGCGATTAAAAGAACACTTAGCCAGTATTAAAAATAAAAAACATACTACAGGTCTCACCGAACACTGCTTAGAAAATCAGTACAACATAAATGTGAATAATTTTAAATTGCTTCCTTGCCAACCGAAAAGTAGAAAACTAACCCTACTTGAATTTTTAGAAATCAAAAAAGCCCTAATAGAAAAGAAAAATATTGTAAATAATTAATAAATAATAATAACGCTGCTGTCGACTCATACAGCCTGAGAAATCCGCTTTGGCTGAACATATTTTAAACAACGACAACCATATTGTTAAGTACTTCTGTTTTGTCTACTACTTCGAAATATTACCCCCGATTGCATGGGGAAGCCATCGAAATTCACAAACATCCTATAAATTTCAACAGAAAAGAAGGACTCCATTTGAGTAAGGTATATCATCCGGCTCTAAGGAGAACGACGCGGAAGGCATCGAATCCACCTACGAACCATTCTGACACTCCTACATCTGCGGCACGCCCACCGCCGCCCGGAATAAATATCAGCGCGCAGCCAGCACTACGCTCAGTCCCTGTCGAGACTTCGAGGTACAGTCTCCGCTCTCGACAATATTTCCACTGAGATGTCAGCCGCAATTGGTGACGAAACGTTTGAACTAAACAGTTCCTATAGACCACGACCTATAAGCCCGAACACAAGTTTTTCTATTCTTTACTCAGTTCGACTCCAACGCAGCCACATCGTGCGGAGCGCGAACCCCTACTATATCTCGGTAGACACACTAAAGGAGAGGGTTACGAATCACCGCACAACGAGATTAAATACATAATATATAAGAAACGTATAAAGCTTTCCACCTCGTTCTCGCACGTTACATCCTATAGATTTATATGTTTGTCTCTTTATACTGACGCTTTTTCGTTTCGTCCAGTTGCAAATGATGTGTGCAATTGTTGGCATTTTATGCTGTTTTAAATTAATTCCTTCATTATTTACAACATGCAAGAGTAAGAATAGAATAACACCAGATAAATAGTGTAATATTATAGAATACAATTTTTCTTGTTATTGTTATTTGGTTTTTATTGTTTGTGAAGTTTGGGACGAATAATATAAATAAACACATTTGCTAATATTCCCTACATAAAGTGTACCCTTATCAAGGGCTTTTCGAAACTCATTTTGCCCACATCATTTAAGTGCTGCCCTATTATAAAATCAAATTTTTAATTTTAGCTCTTTCATCCTGGATGTGCTTCAAGAAAATAAGAAGTTTATTGTTTTCGCTCATCACAAAAATATGTTGGATGCTTTACAGATGGTTTTACGACAAAAGTATAGAAAATTCATTCGCATAGATGGTAGTACGACTTCTGAACAGCGAAAACAATTGGTTGATACTTTTCAATGCGACGATGCTTACATTTGTGCCATTCTCTCTATAACTGCTGCTAACGCTGGCATAACATTGACGGCTGCCAAACTCGTTATATTTGCAGAACTACATTGGAATCCAAGTGTAAGTATATTTACGTGCATGTAAGTTCGTGGTAGTAGAATCTATAAGTGTTTCCTTTGGTACTGTATAATGCAGGTCATTTTATCTTTTCGTCGAAGGAAATGCGAACAGTTCTGCAGTATTTATACAGGCGCCAAGTAATTATTTTCCCATATCTACTAATCTGCTTTTTTTCGCCTTTTTATTCGAATTTTAGTATGATCTCAAATACTTAAAATTATTTTCTAGTGGTTTGAAACCATCGTAACAGTATATTGTTGAAACTACCATTATATAAAGTAAAAAATGATAGTTGTAAGAAAAATAAAAATATGAAATAAAGTAGGTACTGTATATATATAATACAAATAACTTATTCTGTCGAAATTACTAGACGCAGATCGTAATTTCGAGCTCTGAAGAGCGTGCTATGGGAAGTTTTAACAGAATACCGACCAACCAAAGCTTCCTCTATCCAGAGGCCGATTAATATACACAACTGATAGTCAGAGAGCACAATTTGTAACAAATACTATAAAATATGGTGTAATGTTCAATGTCTTTTTAATTAAGAAATTACTTGCTGAACAGATCTTCGGAAAAGTAACGACTACGTAATAGGCACGCATACCAAAATAGAACAAAATATGTTCTTGGTCAGGTTGACAAAGTGACATTCTCTAAAATGGCATCACATTGTACCAGAGATATAATGGTTGCATCTCAACACCCCCTTCAATTTAAACATTCTTAACAAATTCTTAAATTTTAAATTGTAAACCTTAAGGATGTAGGTACTATTTAGTACTGCAATTTTCTTACAAAAGTGGTTATTTTACATTTTAATTTATTTTTAAGGTATTCAAATTTAACTATTCAGAAATCAAAAAAACTTGTAATTTCCACAATTTATTTAACAAACACTTAACATATGTTTCACCACTTTGTGGCTTCTTCAGATGTATAAACATTCTTAATTCTACTACAAATATATATATATACTTATTTAGGTGTTAGGGGGTTGAGCTTTATTTACATACAAATTCAATAAAGGCGAATTATTTAGCTCTAATTGGTCATTCAATAATACATCTTTGTTTCTATATTTATTTTGGAAATAATTTTGCAGACTTACTTTCTGTATGCCTTAAGCAAAATTATTTCCAGTTTAATGATAAACACCAATTTTCCATATACCATAAGCCCACACATACAGATACGATTATAAATAACAATTCATTTCACCCAAAACAACATAAATTTTCAGCTTTTTATTTTATGATTCACAGACTTTTAAGAATTCCAATGCAACCGACTAAATTTAAAGAAGAATTAAACATCATTAAACATATAGCTTATAAAAATAACTATAACACAAAGTTAGTCAATGAACTTCTAAATAAAATTTCATTTAACTTAGCAATAAAGAGCATTTTCCCAAATAATAAAGACCAGAATAATAGTAAATTTGAAACCATAAAATATTTAGGCCAACCGTCGTTAAAAATTAAAAGAGTTTTAAATAAAAATAATATAAGAACAGCCTTTAAAACAAATAATACACTCAGCAAACATATAAAGAACAATAATGATAAAGTTACAATCAGTAATAAATCTGGTGTATATAAACTAACTTGTGGATCTTGCTATAAAATTTACATTGGGCTAACGGGGAGACCTTTTAATAAACGCATCAATGAACATTTAAATTCATTTAAGAAACAAAAAACAGACTCAAACTACGCCTGTCATCTATTACTAGATAAACATAAATTTGATCCAGAATTTGAAGTCCTACATACAGAAAGTAAAAGTCACAAACTTAATTTACTAGAATCAATGGAAATAAATAAATATAGAAACAAAGATGTATTATTGAATGACCAATTAGAGCTAAATAATTCGCCTTTATTAAATTTGTATGTAAATAAAACTCCACCCCCTAACACCTAAATAAGTATATATATGTTAGCGACATTGGATTGAACCCTCTGTATAGGGGCCATGTGGTGGTAGATAAGCTACGTCAGGACAGACGAGCGAAGGGAAGAGGGCGAAATGGGGTGCGCTTTGTGCAACAGAGTATCGCGAAGCTTCTCAAGCAACACACATTTGTTCGATAAGCCGCTCGATCACTTGTAGCTATGATAAATAGAGTGTTTTCAAAATAATATTGACTTTTCTTTAAAGACTAAATAAATTAACAGCTAACATCAGGAGTGGGATTGTGCCCCATGTTCAGTGTTTAATAAACAATAAAAACAGTTAAATAGTTTATAGTGTTGTGACAATGGCGGAAGAAGGTCGTCCACATTGCGATAGCGAAGTGTCCGATGTCGATGGTGAGCCAAGTATGGAATCACCGAATCCCAAACGTCCGAAGATACAGTGGCAGGAGACACTAATTAATTTAATTGCCGCACAGCAACAACAGCTCGCCGAATTAACCAGACAATCCAAAATGGCTACCCCAACGCCCAGTCTTGCAGGGACAGAAGGATCTAATACGCAGGTGCCAACTACCACGTCATTCAAATTGACAAGCTACGATCCAGATCAAAGTGCATACTCTATCGAAGAATGGCTAAATGACGCTACTAAACTCAAAAATGAACTAAACGTGAGTGATAATTTAATGATCGTGAAAGCTTGTGAAGCATTAAAAAACCGTGCCTACCGCTATTGCTGCGATTGGAGGCCCCTGTGTAGAAATTGGGAAAACTTTTGTACTGATTTGAGCATCGCGTTTCCCGACCAAGAAACACCAGGCGCACGCGCTTTCAAAGCCGCTACACTTCGAAGTCTGGACTGCCCTTCCTTAATTGATTACGGCAATGACAAGTTACGTAGCATAAACAGATTTTGTGATAAATTACCATGGGCTACGATTTTAAGCATGGTGGAATATGGTTTGAACAACGTAGAAGCTCGTTCCGCAGTGCAAATCCAAAAGCCCAATTGTGAGCGTGAACTACTAAAACTTTTTAGTGAATTCGACGCACGTCGTACTGCACCACTGAAACCTTCAAAACACGTGGATGTGGTGAGAACGTCAGGTACGTCCAGGTGGAGACCCGAACGGCACATATGGAAACACTCAGAGGTCCAGTATAAACCAATGAAGGCAACGTGTTTCAAATGTGGTCGTCAAGGACATCATCAGAACGTTTGCCGTCAACCTTCGAAGGAAATGTCGCTCATGGTTAGCGATAAAAGGGAGCATACGCATTCCACAGTCCCGTCTTGCAGTCACTGCAAAAAACCAGGACACCACGAAAGTACCTGTTGGTATAAACATGGCAAACCCAATAAAGCCCTTGTGTTAAAGAAATGACGCCGTCTGACTGCAACGCCCATAGCCACATTATTGTGTCGCGAAGAAGCGCCCTCGTTCTCGTACCTTATCGACAGTGGTGCTGACATATCAATCGCCAAACAGTCCGTGGTAAAAACACTAAACGCCGCTGTCAGAACAGATAAGAGTTCAAGTGTTTTTTCGGGCCTCGGAAACCGAGTTGTTCATACTATGGGTGTTTGTGAACTGTTAGTTATTTTACCCTCCGTGACATTAGAAATAAGTTTTACGATCGTACCCGACCATGTCATACCAGGCGATATAGACATTATTATCGGATGGGATGTTATAATAAAACGACCTACTTTACGCGTTAACAAAACTGTTGATGGACTCGATTTACAATATAACATTTTTAATTTAAGAAACGTGTTGACTATAAAAAGTGTTAGTGAGATAAAAGTAACCCAGGCAGGACTGGACGCCAATTTAAAATCACAAGTTGAAAACTTATTAACTTTTTATAAAAATAAAACACCAGACCATATTACGACAGGAAAACTCACAATCAAGTTAAAAGATAAGACTCCAGTGGCGTATCATCCCCGAAGACTGGCCTATCAAGAAAAAATTAAACTTAAAAAAATTATTGATGAACTTTTAAGCACGGGAATCATCCGTAAGAGTCGTTCTGAATATGCTAGCCCTATTGTGCTTGTGAAGAAGAAGAACGACGAAATAAGAATCTGTGTGGACTACCGTGATGTCAATAGAAGAGTTTTCAAAGATAGACATCCACTACCTTTAATTGAAGACCAAATCAATGCCCTCTGCCATGCAAAATATTTTAGCTCATTAGACATGAAATCAGGCTTTTATCAAATGGAGATTGATGAAGACTCCAAACATATCACAGCGTTTGTAACTCCAGATGGGCAATACGAGTTTAATCGAATGCCATTTGGATTCATTAATTCACCAGCGACATATCAACGCGCCATGGGTGAAGCTTTAGGCGATTTAAAAGGCAAAAAGGCATTTGTTTATCTGGATGACGTTCTGATTCCATCAGCGACAATTCAGGAAGGATTAGAAAACTTAAATGAAGTTCTAAACGCATTATCGACAAGTGGTTTTACTCTGAATTATGAGAAATGTGCATTTTTCAAGTTGGAGATTGAATATCTCGGTATTGTGTTGCGTGAAGGAACAATACGACCCAGTACCCGAAAAGTTGATGCTTTAGCTCACTCAGCGCCTCCCATGGATGTTAAAAGTGTGCGTCAATTTATGGGACTTGCCGGTTATTTTCGTCGGTTCATAAAAGGATTTTCTCTGGTAACTGCTCCGATAACAGCTTTGCTAAAAAAGGATTCTGTGTTCGAATGGACGCAAGAGTGCGAAAATATTAGACAATTGCTTATAAGTAAATTAACGGATGCGCCTGTGCTACTAATGTACAATCCTGACTTAAGTTGTGAACTTCACACAGACGCATGTTCGATAGGTATCGGGGCTGTTCTTCTTCACAAAGAAAATGGTGTTTCTCGACCTGTCGCGTATTACAGCCGGCGGACTACCGATTACGAATCAAGATATCATTCGTATGATCTAGAGACGCTTGCAATTGTAGAAGCAGTAGAACATTTCCGCGTTTATTTGTACGGAGTGCATTTTACGGTATATACCGATTGCAATTCAGTTCGAGCAAGTGCTTTAAAGAAAAATTTACATCCTCGTGTGGCACGCTGGTGGGTAAAACTTCAAGATTATGATTTTACTATTGAATACCGACCCGGAAGTAAGATGTCCCATGTGGATTATTTAAGCAGAAACCCTGTCCAAGAAGAAAGTACATTAAAGGTATGTGCTCTAAAAACGTTATTTATCAACAAAATAACAAAGATTGAAACACTACGCGAGTTTCAAAAAAATGATTCCTTCTGCCGTGAACTATTGAATAACCCCAATTGTGAACCGAACTATGCAGTTATAAATAATGTGGTTGTCACCAAAACAACGCCGTTTAAATACTTGGTGCCAAAAGCCGCGAGACTTCTAGCCATGCGACTATACCATGATGAGTCATCGCATATCGGTTGGGACAAAGGTATTGCAAAAATGCGAGAAGACATTTATTGGCCAAAAATGGGACAATGCTTAAAGAAATACATCAAAAATTGCAGAGCATGTGTCTTAGGAAAATCACACACCGGTCGTAAGGCAGGAATGTGGCAACATGGCGAAAAGGCTGATGACATACTGCATACATGGCATATCGATCGTGCCGGGCCGTTAGCAAAATCTAACGGCTGCACTCATATTTTAGTGATCATTGACGCTTTTTCTAAATTCTGTCGATTTCAACCCATCCCCAAGAAAACTTCTGAAAACTCAATACACGCGTCATTCCAAGTTTTTGAAGAATTGGGAAGACCAAAACGTATTATCGCTGATCGCGCAGCCGCATTCACTTCAGTGACATTTAAAAACTTTCTTTACGAGCAAAATGTCGAATTACATCATATCGCAACTGGAATGCCTCGAGGAAATGGCCAAGTTGAGCGTGTCATGCGAACATTATTTAATTTATTGCGAGCAACGTTAACGGCAGAAAAATAACATAAGTGGACATCTGTGTTACCCGCGATAGAAGACAATTTAAATTCGACAGTTCATTCTGTGACTGGTTACGCACCGAAAGTGCTACATTTGGGAAGTAATTCGAGACTTGCCGCTACTCATCTGTTTTTAGAAGACACACCACCTAATGACAACTTTGTCGACCCCGACAAGGCCGTTGCCGAAGCCCGGCTTAAAATAAGTCATAACGCCTCTAGACGAGCTGCAAAGTTCAACGCCACGCGTTATCGCAGCACTTTGTTTAGGGTAGGCGACCTCGTCGCAACCGAAGATTCCCAGCTGGCTGGCGGAGGGAAGCTGAAACCTAAGTATCAAGGGCCTTATACCGTTCGAACTATATTACCTAATGAAAGATACGTCCTTCAAAAGCATGGACGGCGAACGACAGTGGCTGCCCATGAGCAATTGAGGCGCTGGCCTACAACAGAATAATAACTAAATGTAAGTAGAAATGATATTTCCTTTCCAATGATCTAAAAAAAAAAAAAATAATAATGATAATAATGAGTTACGGCTAGTGGCAGCCCCACTATGCTAAAGGTGTGGCATCCCCACTCGAAAAAAAAAAAAAAAAAAAAGGAATAATAATAATGAGTTACGGCTAGTGGCAGCCCCACTATGCTAAAGGAGTGGCATCCCCACTCGAAAAAAAAAAAAAAAAAGGAATAATAATAATGAGTTACGGCTAGTGGCAGCCCCACTATGCTAAAGAAGTGGCATCCCCACTCGAAAAAAAAAAAAAAGGAATAATAATAATGAGTTACGGCTAGTGGCAGCCCCACTATGCTAAAGGAGTGGCATCCCCACTCGAAAAAAAAAAAAAAAAGGAATAATAATAATGAGTTACGGCTAGTGGCAGCCCCACTATGCTAAAGGAGTGGCATCCCTACTCAAAAAAAAAAAAAAAAAATATAATAATAATAATAATAATAATGAGTTACAGCTAGTGGCAGCCCCACTATGCTAAAGGAGTGGCATCCCCACTCGAAAACAAAAAAAAAAAATTTAGGTGATTAGAGTAAGTTGTCAAAACAAAAATACTGCCGCCGAATATTGTAATTACAGATATGGAAAACACAACGAACTTGAGGTGCGAGGACGCTCCTTTACAGGATGGCCGTGTTAGCGACATTGGATTGAACCCTCTGTATAGGGGCCATGTGGTGGTAGATAAGCTACGTCAGGACAGACGAGCGAAGGGAAGAGGGCGAAATGGGGTGCGCTTTGTGCAACAGAGTATCGCGAAGCTTCTCAAGCAACACACATTTGTTCGATAAGCCGCTCGATCACTTGTAGCTATGATAAATAGTGTTTTCAAAATAATATTGACTTTTCTTTAAAGACTAAATAAATTAACAGCTAACATATATATATATATATATATATTTGTAGTAGAAGTAAGAATGTTTATACTTCTGAAGAAGCCACAAAGTGGTAAAACATATGTTAAGTGTTTGTTAAATAAATTGTGGAAATTACAAGTTTTTTTGATTTCTGAATAGTTAAAATGCGTTTCCACCAAGTAAAGGTAGATACAATTAATTATATTCAAATTTATCCTTAACAAGAGATTTAGTCAGTATATCAGCAACATTTTCATTTGAAGTTACATACATTACTTTAACAAGTCCTTTCTTTACAATGTGTTTGATAAAATGAGCTTTTATATGTATGTGTTTAGACTACTTACTATTTTCAAAACTTTCTAATGAGTATATTACACCTTGATTGTGTATCAATAAAGTAGATTTCATATTTTTCATATTAAAATCGTCATAAATACCTTTTAAATAGAGTAACTCCGAGGTTCTCACCGCACTTGCTAGGTGCTCTGATTCAAAACTTAATAAAAAAACAAAAAAAAAAAACGTGACACTTTGTTTTTTAGAAATCCATGACACCAAAATTTTAATATACAGGATGTTTCTCTTAAGCGTATTTCTTTCAAGCTGGTTTAATATTACAAATACGAAAAAAATGTTTAAATAGAAGTTTCATCCAATTTGTTTCTTCACTTCATGAAATTATTTTTATTTATACAGGGTGTTCCATTACGCCTGGGTGATACCAAACTTTGTTTTTTTTTATGGAACACCCTGTATATTTTTTAAATTTTTGAATTAGGTGATAAATTTAAAGGGTAGTTTGATGACCATACATTGTATCTTACTGTTGCCGTTTGGGAGTTATTTCGTCATTCTGAAAAAATATTACGCTTGCGGCGCTCTCTAAAATCCTCTGTATCTCCGAAATCAAATTAAATAAAAAGCCACGCCTTTTAATTATCTAAATAATAATTAATAAGGGATAATATTTTCACATAATTCGAAAATTTTCATTAGTTTTTTTGAAAAATCAACAAATAAAATGATGTGATTTTTGGAAATTTAAACTAACCTAACCTAACCTAACCTAACCTAACCTTGATTTTTTAAACGGCACGATATACAAATTTTTGCATAATCAGATGTAAAATTGAAATATAAATCGATTTTGTAAAGGTATTTTGGCCACTATTTTCTGTAGTTTAGTTTTTCTGCTTAAGAATATCACATCTGGTCTGCTCTTTGTCGCAATATTTAATAATGATCCTATTAGTTCTATGTAGGATACATCACTTAAGAATTCACTATTTTCCCAGTGAAATTCTTTTATTTATTTTTTTATAGAATATCTTTCTTAACAAAAGAATAGACTATTAAAATTGAACAGGTTTTATTTGAATTTTAACTCAAGGAGGTTACAAACGGTTCTGGCTCCAAAATATTATAACACGCAGAGCCACGACTGCTTTTAACATGAACAAATTGATATAAATAGAATTCTTATCGTTAATTGCTTCGCGGAATATTAGGTGTAGAATTATATCGATTTCCGCTGGTCGCTGCTGAGGTTTGTTGTCTTAATTTTGACGGTCACGTAACACATCTACATATCAATTTCTACCGGAAAACTTTCCTCGGTCGGTGTTAGTGCTGGTTAACAATCTTGTAACCTATTTTTTTTCTAGTATCCTGTCAATTAAAATAGCCTGATGTATGCATCTTTTGTTCTCTAAAGTCTTTCATTCCATCCCTATGATGTTTTGAATTTTTTTGCATGAAATTCTTTTTCTCTCTTCCACAATCATTGTACCATTCGTTCCTGTAATTAGTATGTAATCTATTGTTTAATTAATTATTTAATTATTTTTCTATGCAAATTCTTGAAATCTTTCATTCAACATAATCTCTTAAACCATAAAATGCAATATCTAGTTTTAATGCATTACAATTTTTATTTACTTTCACACCTGGTATTTTTATGTATATCTCTATATTTAGTCTACCCTGTAAGGAAGCCGTAGGAATATCTAATTGTATTATTTCCCAATTTTTCTGTATAAATGTAAAATGAATATTCTTATAGTTTGATACCGTATCACTGGTGCATATACATTATAATGTGTCTGCCCGAAAAGCCCATTTTAATGCAGTACCCGCAGGTTTTTTGTTCATTTGTATTTTCATTTAAGATTTAATTACTCTTTTTGTGAACTTCGTCAGGTTTTTTTTTGCAGTATTTGAACCGGCTTTGTTTCTGGACGGGTCTATTTGCCTGAGCTTCGACATTAGGTCATCAACTTTGATCAAGTCTTTTCTTTCTAAACGCGTTTTTATATAATTAGGGAGATCTATTACAATTAAATTTATTTGTGATCTTATCGATAAATCAGGATCAACATCAATCAAAAGATTCCTTTTCTTTAATTCATAATCTAAAACCGAGCCGCCCAAATATTTATAAGTGTATGCGAAAGCGATTTCCGACCACGACTTTGAACCAAACGTGTCAACAAAAGAGGCTTTCCAAAATTCCCACACGTGTGAGAGCTTATTTATTTTTAAAAACACTGCGTACCACTCCAGTGCCACATTCTCCAAAAACAAACGCAATATTTCAGAATATTTCTCCTCTTGTACACCAAGTCTTTCGCATTCTTGTTCAAAAATATTTAACCATGATTCCGCATCGACATCATTCCCGTAAAATTTATTCAGCACTAAATTTTTTGCAATGGAATGCATCGATTTTTCGGCGGGTAGGGTGGGGGGTGGAAAGACATGTTGACTTCACAACCTCTAAATAAAACTCATTAAAAACTACGTTACCCTCCTCGTCCAAGTATTCCTCCAGTAGCTCACCTTCCTTCAAGGTTATATTGACCTTTCGATATTTGTTGCGCGTAGTCAATCTCTTGACTATCAGCTTTGTGATTTTATGCTCGAAAAGTTTTTGATGGTGTGTGCGTGTTTGTTGATCCAGGGGAAACTGATATGCTTCTGACCGTCCCTCAAGCTGGATAGTTTTAACCTTAACTACGGTCGTCTTGGAGTCCACAGCTTCAGAAACGAAATGAAATGTAGCATTTATTTCCATGATGTAGCTCCCTGTTTTGTTGTTGTTTTATAAGTTTCGAATTTTGGAAAATTAGGAATTTGCAAGAGAGTGTGGGTGAAAAAACCAACTCAAGTTGTTGCAGTAAAATAACAAATATAACCCATGAACTCTATATACACAATTTAACACAATACCTGAAACAAAAAAAAAAAAGGATTTCACAAAGTAAGTCGTTAACAATAATAACTATGAAACTAACAATAATAGCTTATATGAACGAAAACGTGACTGTCAATCAGCAAGTTAGGACGACAACTGTCCACCCTGACCATAGCCGTTGCGCAGTTTAGTAACTTGCCAATATCCTCTTTTCAGTCGAGTGTGGAAAACATTTTCGAGCCGGCAAGTATATCCGAGGTGTCATTAATTCGTGGTAACGGATAACTGTCTTTCTAGTTACATTGTTGAGCTGTCGGTAATCCACACAAAAACGTTTTGTCCCATCCTTCTTCTTTACCAACACTACTGGTGATGTCCATGGACTTGATGGTTGTTCAATTATGCCGGTCTCGTGCATTTCGTGAATTATTCTCTCTGCTTCTTCCTTCTTCGCCAGAGGCAGTCGTCTAGGTCTGACTGCGCATTACCGGTATTGATCTTGTGTTTTACGATGTTTGTCCTTCCCCTACCATACTTGTTAGTTTCAAAAACGTCGGCATTCTGACAAAGTAGATATTGCACTTTGCATTTCTGCTCACTGTTTTCGGGTTACAGCCTCCTATCCATTTTTTGTTTCAAATTTGGGGAAGGAGTACTGTTCCTACGCTGCCTTCTCGTATGACCTACTTCGCTGCAATTCCAAACTCTTTGTTTTCGAGTTTCTTTGTCGAACTTGGAGATGATTCGGCGGGCGGTTTCTTCTAAAGATTCTGACGCATCGGTTTCTTCACACAGTAGCCAAACCTTTTCTTGTGTGCTATAGGCCTGTTTAACAGTTTCGTACTCCAATGCACGAGCCATTGCATCAGCTAGCGTCTTAGGTCGGTCGAGACATATCCGTTGTTGAATGTCATTGTCCCGAAGTCCATCGGTAGATGCTTCCACGGCCAACCTTTCCGTCAATTCTTCTAGAGTATTCGGATAAGCCAGTCGAGACAGTCTTGCAATATCGGCCTCGAATTTTTGCAGGGATTCCGTTGGCTTCTGCAGACGGGTTTTTAGTTGGATGAGATACACCGCTGTTAAGTGAGCCTCATCGTAGCGCAACTCCAACTGTATTACTAACTGTTCATAATCCGCCAATTTTTCTTGGGATAGGTTGTTCAAAAAGTCACATGCGTCTTCACGAAGCTCAACGGTCAAGGCAGTGGCTTTTTCTTCAGGCGCCCAGTTATTCGCCTCGGCAGCCGCCTCGAATTGTTTGTAATATGTAATCCATGAGGACTTTTCGTCAAACGTTGGTGGTTTTACTCGTGTTCTTGACTCTACACCGCTTCCTTGGCTGATTTGGCTGACCTCGTTAAATTTACTATATACACTAACATCCACATCGATTGGTTTTATCTTGGCGTTAAAAATCATTTCTTCCAGAACTTTTTTCTTCTGTTTCTTGATATTTTGCTTCCAATTTGCTTTCCAAACTTTTACTATTTTCTTCTTATTTTTCTTCCAATTCATGTTTCAAACTTTTGCTATTTTCTTCCAATTTACTTTCCAAACTTTCACTATATTCTTTTAATTTTTCCAAACTTTTCATCATTTGCGACAATTCGTCTTCGAAAAGGAACGTCTCAGGTTCATGACAATCCTTTCTCAACGCCTTCGCAAGCCGCCACTGAATCTCCGCCTTGTTACCGCTTGTCGCTTCATCCCGTTTTTCTAATTCTCTTCTTAACTCGGCGACTTTTAATTCGCACAACTTCTTTGCCATTGTAATTTCTTTTACTTAACCCGCACTAAAGTTTTCAACAGTTGTGTTTCACCCCACGCCTGACATCAGTTGAAATTGTCGTGGGTTTAATAAATTTATATTAAAACTATTTTCGGTGATTTTATAGTGAAACATTTTATATAACTATTAAATAAAACACAAACAATGGAAAAGTTTCACCCGTTTATTAGTCTAACTCGACAAATTTGTTTCGGTAGGAGCTACTTATATCAAAGAGTACTTATATCAAATATTACTAAAGTTATAAGAAACAGCTTACATATTTATAGTTTATGTCTGGGGTTGCCATCTATATAGGGGAAGTGGGGAGTTTAACGAGTCTAGTTCTTGTTGATTGTTTACTAGGTTGAGCTTTTGGAATTTAGCTTTTTCAATTTCCAGGTTTTCGAGCAAGTTAATTTTTTTACTTTTGTTTACATTTGAATGTAAAACTTTTGTTTTTTCTACGTCGATATTATGGTTGTTAATTGCACAATGCTCGGAAAACCCAGTTTTTTTTAAATCTTTTTTGGTAATGTTTGCTATATGTTCTTTTATTCGCGTTTTTATTGCTCTCCCGCTTTGACCTATGTAGGTGGCATCACAAAGTTCACAATACGTCTGATATATACCACTTTTTTCTTTGATGTCTTTTTTAGGTTTATTTTGGACTAAAATGTTTCTTAACGTTTTATTATTGGTTTCTATTGCACACACATCAAACTTTTTAAGACCACTAAAACATTTCGAATCAGAAGTTAACACAATTAAAAAGATAGCTATAAACAATGGCTTCAATCCCACGCCGATAGATTATAAGATCAAATGTAAAAAGCAGAAAATCCTAACAAAAAACATTTACAATAATAGCCTAGAAATAACAACAAACAAAACTATTGTGCACTTAATTATATATATAATGTCTCTTGTAATTTAAAAAATTGCCTAAAAAAGTTCACCGGACATGCTCCGCACCACTCTCCATTTCAGTCCATCCAACCCACATCCTATCCTTGGCATGGCTAATCTTGTGGTACCCGTGGATAGCAGTTGGTCTCTTAGTTCCACCAACGAATTCTATAACGAGCGGTAGGTGGGTTTTTCAGACGACGCCTCCTTAGTGACCAGGTAGTCAATGGATCGGTTCCCCTCCACCAAACTTAGCACTTTCTTTTCATCTCCAAGTTGGTCCCGTAGCTCTGGCAAGCGGCCAAACATCTTCTTGAATACGGTAGCAATACCGCGACCCATCTTCAAGTCTTTGGCCACACAATGAACCAGCGAGTCCGAAGCAGTAAACAAATCTTCGAATATCTCGGAGGTGACACCGAATCTGGAGTTAGCATACAAGCTCGGCGTGGCCATAAACTCGTCATACTGGGGATCCGGAGAACGAACTTGCATAAGCCTGATCCGTGCTTCTTCGTAATTGTCACCGACATATGGGGCCAAACGGTTAAAATGGACGACCTTCGGTTTTCCAATTGGTGTGCGTCGAATCCGGTAAATGTTGTCATTTATTCTATTGACGATTGTACATGGGCCTTCCCAGTACTGCTGTGGCTTCGGCGAAGACCACTGACACCATGTCTCCCTTCTGAAAACCTCCATCAGTGGCCCGTATATCGTAGGTGTCCTTCATGCGGTCGCTAGCCATCTGCATCCGGAATCGTACTTCCTTATGGATATCGTCAAGTCTTTTGCGGAGATCACTAACGTAGTCTTCTCCGGCAACGTCCTCACCAGGTTTGCAGCCAAATTTCAGGTCAAGGCAACCGTAGCTCCCGACTAAACAGTACTTTTGCTGGTGTTTGTCCAGTAATTTCGTGAATCGATGATCGATATGCTATAAGAAACAGTAGCAGATGGTACTTGTTAATGGTCCTGTTCATTCGCTCTACAATGCCGTCTGATTGAGGATGCAGAGGTGTTGTCCGGGTTTTGTGAATGCCTAAGGTCTTCCAGATTTCTTGGATCATGGCTGACTCAAAATTCCGACCCTGATCAGAATGAAGCTCCATGGGCACGCCGAACCGGCTGATCAGGTGGTTTACGAGCTCCTCCGCTACTGTCGTGGCTGTCTGATTAGGGAGTGCGTACGCTTCAACCCATTTCGTGAAGTAGTCCATTGCCACCAGGATGTATTTATTGCCACTATCGGTCTCTGGAAACGGTCCTGCGATGTCAATGGCAATCCGTTCGAATGGATTGCCGACATTGTACTGGCGGATAGGAGCACGCCGTCGTCTTTGTGGTCCTTTGCTGGCTGCGCAAGTTGTGCACTTCCTGCACCAGCCTTCAACGTCCTTTTTACTATTGACCCAGTTAAACCGCTCACAGACTTTTCCAAGGGTCTTGTTAACACCAAAATGTTCCCCCGAAGCATCGCCATGGAGGCACTTCAGGACTTCCTTTACCAGGCTCTTCTGTATAAGCAATTGACGTTTGCTGTCAGTACCATTCTGGTTTTCCACTATTCGCTTCAGGAGTCCATCTTCCTCAACAATAGAGTCCCATTGGGCCCACAACGATTTCACCTCCCCAGACTTCTTGCCAGGTCGGTCGTCTGCCTTCATTTTTCCATCTTCTGAACAAGCGCAGGATGCCATTGTTCATCCGTGACGGTTATCCTCCGGACTTCTTCATGTTCCTCCAGGCGCTTGCAGTGCTTGCAGTTTTCGGAACATGGTCTTCTGGATAAGGCATCGGCGTTTTTATGGCTATTTCCAGCTCGATGTTGTATGTCGAAGTCGTATTCTTGGAGCTTTTCTATCCAACGCGCGACTTGACCCTCTGGATTCTTGAAACTCAGTAACCACCGTAAAGCAGCATAATCTGTTCGGAGCAGGAACTTCCTTCCATACAAGTACTTATAAAAGTGCTCCACGCTCTTTACTACTGCCAGTAGTTCTCGTCGGGTTACACAGTAGTTTCGTTCACCCAGGACGTGTGTAACTGGAATGTTTCGCCGTTCATTGTCACATTATTTCTCCGTAAATTCAAGCAGAAGTCATATTTTCGGAGGACGTCCAAACCCAGTATTACATTTTCCTCTATTTCTGCCACTAACACGCCGTGTTTAAAAGACGTTTTTCCCATTTTAATGTTGACGTAACTTTCGCCCCTGACTAGTACTTGTTCTCCAGTGGCGGTACGGAGCTTCCATTGCGTTGGCAAAAGTTTACTGGACTTGGTCAATATTCCGGGCCTTATGATTGTTCTGCTAGCTCCAGTATCCAGCAGAAATGAACACTGCTTCCTGTTTATGAGTCCAGTGATAAAAAGGCTGTCAGTTCGATCATTCATTGTCTTAGTCAGTGCTACTAAACCTGGGGCCTCGTGTCCCGGGACCGACGTTTACCCCGCCGCGTCGTCCCTGATTAGTTTTCCGGAACGCGGAGCACGCGCTCTTGAGTAACCTCTTCTTGCAAGCGCTTCTTACGTGTCCCAATTTCCCGGAGTTCCAGCATATCATTGGTTTTGGTTTCTTATTTAGTCATTCCACTATCCTGCTAACTACTTCCTTTAGTCTGTCTTCGTGTCGACCGTCGCGCTCCTCCCTTAGCTCGCGCACTCTACCTTGCCGTTGCGATGCCTGTTTAACTACGTCATACTCCAGTGCCCGAGCTAACGTGTCAGCGAGTGTTTTTGGCCTGTCTAGTCAAAGTCGCTGTTGTATGTCGTCATCCCTCAACCCATCGATGAAAGAGTCGACAGTCAACTTTTCTAGAGTGTCGTCGGGAGTAGCTAGATACGCGAGGCGGATCAGGCGAGCGATATCGGCCTCGTATTCTTGGTGTTCATAGTCGTTTAACTTCTCGGGTGGTATGGTATCCAAAATTTCCTCGGCATTACCATGCAGCGCACACACCAGCTCGGAGGCTTTATTTTCCAACGTCCATGCATTCGACTTCGCGGCCGTTTTAAATTTCTTAAGGAAAGTGGTGCATGATGTTTTTCCGTCGAACTTAGGTGGCTTCGTATATGCTTTCGTAGAGACACCATGCCCATTCTCCTGTTTCACACATCTAGCTTCATTATCGATCTGTTTGGACATTGTCATACATAGAAACCTTTCTTCTATTTCTTTAATTCGTGAATCTATTTCTTGAAATTTTCCTGCAAAATTCAGTTCTGTTTCGGCTAATTTTGCGTCGAATTTCTCTAAATTTTCTTTTAATTTTTCTCTCAAATTTTCTTTTAGTTCTTCCAGATTTTCTTTCAGTTCTTTTGAATTTTCGGTTAATTTCTTTTCCAGATTTTCTTTCAGTTCTTTTGAATTTTCCTTTAATTTCTTTTCTAGTTCATCCTCAAATTCGTAGATATTCGTATCTAAACCCTCTCGTATCAGAGCTTCCTCGAGTCGCCCTTGTAAGGTGAGCTTGTTACCAGACGTATCTTCGTCTCGCTCCTCGAGTTAACTTTTCAGTTTGGCAACTTTCAACTCCAACAACTTTTTCGGCATTTTGATTTGTTTACTATTTTTCTTCTACTAGAAAATTCTCTTCTTTGGGGGATCGATTGGCTGAGCACCCCACACCTGACACCAATGTAACGACTTTTCTAGTTTAACTTATTTATTTAACGGATATTTATTTACAACAATTTATTTAACACTTAAACACTAATAACAATTCAACAACTTATTTATATGACAAGGAAAATGCGTATGTATATCACTCTGTATATCGTAGTTCGGTATTTATGTTACTCGTTCGGAAGTTAACTGTAAACTACTGTTACTGACCACGTCAACAAGTATTTATACAGACGTAGAATATTCCCGAAAGATCAGGAATGACCTACTAGAATTTACTCGTGTTCGTTTTATTTGTGGCCTTGTTTATTGTCATCAAAGCGCCGACCGACTCCGGTATTCTTTGAACTCCGCTTAACTCTTCCTGGATCTCGTCGCCGCTCTCGCATATATACACGCTCGTTACAATACATAGTATACAGTATACAAATATTGTATATCCTCACCGAGGTAATCACAGTTACCTGTGTGTGAGGCCGGTAATTAAATATAATATAAATTAAAACTAAAATGATTTAAACTAAAATTAATTTTTATAATTTTAATCTATTGATTTTCTTAAATATTAATTATAGGTTTTAATTTATTATGCACGAGCACAGTATATTTCTAAGCAGGATGGACAATCCGTGTCGGAATCTTTGACGTGGTATGATTGCTCTCAGGGACCTTGCAACTTGTTAGCCTTTTTTTAAAAAGAGTTAATATAAGTACTTTCGGTGGTTTCATAGCGTTACGAATTTCAACAAATTGTTATTTTCGGTGATCAAAATAAGTGGGTTTGCAAAACGTTACTGCTTTCAGCAAACTGTTGTGTTCTAACTGTTGTTTAGTGCTTACAAATGGACACTTTCAATTTTCCCTCCATATGAGACGGTTCTCTTTACCCCTACCCTCTATAATTTTTGTGACTAGAGTAAAAAAAAAGTGGCTGGTATAGCAGCTCGACCCTGGACTAACAATCCGGATTGAGTTTTGACTAACATGTCGGTAAATCTCAGAGCTTTTGTTAGCCGGCCGCTAGTTGTCACTATATGAAATTGAACGTAGCCGCGCACCTAAATTTCAATCCGCATGTGTCAACAAGAGACCGCGTTCAGAAAGGCAGAGTGTGGTTAGTGTTTTTTTACCCAGGGGAAAAAGGTCACGTGACAGAGTGTATCTGGTGTGTAAAAACATTTCTGAACGGTTTAGGGTGTTTTTGATCGAAATCAGTCGAAGTTAGGTCGAAGTTTGTCGAAGCTGATTCGTTAACCTAACCTAATTTGATTTTTTAATTTGTTTTACCCAGTTTTACCTAAATCAAAAATTAAATAAATGATTGTTTTAATTGTGAATTAATTATAACTACAAATAACATAATGTAATAAAAAAACCGATAACTTTTAATTTAATTTAAACTGATGCCACAACTATATATACGATTTTTTAAAATATTTATTAATTATAAGAACGAATAACTGAACATAATAAAAAAATTATAACTTTTCATTTAAAATTCCTCACAGCCGAAACAATTGTATGAGTTTTAATAAATCTTTTGTGAAACATAGTCAAGTGTATTTATTTATTATTTTTAAATTTAAAATTCTGTTAATTTTTGTTTTTTCACAGTTCATAATTTAAATTACTAGTCAATTTTATATTCTAATGAAAGTATGAAAACCAAAAAATTGTTTCTTTTTTATTTTATCTAAATATGATCTAAATCAAGAATTAAATTATTATTTTAACTGTTTATTAATTATAAGTATAAATTTCATAACATAATAAAATACCCGTAACTGTTAATTTATAATTCTGACCACTTTCGTTTTCTTCACAGTATATAATTAAAATTACTGATCAATTTAATGTTCTATTTAGATGAAATTGATTAACGAGACTTTTCACTAGTTTTTTTTTTCTACTCTACGCTAGGTTAACTGTGAAATGACTTACGACTTACCTCATCGAGGTAGGTAAAATTTTAACACTCCGGATACACTCTGGGTAAATTTTATTTCATTTCTGAACGGACACTCCAGTGTCACACCAGCTGTCAATTGCATTTCTGAACGCTTTTGGTCGTTTAGAGGTATATCTTTTACCCTGGAGTGTTCATTTCTGATCGCGGTCCAGGAGTGAATTTGAAATTTATTTTCAATTACTGATTTAATTATAAAATTATAATAATTCAATTGCAAATATAAAGTAATTGTTATTTAAATAGTCGCAAAAATACAAGAAAAACGTAGTCATTGCTTTTAATCGTTTTATTAGTCGACTAGCCTGTTGCCGTGAGTGATTGCAGCGGTGTGCGTCGTATTTATAAATATGTGTATCGTGCCTGCCTTCTAAGAAAGCAGAAAAATAAACTACTCCGGACGTTTCCAAATATTACTCGAAGCTTCCAGAAGGAAAGCATTAGACTATAAAAAGAAGAGACGATCGCCAATAAGTCAGAAATAAATTGACAGTGGTAGTAGTAATATAATAAATATATAGACGCACAGTGAAAAGTGAATACGTGTAAATAAATAGTGTGGTTAGTAATATAAGTTCAGTAATAATTCAATAGTCTATTTTACTTTAATTAATAATTAGTGTAAATAAATTGTTGTTTGCTGTATACAAGTCTTTAAGTATCAATTTATAAACCCACTAACATTACAATGTAATATATAATATATTGTTATGATATCAGTTGTTGGGGGGCAAATAAAATATGTTATGGTATTTTGGATGATATACAAAACAATTCTTTAAATAAAATTATAAATAGAATTGTTTAATTTAATTTAAAAAGCATGAAAATTCTTAACTCGGAGTAAGTTCCAAAATATAAACAAAAAAATTACAATTACCTTTTTAAAATGAAATTAAATTCTAAAATTCTACTATATAACTAAATCTAATTAGAAGTATAAACAATTTTTTTTAAAATATGAAAATTTTAAATTAATAAAGTCAAAAGTTTTTCTATTAAATTATTTAGACATATTATTCTCACACTGTCACGATGTCGATTGAAAATCAGCTTTTACCAAATCAACTCCACATCCACATTAATTTTTCTATTTTCCCTTTTGTAGTGGCTCTTCATCTTTATCTTCTTCTTTTACTTATTCTTCTTCTGGTATGATTCAATCAAAGTTGCCTTTTTTTTTTAAATCTCGAACTTCCTATAAACTGCGATTCTCTTCATAATATTACTTATAATTCTTCATCACTTTAAATATCTTCAATTGAAATTAATAATGTTCTTTTGGTTTAATTTTTTTTTTTTAAATTTCTAAATTTCTGTTGTTAATAATCATTTAAAGTCTCAACCCTTAGTAACAATAACAAATTCTCTAGTCTCTTGATTTTTCAAAAAAAAATTTTCTCTTTTAAGCAATCAAGATTGATATAATAATTTTGAAATACTTGTCATTTCAAAACATTTTAAAATTAAATTTTCTTTGTAACAATTTTTAAACTTTAAATAAACAATTATAATACATTTTTTTTTTAATATATATTTTTTTTTAATATTTAGGAACCTTTGTTTCAACTTCTAAATTTGTTAATATTTTTAAAATTGTATTGTGACCATCCCTATATCATGACAATATATTGTTATGTTATGATATGTGGGGGCTTATTAAATATGTTATGATATGATTGAATGATTTACAAAACAATTTTTTAAATAAAATTTTAATTTAATTTACTGAATTCATGAGCATGAAAATTCTCAACTCGGAGTAAGTTCCAAAAATATATAAAAATTACAAATACCTTTAAAACTAAAATTAAATTCAAAAATTCTACTATATAACTAATCTAATTAGAACTATAAACAATTTTTTTTTAAAATATGAAAATTTTAAATTAATAAAGTCAAAAGTTTTTCTATTAAATTATTTAGACATATTGTTCTCACACTGTCACGATGTCAATTGAAAAATCAGGTTTCATCAAAACTCCAACTCCACATCCAGATTAGTTTTTCTATTTTCCCTTTTGTAGTGGCTCTTTATCTTAATCTTCTTCTTTTACTTATTCTTCTTCTGGTATGGTTCTATCAATGCTGCCTTTTAAATAATCTCGAACTTTCTATAAACTGTGGTTGTCTTCATAATATTACTTATCACTTCATCACTTTAAATATTTTCAATTGAAATTAATAATGTACTTTTGGTTTAATTTATTTTTTTTTTTAAATTTCTAAATTTCTGTTCTCAATAATCATTTTTAAGTCTCTACCCTTAGTAACCACAACAAATTCTCTAGTGTCTTGATCTTTCAAATAAAATTTAATTTTCTTTTTTAAAAGCAATCAAGAATGATATAATAATTTTGAAATGCATCAGTCAATTCAAAACATTTTAAAATTAAATTTTCTTTGTTACAATTTTAAACTATAAATAAACAATTATAATACATTTTTTTTTAAATATTTTGGAACTTTTGTTTCAATTTTTAAAATTGTATTGTGACCATCCCTATATCATGACAATATATATATATATATATATATAATAATAAAGCCTTTTATTCTATGTTTTTTAACATGTGCACTCTGCGGCTTACATTAACCTTATCTTGCCTTATCTATGGCTTACATTGTCTTTCCAACGCCACGTGTGATTAGAGGTCTGACCCACCGACCCGAGCTTACAATAGAGCGCCAAGCTTGATTACACTAAGGATACATTCCTTACATCTCCCTCCCTAAGATAAAATTTTGGTACAAAATTTTGGTACGTGTTCATAAGAAGCTATGGCTGGGTGCCTCAAACATCTTTTATAGTTGGTTAATTCAGAGTTGGAATGAGCTTAGAAATATGAAATAAATTTGATTCTGATTTTTTATGTCCTGTGTCAATTTCGTACATCGAGTTTGATAACTTATTTAAAATTTTGTATGGGCCAACTCTTAGTTCATCTAATTTTTTTCGATTCAGTCGGTTTCCATTCTCAACGTATACTAAGTCCCCGACTTTAAAATCATAATCTATTCTATTTTTGTCTTATAGTTTTTTATTATATTCATGGTTTTTGATACAATTTTGTAAGGCAATCGTTCTGTCTTTTATTAGTTTATTGTTATTTTAATTTAATTTTTTCTTAATTCAGTTGGTAATATTGAGGTGTCTTCACCTAGTAATAAATATTTTGGACTAAAGCCCGTAACAGAGTGTTCAGTCTCATTATATTTCTCTACGCAGTTATGTGCTATATTTGTCCATGCATACTTTTTCTTTTCTTCATTTATTGCACATCTAATTTTATTTTCTAAAGTTTGGTTTAGTCTTTCATTTAAACCATTTGAGAATGGTGCGTTAACTGCTGTAAAGATCATAGTTATATTCTTATTTTCCAAAAACTCTTTAAAATCTTTGGAATTTATTCCTGGATATTGATCTGTTAGGATCATCTCTATGTTGTGTTCTTTAAGTACGTTTCCTGTTAATTTAATGAAATCGTTTGCATTTTGTGTTTTTGATGTCAATATGTAAGCAAATCTTGTGAAGTGATCTACTAAAAGATGTAAGTATTTCTTTGTGGATCGTGAACTACCAAATCCACCTACTGTATCTATAGAAACTATTTCGAATGGCTTTTTTGCGGGGCCAAGATAGGACATTAAGCCAATTTTATTTTGTCCCCTTGATTTATTCATTATACATGTTTCACATTTTCTGCAGGTTTCCTGTATGTTTTTTGATATTCTTTTCGCTGCATAGTATGGTAATATTTTACTTTGCATTTGTTTTATTCCTATGTGGCAATATTTCTTATGAGTGTTTTCTATTAGCTGCTTACAAAGTTGTTCTGATAATATAATTTTTTCTTTTTTCTTAATTTTCTTATAATATAAATTATTTTTAATAATTAATTTGTCTTTGTTAGATTCCATATCTTTATTATTTTTTTGATCTTTTAAAATATCCTCTATCTTTATTAAATTCACAATTTTTAATTGATCATCACTGTCTTCTTGAGACTCTAATACTGGGTTTCTACTTAAGCAATCTGCTTCTAAGTTATCTTTACCTGGACGGTATATTATTTCAAAATCATACTGCGATAAATAGTACGTCATATCGCCTTATTCTTCGTCTGTTCTAGCTTTGATATTCATCTTTTCTAATGGTTTGTGATCTGAAAACACTTTGAAATGTCTACCTATAAGCCAATGTTTACTTTACTGCTTCCTTTATTGCTAAAGCTTCTAAGTAAATTGCTTTCTTTCTTTTTTGTGATTCATTCAGTTTCCTTGAGAAATATGCTACCGGCTTTTCAGTTTCTAATTTATCATTTAATTGTAGCTGTTTTAATACGGCTCCTATGCCTTGTAGACTTGCATCTGTGTATATATGTATCGGTAGATTTGGATCAAATATAGTCAATACTGGCTGAGTACAGAGGAAATCTTTCATATATTCAAAGGCCTTTTGACATTCTTCAGACCAAATGAAACTTTGCCCTTTTCTTAATAGATTATGTAATGGTTCTAAGATTAATGAAATTTTTGGAACGTATTCGTTGTAAAAATTAATTTTTCCTAGGAAGTGTCTAATGTTCTTTTGATTTTTTGGTATTGGAAAATTCTTGATCGAAATTAGGTTATCTTTTATTGGGGAAATTGAGTTGTGCTTTATAATGTGACCCAAATATTGGACTAAATCTAATGCGAATGTGCATTTCGAAAATTTTAATCTGAATCCTTCTTTCAATATTGCTTCTAATAATTGTGATAAATGATCTATATGTTCTTCAAACGTTTTTGAAAAAATTAGTATATCATCAATATAATTTACTGTGAAATCTGAAAGCTTATATATTCTTATTATAGTACTCAATATTCTTTGAAAAATAGCCGGCACAGTCTTTAAGGCAAAAGGTAAGCAGGTCCATTGAAATTGTCCCTCTTGAGTCACAAATGCCGTTTTTCTTCTATCTTCAATTCTTAGTGGGATAGACCAAAATGCTGAATTTATATCAAGTTTTGAAAAATATTTGCAATCTCGTGTTTTTATTACCAAATCTTCAATTAGTGGGAATGGTTGTGATTGGGGAACTACTATTTTATTCAAGTCTCTAAAATCTATACATAATCTCGATCTTTTATTTTCATCCCTTTTATATGCTAGTGTAACTGGAGCAGCAAAGGGACTATATGATTCTTCTATTAAGTTTCTTTTAAGTAATTGTGAGACTTGTTCCTCTATTTCTTTTTTATCTTCTATTGTGCACCGATAAGGTCTTTTGCTACAATATTTATCTATTATGAGATCTATTCTGGCTTCGTAATCTTTTACTATGCCTATATCATATTTATCTTTTGCAAAAATATTTTTATATTTATCTATAAGCTTGTTTATTCTATCTTCTTCATAATGACTCAAGTGATTTGTTAAGACTTTAAAATTGTCTAAATCTACATGTTCATTGAAATTTATTCGATATATTTGTTTATCTTTGAGATCAGAATTTCTCTGTTCTATCTCTAGTTTTTCATTTTGTATTAATCTGAACTTTCTTATGCAATCTAATCCTATTAGAAAGTCATATTTGAAGTTCTCATTATTGATTACGAATACATCTATGTATTTTTCTATATTTAGCATTTTTGCTTTGATTTTTATTAATTCTTCTGATTTATACACACCACTAATTGTTCTCAAGTTAACTCTTTTCTTTAAATTAATTCTTTTTTGTTTCAAATGAACTAGTTTTGAATTTATAAGTGAAACATTTGATCCTGAATCATAAAGAGCGGATACTCCCAGAGTATCGTTTAATGTTATCTTAAGTCTAATCAATGGTGGAATAATTAGTTTTTTGGATCATTATCACTTAATTCTACTTCTAATACAGATTTGTTAACATGTTTTGTTTTATCTTCTTTCTCTTTGAACCAGCAATTGGCTTCAGGATGGAAGCGTGTGCCTTTGCCTCTACTCTTACATGTTTCACATGCTTTTTTCTCTGTCCTTTCCTTATTATCAAAATTTTTATTCTTCTTTATTTCAAAATTTTTCTTTTGAACTAAATGTTCCAATTTACCTATTTCATTGTATAAGTTTTCTGTCTTTCTTAATTTTTCTCTATCAACTCTATCAGCTACATAATTTGGCAAACCAATTGCAATTAAATCAATTAAATGTTCTATTATCAATAGTTGTATTGACTTCTAATAAAAGTTTCTCTTTCTTTATTGCGTATTTTAATAAGGAACCCGATTGATATTTAAATTGTAATGCATATCTTATCGAAGACCAACCTTTGTTTCCAAATGTATCACAAAAATTTGTTTTCCAATCTTTCCAGTCTGCTTGAATTTTTAATTTCAAAAGTGTACAACTATACCAATCTGTTGCACCTTTTTCCATAAATGATTTTAAAATTTTAATTTTTTTCTCATCTTTATTTATGTTAAATCGTTCGCACTCTTTTTCAAAATTATCTATCCATTGAGTTGCATTAGAATGTTTCCGTTTAAACTTGTCAATTGCAAATTCTTTAGCTATTTTTCCAATATTTTTTTCTTCCCATTTCTCTTGGCTTTTTTCAAGTAATTTTTCAAGCAGTTGTATTAACGGTTGTTCTGAAGGATTAGTAGTATCATGATCTTCATTACCAGTGATTTCTTCTAAGTAGTCGTCGTTAAATTGTAAATTACCGTCTTCATCAATATAAGTTTCACGTAATTCTTTAGATAAAGAAATCCAAATCTTTCTTAACTGGCCTCTTTTAGTTATTAGTTTTTTTACCTTAGAAAATGCTGCTGTCTTTGTGATTTCCTCGTGCAATTGTGAATTACAGTGCTTAAGAGGAATTTTAAAGGTCCGGCTAGTCGGCGAGCTAATTGAGGTTATACACAGTATGTTCGTTTTTCCATCTGCAGCAGAGAGTACTTCGAAATTAAACAGCAGTTTGTCCATGGCGAATTCCAACAAGAATGTTGTTTTATAATGGGAGAGGATTTTCTTTAATGAATAACACTGAATTGTTTCTAGAATATAGAAGTTTTATTATTTTATATAAAAATTAACAGTGTAATAGCTTAAACTAATTACTACTCCTACCTAGAATATAGAAGAAACAACATTTAAAGTTGCTATTCACGTTGTTCTTCTGGATTAGTTTTATAAAGCCTTTTATTCTATGTTTTTTGACATGTGCACTCTGCGGCTTACATTAACCTTATCTATGGCTTACATTGTCTTTCCAACGCCACGTGTGATTAGAGGTCTGACCCACCGACCCGAGCTTACAATAGAGCGCCAAGCTTGATTACACTAAGGATACATTCCTTACATTTATAAAAAATCAGATTTGGACTTATTAACGATTAATTGTCAGTTAGCACTTTTTGATACACACAACAACAATAACAGCAAATATAATAGCAATATTCATAATAATTTAAAGTCCTTTAAAATTGTAAATAGCAAGGGAGAACAAGAAACCATTAAATCAATAAAAACAAAACTAACTAACAATAATCTAACTCTTTGCAAAGCAGACAAAGGAAATTCAATAGTCATATTAGAAGATAGTAAATATTTTGAAAAAATGGAAACTATATTGAAATCGAGTGAAATAGTTAAAGTAAAAACAGATCCTACTAACAAATTTCAGACAATAGTTTCAAAAATAATAAAAAATAACGACTTAATTTTATCATACAAACACAAAATAATGAACCCGTCGCCACCCATAATGTACGGTTTATCCAAAATACATAAGGATGGAGCCCCGCTGAGACCAGTAGTGTTTTATTGTAATTCCCCATCATATCTTATTTGCAAAGAAATTAGTAGAAAATTACCTAAGCTTATTAACTTTACTCCGAAATATTCTATCAAAAATTCGTTTGAATTCATAAATATGTTTAATGACTTAAAATTACCAGATAACACAATACTAGTTTCTTTTGATGTAAAAAGTCTTTTTACCTCGATACCAGTATCAGAACTGAATACTATTCTAATAAATATGATTGAAAATTCTAATCTAGATAAAGAAACAAAAAACACAATTATATAATGTCACAAAAGAATGCATTAACCAAAATTATTTTAAATTTAATAACCAAATTTACAAACAAACTAATGGTCTTCCTATGGGTTCACCCATTTCTCCCTTGCTAGCCGAAATTTATATGAATAATTTTGAAGAAAATTTGTTCAATTGCAATAATGTATTAATTAAGTATGTATATAAATGGTCTCGGTATGTTGATGATATTTTTTGCATCTGGACAGGTAACCAAGATAACTTAATTCATTTCTTAGAATTATTGAATTCAATCCACGAAAGAATACAATTCACTGTAGAAATAGAAAAACAAAACCAATTAAATTTTCTAGACATAGAAATTACAAAAATATCCAATAAACTGGAATTTAATATATACAGAAAACCTACCTGTACAGATGCAATTATACCATTCGATTCTAACCAATCATTACAAATAAAATTAGCAACGTTCCATAGTCTAATCCATAGATTGTTTAATTATCCGTTAAGTAACAATAATTTTTTAAAAGAAGTAGACGTCATAAAACAAATAGCATTTAATAATGGTTACAGCGAGTCCTTGATAGATAATCTAATAAAGAAAAAGGAACAACAAATAATTGCCAAAAAATGTATCCCATTATAAAGGAACCAAAAATATACAAATTTATAAATTATTGTGGAAAACAAACAATGAAAATCTGTAACAATTTTAAAAAATTAAATATTGACACTATTTTAGTAAATATGTAAATGTAATTTAAGAACCCTACTTTCAAATAATAAAAAGGAAAAAATTCCAAAAATCAGGAGTATATAAATTAAATTGAAAAATTATAACGCATTCTATATAGGACAGACTGGCCGGTAATATCAGAATTAGAATAGATGAACATAAAAAATCAATCAGTAAATTAAAACACACAACTAGCTTAGCAACCCATTGTATTAATAGTAAACATACAATAGATTCTGAAAATGTAAAACTGTTGCACAATTTCAAAAAAGGAAGACGTTTAGACTTATTAGAACAATTCGAAATCAAAAAAGCTATACATATATATAAAAGAAAATATTGTCAATGATCAACAACAATTTCTAAACACACCTTTAATAGATTTAAGAATTTATGATTGTATCCCCCCTTAAACGTTAGGTACATATGTATATAAACACTGTGTAACAATTTTAATTTTAGTAATAAGATTAGGTACTCTTGATAAAGGCATAACATACCGAAACAATTTTAGAGGTATTAATATATTTCTGAAACATTAAAAGCAATTTTTATTTATATATTTCTTAAAAAATTACAATATATACTGGCTACTCCAATATTCCAAATGTAAAAGCTGATTGTACTTGTAGGTTGAACTCTAACAATAAACACAAAAGCATTCTAATTGTACTCATCTTCTCTATTGGAGCATAGAACTCACCACTCAAATTCTTCTACTGATAAGCCTTTTTTCACCCTTTTATTGTTCATATTTTTTTTCACTAATAACCTATATGAGTCAATAATTTCACAATTATGGGTTTCATTCACCAATTCCCATGCGTTGTTCTCTTCTAATGAAATCAGTTTCTTCTTTATGGCCTTTTTCCAACCATTATCCAGTCTCACTGAATCCTCTGATTTGTTGAAGAAGCTGTTACAAAATTCATCTCGTAGTAATCAAATCTATTAGGAATTCTTGTATTCCCTTTTTCTCTATTATTTTTTGTTTTCTATTTTCTAAGATCGATTCCTCATCCAAAATTATATTCTTTCCTACAGTAACACACTTGTTTTCCATATCTCATAAATTGTAGCCATTAGGGCAATATCGAATAAATAATTGTGAAAGTTTTTGTGTTTTAATTTTCTGAAATAATTGATAAATACTATTATCAAGTAACAGCCAAATCAATTACCCATTTTTAGTTTTTTACTCTTCGGATCTAATTTTTTTGATTCTGTATATGTAGAATGGCGTTAGAGCCAAATATCTTTAATTTCCTTTCATTGGGTTTTCTATTGTAACAATAATAATAATAATTATTATTATTCTGCTGGTGATTTTTCCCTATTCTTTGAGAGCAACGATTATTTATATATGCAGCCGTTCTTTCTGCTTCACCCCACAAATATTTCGGCAAATTTGCACCTATGATTATAGCTCTTAATTTTTCTAAGAGGGTTTTATTGAATCTTTCAGTCACACCATACTGTGCTGAATTGTATGGCATTGTGTACACTAAATTTATTCCATGTATGAACAGAAATCTTGAAAACTTTTAATACAAATTCACCACCATTATCCACTCTCATTCTACTTATTTTCTTTCAACATGCGATTCTGCAGATGCATTGTACTTCTTAAATAACCTAAATACTTCACTTTTATTTTTCATCAAGTAAATGAATAAATGAGAGTAGTCACCTATGAACGTTACAAGGATATGTATCCATTATATGTTTCCGGTGTGATTGGTCCACGTACATCCGAGTGAATTAATTCTAATGGCCTTCTTGATCTTTAATGTGTCTGCTATGAGTATTTACTTGTTGACTTTGTTTGGTGCATTTTCTACCATACCTTTACTAAATAATTCTAACGAATAATCCTTATTTGGATGCCCAAATCTTCTGTTATACTAACGGTCCATCTACGTTCACACTTAAATAATCATGCCCTGAATGTTCAAATTCAAAATTCAGCTCGTACAGGTTCCCTCTTCTAATGGCTACTGCATGAGTTACTTTATGTTTCCTTATTCTTGCTTGCTTACAAACATGAGATTGCACCTCAAATTTGGAATGAATAACACATTATTTACGCGAATTAGTTTGTTATTGGATATGTTCCGATATAGACTGTGAGCACTGGACAGTAATGTCAGTTTACAGAAATGCGTTTCGATATAGGCTTATAGTGCATTATGGCAGTGCCAAAGAGAAGATAATGACTGTACTGACCTTGAACTCTTGGTGGAATTCCTTAAACTGAAGGACCAAGTTGGTGGTGAACCTACTTTGTAGCATACGTACGCAGATGGCGTTAAAATTACCATCAAAATATTTTGGTTAAACACTTTTGTCTAAGAGACAACACTACTTGGTTGTTATTCTGTCGGAGCGACTTACGACGCGTTGACGAGAGCTAATCAGCTCGAAATCGCGATTCGCGTTTGGCCGCTTCGACAGAATGTTAACCAAGCATTAATTTTCGAAATCGAAAGAATGTAAGGACTTAGGCAAATGTCTTCAGAAATAGATCCTTTCTAATTAGTTGAAAAAAATTACAGTTATCCTTGCAAGAAAAGCTATTAAACACGCCGACCACCTAGCTGACAGTCCTAAGCCTGTAAAAAGGCTAAAGGGAAGCTGGTTTCGTGTTACTATTATTATTATTATTATTATTATTATTGTTATGTACTAATGTAACATTAAACTTGCTTTTGTAAAGTAAGTATATGCGGAGTGTCGCTTATTGTCTACCGTCATTAAAGGAGAGTTGTTTAGGTTAGATTTCAAAAAAGACAATGATAGTAGTGCTATAATTTTACGGCAAAGTTATTTAAATTGTTATTTTGAATTAACTAAATATTGACTTTCATAAAACAGGTATTGTGTCAAGCAGAAAGCAGGGCACACCGAATAGGGCAGGATGAAGAAGTTACTATCCAATACCTATTAGCTCCTGGTACAGTTGACGATTTTATTTGGCCTCTCCTACAGAACAAACAAAAGACTCTTAACGAAGTTGGTTTGTTTAAAGATTCATTTGAAGATGTATTTGTAATACAACAAGATTTGAACCGGAGACAAGATTGTATTGAAAATAACAGAAATTTGGAATGTGAAAATTTTTACCAGCAATTCAATCCTTTAATAACTGTTTCTGATTATAATAAAAATAGCGTTACGAGCAATTGCAAACAAGATGGTTCTGTAGAGGATAACTTACTAAATGATGATTATGATGACGTTTTAAGTACATTAGATTTAAACGTAAACTTTTAACATTTTTGTACAATTACCGAATAAAGAGTCAGTTTCTTTTTAAATACAATTATTTCATTATGTTCCATTCTCTTCGTTATTGGTAGCTGGTTTTTGTTAGTTGTTTTTAGATTTAATCCCAAATCGCAAAAATCTCGATTCGATTTTTCCGAACATATCTATTGTCATATTTGGTTTGTTAGGATATTTATCGTTAAACGACACGTCCGAGCAACAATTTTGTATAATTTCCCATGTATATAAAATAAATCTAAAATTTCTGCGTTTGTGTAATTTTCGACCTCGTTTTCCATTTTGACTTAATTTAATGTTTTTTCTTTTGTGATTCAAAAAGAAGATACACTCTCAAAATAGCAAGTTTATGCCACGAATAGTGCTAAATAATGCAAAAACTTCCAACAATCGAAATGACAATTCAATGCATGGCCGAATTAAAATTTTAAAAATCATTAAAATTGATCATCATTTACAAAAATCAACGATATTTCTTTAATGGTAAATGATGGGTTTAGGGTAGCTACATATTACGATTCAGAATAAAATTCTGCTTTCGAAATATATAAAAATATACAGGGTGTTCCATTTAAAGTAAGAAAGTTTTTGAGTAGTGTAAGATGACCGGTTCTAATTCAGAGGAGGAGAGGTTACTTAAGGTCAAGGTCATTGACTTTAAACTTGTCTGTATGTAGTGGTCGAATGCTTCACAATGAATTGAAACATATGTACATGTATCGGTAATGTGAAATTAAATACGTCTGCAGTCGTCTGAAGTTTACGATTCTTAAATATTTTTACATGATAATGTAGAGGAAGTGGAGAAAAGTGTAAGGTACAGGCATATGAAGTAAAAGTGAAGTCGTTATAGTTAACGATGCATAACAGAGTTGAGTGTATTTAAGTCAGTATAACATGGAAACCTTTATCGAAAAGTTTAATAATGTGCGGGTGGGTTATGAAGAGAAAGAAATACGTGCTCTGAAATCACTGGAAGTGAATCAAACGTATCCCGTGCAACGCTTCAAGAAAGGTGAATACAAAATGGGGACCTCGTCTATTAGCTGATTTATACAGCTTTATCATATTTCTTCCGTGCAGACACGCAGAAGCTTTTACGGATGCAGAAATCGAGGACATAAACGAAAACATTGTTAATAAAGTGGGTCATCCATCAATTCGCCTTAAAGGATTTGTTGGAAAAGCGGCTGATTTAGAAATACATATGTAAAATGTGTAACATTGTATAAGAATATAAAAAAAATAAAAATCTTATTTATATTATGAACGTGTTTTATTTGTTTAAAGAAAAAAAATACAGTCAATTTATGAGTGTAAAGACAACCAATATTTTAATAAAAGAACATTTTTATAAGCACAATTCTGTTCAACAGCGGTTGTAAATAAATGATAAGAACACACTTTAACTTTAAAATGAGTTGGGAGTTTGGAGAGAGCTGGACATCCGATATCTTCAATGTTAACAAAGTTAACAGTAGGAAAGGATTTCTGCAACAACATCATCTTTTGTAATCCTTTAACATATACAACTGTTGACTCCATTAATATGGAGTAAATTCTATCATAAAGTGTAGAGTACGGAAGATCGCCGTTATCCCAATATAACCCATGAAAATTTCTTGTTAACCAACGATTTTGACTTCTGTAACGAACGGGGAGAGCGTCCCATGGAAATGGTGGTTCAAATGTGAAATGATAAACTGGTTCTTCTTTTAGAGCAACAACAGCTACTTCTTTAAAAATAAATCGATTCTCACTACACTGAAAACCGTGTACGTCCAATAAGAAAGTCATCGTGCTAACTGTTCAGTACCGGTAAGAAAACTAAATTGTGGAAGTGATCGTTGTGTGTTATACTTCTTGAACTAAGTTTGTGGATGGATTGTAACGTATCACACGATCATGTATTATTAAACAGAAAGCTGCTGTTTTGTCTGGTATATTTTCTTTAGTTTGAAACTCTAGACGGATATCTATACTACCAGATTTAACAGTTTCATTCTGATATGAACAGTCTACTATTACAAGAGGAGCAATGACTAGAAATTGTTTAGGATCGAATAAGGGTTCACTTACATTACCATAATACGATTGTTGAAAGTTGGCATACATTTCATATAAAACGGCAAATCTGGAAGTATCAAAATCTAAAATTCAAATTATCATACGGGTACATAGTAGATCCTAAGTGAACTTTAAAATTGGTTAGTTTGCAGTGATCGAAGGCACTCATATTTTTTGCAAGATTATTACTTTTATCTGTTTGAAATCCGAAAATAATGAAGCGAGGCTTTTCCAATTGTGACGTTGTTTTCACATTCCAGTTGTGAGAATACGATTTGGGAAGTAGCGGATATTCATGTAGTTCCCAACTCCGAAATGAAAGTTCCATATTTAAATTTCGATCAACATAACGCAACAATTTCAAACGTTCAGCATCTGCTACAGATACATGAGGAATTTTCCATCCACTGTTGCTGAGACGTTTACTTTCATTCTCGTTGTAAGATGCGTAACCTTTCATTGTTGTAACCATGCCAGGATTACGGACTCGATCAATAACTTTTCCACCTAATTCATAACGAATTTCATCAAACAGGTGTAAAATTCCATTGTGGATAAAAGAAGTGTTCGCAGTTGCCTTTCCATCCTTTTTAAGAAGCAAACGACCCTCTATGTATAGGAAACTACTAGAAGGCAAAGTGTAAACATCTTCATTTTCTATTGGAATACGTATCGTATCATTATTTTTGAAAGTTGAATTCGCATAAGGTTGATGAGTATGTTTATCAGCGTTAACTATAGCGTTATCGAAGACTGCTTTTTCGGTAACATTCAGTATTTCTGCTACCATTTTACCGTTTCCTCTTTTTCAATCGCAACCCCAAAGATTTAAGGAACTGTTTATTGAGCGGTGTTAATCGCTTAATGGTTGTAGGCGAAATAAGCATCCGGGATTGTGGTAGTAGTTTTATAGTACTATTCTTCTTTGAATATCGTTGGGGACAGCTATATTGCACTACCATGTTACGCTTTTCGTAAGTGTAATCTTATTGTGACACGCTCTCCACGGAAATTAACTACATTACCGTCTTGATCAACTATTTTAAGGGAAATGTAGTCGATGACACGAGTGTTGATTGATAAATAAATAAGATTCGTAGGATTCTCAACAATTTTAAATCCGGGGGGTACATTGGGAAAGAATTGATGTAGTATATGTCCATCTAGTCCTTTAACACCATCACTGGTATGTATGTAGGAGTTAGTTACGAGGTTACGCATCACTGAAATCGTGTTTACTTTGAAAATGTCAGCTACATGATCAGACACCTCTTTAAGTGATGGTAGAAGCTTATTTTCAAAAGCCAATATCTTTGCGGGAGAATCTGTAGGAGCGAAGTTGACTTTTTTGGTGCTTTTTATATGGCTTTTTGAGGTAGTATTGTCTCCAAACAATTCAATAGCATCATCAGTATGTCGCAATTTCTCGCGAAGATAATGATTAATATCATCGATTTCATAGGATCCTTCCGGAAGAACAACGACTGGTGGTGTAGAACCTTCAAAGTAGAATTTGTTGTTAGTTTCATCGATATTCGGAATACTGTTATATGCTTCAAAATTTAACAAAGCAAAGCGACTTTGTATTAGTCAAGGTAAATGTGTAAGACATGTTTTCGGTTTGACGTTCTGTCTACTACAACGAAGTTAGTTTGGTGGTTTGTATTTAAGAAAAGGTTTGCCTAGTCTCATTAAGGAATTGGACAACTAAATGGCCGCAGTTAAAATCTGAGGGGTTCTGAACACGATTGTAGTTATAAGTAATAGCAGAAGGTCCGGAAGATTGTAAATATTGAACCAATTCTTTAGGTGGACGGAGATCTACAAAACTATCAAAGTACATAGCTTTTTTATTTCGTTTTACATACGCTGTCCAATGTGTACAGTTCCTGTGTTTAAATCTAAATTAACAATTCCACTTTCACACCTTTTAACTTTTCTGGATAATTCGTTACGCATAAAGATTCCCCGAAAATGTGGAATTTGTAAATAGTTAATGTAATTGACTAAATCCAAATCTGTCAAAGGACGATTTGGTAACTTTACGAGAAATTTTACGTTTTTTTTTTGTTGATAAGGTCTAAGGTAAGCCTTTACGGAAAGGTTGTACTGAAATATTTTTTCCAAGAGCAATAGCTTCCATTGAAGCGTTATGACGTTTAACTTCTTCTAGCTGTTGTTGTGCTGTTTTCGCATCGCGTACAGCTTTAGCTATCGCAGCAGCACCGCCAGAGAGAGCTCCAAGTGCTGATAGTCCAGCGAAAATCGGAATTAACGGTAGAAAACCACCTGTCTTTGGAATAGGAATGATTCTGGGAGATTTAGATCGCTTTCCAAATTTACGAATTGTATTTAGTGCTACTTTAGCAGCATGTATCAGCTGGAGAGGTTTCGTTTTCTTAAGAGCAATTTTTCGCAGTTGTCACTAGCTTACGAAACGGTAGAGCTCCTCCTTTTCTTGTTCGTCTTCTCTTCTTTATTTTTCGCAACGGAATTAAACCAGCAACTTTACGACGTCGCTTTTTGTGCCCCATTCCAAGTTTCTCTTTACCCTTCATAGCTGAAGCAACTGTGAGAACGCTTTGCAGGTTCACCAAAAGACGCGTTCGACGACTTTAGTCTTTGTAATGATTGTTGCGCCAAAACTTTATCAGCAATTCGACGATGGGATATGTCTGGAAAAGTTTTGTGAGCAATATCGTGTAATTTACAAGATTCGTCAAGGGGATTTATACCGATATCACCTCGAGCTAATCGTTTGTCCAGTCGAGTCCCTGGACCGCAAAAGTTATACCCTGGGAGGTGTAATTCAATAGGTAATTTATCTATAAACCTATTCAGAAAACCTCGTGTCATGGAACATGTGTAGTGTTAACTCTTCCACTATACTGAACGAACTGACTACATAAACACTGTTAACTCTAAATTTATATATGCGAGAGCACATGCGTAAACTGTTTAATAGTCAATAAACATGCGGATAGTACAACATCCTTCTGCTCGCCGGACCTTCAAATTGTGGAAAAACAAATGTGATTATAGGACTTTTGGAGCAACCGAACGGTTTACGGTTCGCAAACGTATACGTTTATTCCAAGTCATTGTATCAACCAAAATATAAGTATTTAGCTGAATTATTGAAACCAATTGCTGGAATTGGTTATTTTCCCTATAGAGACTCAGACGATGTAATTGCTCCATCACAGGCAAGACCTAATTCTGTATTCATCTTTGACGATGTTGCGAATGAAAATCAAAATAAGATAAGGGAATACTTTAGTATGGGAAGACATAACTCAATCGACACTTTTTATTTAAATCAAACATATGCACAGATTCCCAAACATTTAATTAGAGATAACGCAAATTTAATAATACTGTTTAAACAGGATGAATTAAATCTCAAACACGTCTTCGCAGACCATGTCACTACAGACATGACTTTTGACCAATTTAAAAATATTTGTGCAGAGTGTTGGAAAGAGAAGTTTGGATTTCTAGTGATAAACAAGGATTGTGGTGTAAATGAGGGAAGATATCGCTTAGGATTCGATAAATATATATTAATGTAAGTGATATAAAGTCAATCAGTTGTTAAAAGACAACCTTGACAAGAGCATGGATGTAAAAGCAAAGAAAGAACTAATCAAAGTTAGGAAAGCGGTAAAGAGGAAGTTGCAAATGTTAAAGGAATCGACAGCAGGACAGAATCTCCTGTTACAGCAAGCATATCAACCACTTACAAAATCGCTTCTTAACTTGAAATCAGAGCTGGGTGAAGAGATCAAAAAAGAATTAAAGCCAGAAGTGAGTAATTGGTCGAAAGGTGACGTTCCAGCTTCGTCAACACCAATAAAAATTAGAAAGCTTGACCCTTCGAATGCTCCAGGTACCTTACTACCAGGTGCTCCTTCATTCTTAAGGGAAGAAAGTGTTTATGAAAGTGATCCAACAACGGGTCATGAAAACACAGACCAGGATAATGATGACTTTGAACAATTGAAGAAAGCGTACATAAACTATATTAATAGCTCTCGATTTGCTCAATATTTAGAAGAATTCGATCCTCTACCTCGAGACTATATAGAAGGAATTATTAAAGACTATGATGGTGACACATTTAACGCAGACGTTCTGAATCCTCGTCTTGATAAAGTTCGATACGAATGGAACACAAATAAATTTTTTATTGGTGATTCTGAAGTGGATTTTGATGGACCAAACGTTGTAATCGATGAAAAATTTAAATACACAGGTATTGTGGGATTATACGAGCAACTCTTCAAATTACGTTCTGAATTTCGGACATCGATTAAAGAAAAAAAAGACTACGCTGATATATTAAAACGTACGGGAGCAGTTTACAAGTTAAGACACCAACCATCGAAATTTTCTAAAGGTGGAGGATTGTCGTTGTTGACATACAACGAAAAACCGATCGAATACAAATATTTTGATGACGTTAATGAATTGTGTGATCGTTTAAGGTTATTGGTTGCTTCTCAACAAGCAGGCAACACAAATCATGGAAACGAAATTCTATCAATTTTAGAAGAGTTGCGTGAGTGCAATATAATCGTATAAACAAATTATTAAGCTTATTAGTTAGACAATGACGGTTGATAAGTTCGGACGTTCGTTAGAAACAAAACGATTGTTTTCGCAAGCATTCAGCAATGTTCATGATTTCAATCATAACCGCTTAACAAGAATCGGTGATCCTCAGCAGGAGCATGATGCTGTGAATGTGCGATTTTTGGAGAAGAAGGTGCAACGTCTGTTATCGCAAGATGATGTAACCGATGTATTTCGTTGATGTGGCTAATAAGCGTATTACACATTTGAACGAGCCTACCGCTGGGTTTCATGCAGCTACTAAAATGTATGTAGATGAGAAAGATCGGTTAACAAAAGAGCATATCAGAATCGAGTGTGAAAAGGTAAAGGATCGTGCTGTCAGTGAAGGTGTCAGAAGGATGAAGGATTTACGAGAAGAATTGAAAACAGCTGTCTCCAAAAGTGGTGAAATAATGATGAAAACTTTTAGTGATAATATAGAGTTAGCGATTAAAAATTTGGAAAGAGAACTTGAAAAATATAATACTGACAGGGATAAAGAAATAACAAACAAGGTGAACGATTTAATAGAAAAGAATGCTGTCGGAATAATGGACGTCCTTGCAACAAAAGTAAAACTAGATCGTAAAGATGTAGAAGCGTTTGTTAGGAAAGGGGATGAAGAAGTATCGAAGAAAATGAAGACGGAAATTCTGCAAGATATGAAAAATGATATAGACACGAGTTTTGAATTAATTAAAATCGCGATTCAGGATGAGTGTAAAAAAGTGAAGGAATTTTCAGAGAAAGAGATTCAACGAACCAATAAAAAGAAAGATGATCTGAAAAACGAATTAGTGGTAATGGTGGAATCACTAAAAAAGGAAGCAAAGGAGCTGAAAGTAAGGCTAGATACTCTGCAACAACAAAGAGGAACAGGTAGTGCAAAATCGAGCAGTTCTAAACCAACAACAGCAGCTCCGTCCATGTAGTTCTTCATTATTATAAGGAAAATGTTAAATGTGAAAGAAGAACTTGTTAAGTACTTTTGAATTTTTTTCCCCTTGTATACATTCTCCTTGTGCGCGTGTGGTGTCGGATTTGTTCTTATTGGTTTCTACGTACGATGACGTGTGTGCCTGTGCGCGCACCCCAGGTGAAGGGGTTCATCGATCGTATTTTTAGCGTCGGTTAGAGATAACGAGAACATGACTGACCATAAGCAGTACAGGACAGTTGATATGCATTGTTCATTATTTTATTAGTTGTGTTAATTTCATTAGTTGTTTATGATTGTTTTCATCGTTATATTTTTATTATTAATAAAGCATTTAAAGCTTTTAACATGGTCCGGTCCTTCGAAGCCAGATGATTGAAAACCAGTAAAGGGATGAAAACACACGAGAAACGCGTTAATCAGCAGTGGATCACAGCAACCAAAGTACCCATTTGTGGTTAGCAACGAGGCCAGGCAATTATTACGTGGCAAAGTATATTATACAGAGGTACCTATTCTGCAAAGAATTAAAAGTGAGTACCTATTTTTCCATTCCTATTATTATCAACTGTTACAAGTTAATTTGTTCTCAACAAAATATTTAAATTTAAACGAAACAATTACCACAATGGAATCTTTTATTAGACAAAGGGGCGGTGTAAAAACCAGCTTAACGAACTTTAGTAAATATTTAACGAATTTACAAAATAAAGTCGATCATACAGACATTGAAATATTGGAATTAAGTAGTCGTTTTAATGCATTCGAATGTAACATTTTGCAAAAGTTTATAGAAATACAAGATCAGATAGGAAGCTCATGTGAAAAAGATGACCTAGAAAATCAATATACGGAAAGGTCCAATTTTGAAAATAGTTATTATTGTTTACTAGCGGCAGCTAAAAAGATTTTGAATGATAAAGAGGTTGTAGATAATAAAGAAGTTTCAGAAAAGGTTGAGAGTCTTGCTAGTAACAATTCTAGAGAAAGTTCAATTTCAGATGCTAAAATTTCAAATGTAAATGATCCTCTTTACAATATTAAATTGCCAGTTATCAATTTACCTACATTTAATGGTTCGCTACAAGATTGGTTGGAGTACAGGGACATTTATGAATCTCTTATAAATAATAACGAATCAATCAGTAATATACAAAAGTTTCATTACTTGAGAGCGTCTTTATCAAATGAGCCTGCTCAGCTCATAAAGGGTGTAGAATTTTCTGCTCAAAATTATGATTTAGCGTGGGATCTATTAAAACAACTGTATAACAATGATAAGATGTTAATTCAAAATCATATTAAAAACATTTTTAACATCGAGCCAATGTACAAGGAATCTTCAAAAAATATTCGTATACTCATTGACAGTTTAACAAAAAATTTAAGGGCTTTAAACCAATTAAAATTGCCCACTGAAGGTTGGGATGTTCCCATTGTTTACCTTATGAGTACGAAATTCGATTGTACAACTTCTCGCGAATGGGAAACATTTAAATCTAAGGAAAAAAGTACGGCCACAATTGAAGATTTAAAAGCGTTTTTGACTTCTCGAGCTGAAATGCTGGAAACCCTGGAACAAAATCGTACCGAAAAATATTCTGACAAGCGTGGTATTAACAAACGAGATACGCGTGGATTTGTCGCAACAGAAAATAATAATTGGGTTCCCAAATGCATTGTATGCAAAGGGCAACATTACATTCAGTTTTGTTCCGAATTTTTAAACTTGTCTGTTAATAAGCGGATTGAATTAGTAAAGTCGTTAAAATTATGTTTGAATTGTTTGCGATCAGGTCATTTTAACAAAAAGTGCCGTAAACCCATTTGTAAGAAATGCCAATCAAAACATCATGTATTATTGCATATTGATAGCACGGGTTTGAGCGAAAGTACCAAGGGAAACGAAACGGTGCAAAATGATGTGGCGCCTAAATCTTCCGCGGTCTATTCTGCTCGCAGTGATGTTAGCGACGTTTTGTTATCAACAGCGTGTATTCAAATTGACGATAAGCACGGGAATGGGCATTCTGTTCGCGTTCTATTAGACAATGGATCGCAATCCAGCTTTATAGCCGACAGAGTTTGTAAAATTTTAGACATTCCCAAAGAGAAGGTGAACTTTTCGGTAAGTGGAATTAATAATTCAAGGTCTCATATTGGCTACAAATGTAGAGTAAAAGTGCATTCAATGCGTAACAATTTTTCCACTTCGATAACATGCTTCGTATTACCAAAATTAACTGATCCTTTGCCTAAATGTAAACTAGATGTTTCGTATTTAAATATTCCGGAAGGCATACAATTGGCCGATCCTTGTTTTTCTGAAACTCAGGATGTAGATATGATAATCGGTTCAGATTTATTTTGGGACATTATTTGTGACGGTCAAATCCGCATAGGTCGTAACTTACCGGTATTACAAAATACGAAATTTGGTTGGGTTGTCTCAGGTCCTTTAGGAAAGCTAGCAGCGCGCAGTGTTATTAGTTGTAATGTCGCTAGTTTTGTCGAGTCTGACAATTTATCTGACATACAGGGTGATCTTCGTAAGTTTTGGGAATTGGAAGAAGTTGCTTCTATTCCAACAAAGATGTCCGACGAAGAAATTGCGTGCGAAATTCATTTCGACAATAACACCAGACGCGAAACAAACGGTTCCTTCATAGTGAAATTACCAATTAAACAGAACGTATTTAGGCTTGGCGATTCATTCGAGCAGGCAAAAGTTCGGTTTTTAAATTTAGAAAAGCGATTAAATTCTAATTTAACTTATAAAAAACTTTACCATGACTTTATTAAAGAATATATAGACATGGGACACATGACGAAAATTAATAAAAGGAGTAATGTACCAATAAGTTACTACATGTGTCACCACGGAGTATACCGGAAAGATTCATTGTCTACGGTTCTCAGAGTAGTCTTTGATGCGTCTATGCCTAGCTCTACAGGATATTCGCTAAATAACTTGCAAATGGTTGGTCCCACTTTGCAGCAAGAGTTGTTTTCAATTTTGATAAGGTTTAGGCAACATAAATTTGTAGTGTCTGCAGATATAGCCAAAATGTATCGTTGCGTTATTGTTTCTTCAGAGGATAGACCATTACAAAGAATTTTATGGCGTTTTGATTCGAATGATGATTTGGACACGTATGAACTGAATACTGTTACGTATGGAACGGCAGCGGCATCGTTTTTGGCCATTCGTTGTCTTTTTCAGTTGGCAAACGAAAATGCAGATAAGTACCCGGACGTTGCTGAAATAATTAGGTCAGATTTCTACGTGGATGATTTGCTCACGGGAGCTGAATCCATAGAAGATGCTTCACGTATTTCCAAATTAATTTTTGAAATTTTGCAACAAGGTTGTTTTAATTTGCGTAAGTTTTACTCAAACGAATCAAAAATATTGACTTGGGTACCACAGAATGACGGTCTTTCAAAAATAGTAAATTTCGGAGAAGAAGGTACTGCCAAAACGCTTGGTTTAATTTGGCATCCGAGTTCTGACAAATTGATGTACAGTGTGAAAGAATTTCCACAAACTGATTCGGTTACTAAACGCGTAATTTTGTCCGGTTCAGCCAAGATATTCGATCCTCTGGGATTAATTAGCCCTTGTATAATTTCGATAAAAATTTTACTGCAACATTTATGGCTTGAAAAGGCTTCCTGGGATGATCCCTTGCCCGATTATATTGTTCGTAAGTGGAATGAATTTAAAAGTGACGTTAGAACGTTAAATGATTTTCAATTAGATCGACATGCCTTTCATGAAAATTATGATACTTTTGAACTTCATATATTTTCGGATGCCTCCGAAAAGGCATATGGAGCATGCGTATATGTTAGGTCTGTTTTGACTAACGGTTCAGTCATTGTGCGTCTGTTAACTGCAAAAAGCAAGGTTGCTCCCTTGAAAACGGTTGTAATTCCGCGTTTGGAATTGTGCGGAGCTTTGCTAGCTGCGAGGTTAGCTAATAAAGTATCAACTTCGTTAAAACATAAAAGTACTAGATGCGTATTTTGGACGGATTCAACGATCGTGCTTGGATGGCTAAGAACTCCTCCAAATAAGCTAAAGACCTTTGTTAGCAAACGATTTGACATGTTCTGGCACATGGAATCATGTTCCGACTAACGATAATCCCGCTGACATTTCGTCTAGGGGTATGAAACCATCGGAATTAAAAGATTCAAGGCTTTGGTGGTCTGGACCTGAATGGTTGGACTGTAATGAAGATATGTGGCCAAAAAATCCTATGCAAAATAATAAAGACTTACCCGATGTAAGACAAAACGTTGAAGTGTATTTAGCAGCGTCGGAGCGCGACACGTGTTTTCTTTTTTCTCGTTACTCTAATTTCGCTAAATTAAATCGCGTTACCGCTTACGTTTTAAGATTTGTACACAATTGTAAATCCCAAACGGAAAACCGCGTTTTGGGACCTCTTTCCACTGATGAAATCGACAGTGCCTTGAACAAATTATTAAAATTGGCTCAGAGAGATTCATTCTACAATGAAGTTGAACAGCTTAGTGATAAAGGTTTGAATCCAAAAGGCAAGCTTACCAGTTTAAATCCATTTGTTGACAATAATGGTATGCTTCGTATTGGTGGTCGCCTTTCCAATGCTCGGTATGAATTTGAAAGAAAACACCCACTCATTTTATCTAAAAGTCATCCGTTTAGCGAATGTTTAGTTAGACATTACCATGTAAAATTATTACATGCTGGACCGCAGCATTTAATGGCTTCGTTAAGGGAACGGTATTGGATTGTTGCTGGGCGTTCTTTAATAAAAAAGGTTGTACGAGAATGTATTCTTTGTTACCGTTTCAAACCAAAGATTACAAATCCTATTATGGGAAATTTACCGGGGTCGCGAGTGAATCCTACGCGTCCATTTGAAGTTGTAGGGGTTGATTATGCCGGACCATTTTCAATTAAGAGCAGAGCAGGTCGTGGTGCTAAATTATTAAAAGGTTACGTTTCATTATTTGTTTGCTTTCTCACCAAAGCGGTTCACTTGGAACTGGTGACTGATTTGTCAAAAGATGCATTCATTTTAGCATTGCGCAGATTTGTCAACAGGAGAGGTTTGCCCTCTACTATAATGTCTGATAATGGTACTAATTTTGTGGCAACTAGTAGCGAATTAAAAGGATTAGCTGACTTTATTAGTACATTTAAAACTGATCTGACCTCATCTTTTCATAGAGAAGGCGTTAACTGGCAGTTTATACCCCCTCGTTCTCCCCATTTTGGTGGTTTGTGGGAGGCGGGTATCAAATCCATGAAATACCACTTAAAGAGGGTAGCAAAAAATGTTACTTTCACATTTGAGCATTTTTACACTTTGTTAACGGATGTTGAGAACATTTTAAATTCTCGCCCACTCACTTCCCTATCCGACAGTCCTCATGATCTTTTACCTTTGACGCCGTCTCACTTTCTGCTTGGTGGTCATCCAACTTCGTTGCTCGAAGTTGATTTAAAACAGATACCTCTCAATCGGTTGTCTGTCTACAAGCATCTACTGCAAATAAAACAGCATATATGGGAGAGATGGTCAAAAGAGTACGTCTCTGAGCTCCAACAAAGATGTAAATGGAAGCAAACGCAAGGTGAACTAAAGGAAGGTACTTTGGTTCTGCTCAAAGAGGACAACGTTCCACCTCTTGCCTGGAGATTAGGAAGAGTCGTCGACGTTCACCGTGGAAGTGATGGAATTCCGCGTGTGGCTGCAGTAAAAACTCAAAACGGAAAAGTAAAGCGTGGCTTTCAAAAACTGTGTCCATTGCCTGTGGTTATACCTAATTGACTTTAAACCCATCGTAAGCGATCACAAAAGACAAGGTTACCGTATCATTTGTTGAAAAGTTACCCCTTTCAAGGCCGGGGGTATGTTAAGTACTTTTGAATTTTTTTCCCCTTGTATACATTCTCCTTGTGCGCGTGTGGTGTCGGATTTGTTCTTATTGGTTTCTACGTACGATGACGTGTGTGCCTGTGCGCGTACCCCAGGTGAAGGGGTTCATCGATCGTATTTTTAGCGTCGGTTAGAGATAACGAGAACATGACTGACCATAAGCAGTACAGGACAGTTGATATGCATTGTTCATTATTTTATTAGTTGTGTTAATTTCATTAGTTGTTTATGATTGTTTTCATCGTTATATTTTTATTATTAATAAAGCATTTAAAGCTTTTAACAGAACTAGTGAAAGAACTGCATAAACCTGTGAGAATAAATTTTACACGTCGTAAAGTGATAGTGAAAGGATTAGATGATCTTCATCAAGCCGATTTAGTGGAAATGATTCCGTATGCGAGAGAAAATAAAGGTGTCAGATACATTTTGGTTGTAATAGACGTTTTTTCAACAACGAACAAGTGAAACGAGTTATGCAAAAATATAAAATTAACCATTACTCAACGTATAGCACCAAGAAAGCGTCAGTTGTTTATTTGGTAGAACGTGTACTAAGACGAAAAGGTGATATGGTTTACGTCAAATGGTTGGGACTTAACCAATCTCATAACAGCTGGATTCATAAAACGTTTTGTAATGTATCCCCAGTTTTTTTTTTCTGATAATAAAGTCTGCAATGTTAATAATGATTCTCTTTACCCCTTCCCCAAAGTATGATGATAAATAAGATAAAACGTGATGAGTTTAATCAGTTGTAATCGTTAGTTGCTGTATTGAACGTTTAAGACGTAGTAATGGTTGAAAGTTACGTAATTGAAGTTAAATTTTTCAAAGAGGGTTTATTATCTTTGAAAAGATATTTGGTAGCGTCAGAGTTGGATAGCGTGACAGAAGAATTCGAATTAAAAGGTGAATAAGATAAAATCGTAATAGCAGGCTACTTAGTGGTCGATGAGAGCGATCCTGACGATTTTGAAGTATAATTTTTATAAAAATGGATTCATTATCGTACGAGTTGTATCAAGCAGAAAGGCAAGTCCTCATTCTCAACCTTCGAAGAGCAATACTATCAAACGATTTAGATAGAGTTAAAGTTGTGTTGTCGAAGTTGGGAGTTGCAATACCAAAGGAAGCATTCAAATGGTTAACTGTAACGCAAGAGACATCGTTCGATATTTTATACTTCATATTCGAAAGAAAGCAAAGGTGTGACGAATTGGTGGATGAATTTCTAAAAGGTTGCTGTGAAACAGTGGAAATAACGGTTGATGATGTCGAAATAATTTTAAATAAAACAAAGTATAATTTCATGCGACACGACGTATATTTTTTAAAGGAAATGTTAACAAACGGATCAGTTCTAATGCGGGATAAGAAGTTCTCCGTAATGAATGTCAAGAAAAAGTATGTAACATTGTTAAAGTGTGTAGATGACTTAATACTGGATGTAGCATACTACGCACAACCGAAAAATTTGGAAAAGTGTATTAAACTGATGCAATGGATAGAAGAAAATATTTTAAGAGAAGGAACGGAGAAAGCTGCAGGCTGGCAGAGCGGTCCTGACTCAGGCAAATGGCCATCAAGTAATATCGAAGATTATAAGAAAATTTATTCATTGTTAATGTTATTGAAACAATAAATTGTAACAGTAGAAATCGTACACATGTTATTTGTGAAGTTGAGGAATATATTTCGCAGAATAAAAATAGTAAACAAACAAGCTGTGTAGTAACGTTTTATTATTATTTATACAATACAACCAATATTAAGGATAAAATATTTACATTGAGTGACATTTCAGCGTAAGCTATACTTAAATAGAACTCCAAGTAGGTATTACAGTAGGTGTTCATAAATATTATCAATGGCTTCCTGTGGAAGTGACGAAGCTTCGAAAAGTCTTTTAATAAAGTATTCTCCAACCGTTAAGTCGTCGGTATACGGTTGATGAAAATTTTGTATAAACCGATCAACGGCACCGTCGAACTTTGAAAGGGAACTGTTTGAGTTTTTTATAATGTAATGTCCCCAAGGAAGAGTATTCGTTGTTTTCGGAATTAAGAAACGTTTATCATCTTTGGGAGAGAGGGCTACTTTCGTTTTCATATGGGTAAACATAGTATGCAGATCGGAAACGAAAACATTCATACATTTAAGAATGGTGGCGTCATCTCTAATGACGCGTAGGTAATCATCGTTTTGAAGATGTAATTTAATGACATTTTTCTTGACACCTTTTGCTTTTTTAACAATTTGATCAACGGCTTCAACGCAGTAAGCTTTTGCTCCGGTTCCATAGAATGCTTTAATGGGATTATTAGGGAATTCGTCTTTAAATTTGCCAATAACAGAAGAGGTAATAGGGATATTGAAACTATTATTATGGGGATAATTGGAAGTGTCGAAGTGATGAATATTTTCAATCATATCTCTGTAGAAATTTTCGGTGAATACTTTAAGAATGAAGGAATCAGTATCCATATACATCAAAGAAATATTTTCTTGATATTTTTGCTTAAGAAAGCCGTAGTAGAAGTCATACATAACAACTTTTGATAAATCCAAAATAGTGAAACCTACATAGAGCGGTTTATCGTAAACAATGTGTAATTTATTCATCTGAATAGCTGCGAAATGGGGGGTGAAAATTTTTGAATTTCTGAAATTGAGTTTAGCTATTAAACTTTCAGCACCAAGGTACCGTCCAACGTTTTGCCAATGAGTAACTAACTCTCGTCAACTCGTTTATCAACGTTCTCCATCGTTTTTCCGAAAGTACTGTTGTTCATCAATTTAAAGAATGATTTCCCAAACTTATTATTACACATATTGCGTTTTCTAGTATTCAAATCTGTGAAAGGTTTCAACCATTGTGACTGTTTAAACTGAATAGCTCTATGAACTTTAAGTAATTTTAATCCGCTCTGGAGAGCTTGTTTAAGCGGTAGGTAATGAACAATATACTTTGTCTTAGTCATAAGGTTCGGAATCAATTTTTTGACTCTACCATTAGCATTACCAGGAGAAATAATATTTTCAACTAAAAAGGGAAGATCAGCATGTAAATCGTGTAGGTTTTGGGGATATTGAACGTCAACTTCAAGTACATAACCGTATTCAGAAGAAGCATGTAAATCGAGAACATTTAATTCATCAATTTCAGCATCGGTGAGCCAACGAAAATGGGATATGGGAAGGTATTGACTCATGCTGTGTCCATACAAATTGGTAGCATTCAAATACATAATGTAGGAAGTGGGAGTAGATGCGTCATAATCAGGAAGGTGTGGGTTATTGGCGAAATGCATTCTTTGAACACACTGACTTATTCCTCCGCGTACCCCTTTTTGGAAAAACTTTAACATATCGATGTCAGTTAGAAGTTCTAAATTAACGCGAGTGAATTTTAAAATGCTATCCCACGCTAGCAAGGGCGCGGTGTAATACTGTGCGGGGTCCAAGGCGTAAGTGGAAATACATATTTCACGAAAATTCTCGAACACGTCAGCTAACAGTAGGACATCGGTTTTCAATAGAGGTCAGAATATTCTCCGAGAGTGGAGCAGTTAAAGGTTTTCCTAACGGTCGCAGCTCTTTCATAATCTTCATCGGAAATGGGTAGAGATGTTAATTTATCGAAAAAATCGTCTTTGAGAGGGAACGTTGATTGGTCAAGTTTAGTAATATCATCGACGTAGGAGTAAGGGAAAACCCCTTTCCGTCGCACAAGTTGAAATTGTGTAGGATCAGAAAAATACTTCTTCACTTGGAAGCATTGAGAAGGATCGAGTTCTTCAGACAGTTTATCGAGGGAGGAAGCCATAAAACGAAAGGAATCGAGAAATCGAATTTTAACAAATACGTTTTGAGCAGAGTTATCTGAAACACCGGGAACAGTATCAACTTGCAATAATTTGGTAAAGGAAACGTATTTTTCTTTATTTTGAGCAATTACGCTAAATTTAACATCGTTGACAGCCATTTCTTTTAAAAATAAATGACAATCGTAACCGGAGAGGTTGTGGAAGAATACAGGCACAAAGTTGGGTAGTTTGTAGTTTAAGTTACATCTGGAATGAGCAGCCCCTAATCGAACTTTACCAGTCAAATGACAATGATCGCGAACCTTTACATCATCGATTAGGAAGGGCTCTTCGCAAATATTACAAGACGACGTTTCAGAGAAAAGTCGCATTTCTTCATCAGTCAAGGATATCATAGGAACGGGGGTCTTTAAAAATCGGTGATAAATATCAGAAACGTCTTGATCAAGAGTTTTAACAAATTGATTAGCACAATCAGGTCCTCTATAAGTTCTGAATATTGAAAGGGAATCGTCAAAAGAGCACTTAATCAAGTAAGCAAACGAGTGCGGTTGATGTTCGTGGGTAGGTGTGGTGGAGGTCTTGTTAGGATCGGAAAAGCATGTATGAATGGGTCGCAATATGGTTTCGAAGTCTGCATAAACAACAAAAGGTACTTTGATACGTTTGTGGTAGTTTTGAAATTTTAAAACGTTATTAGGGATGAGCCTACCCATCTTATCCAATTTGAGATCAGCAGTTGGCAGCGTCGTGTAAACGTGGTTGCAATCATTCCGCTGATGGCGGTGCAGGTGAGCCACAGAGCTGAAGTATTGCAAGCAGCCGTCACATAGGAATTTGCGATGTTCTGTTTTGGAGAGTTGTTGAGAGAGCAAACGAGACATGTCCTTAATTCAACAGTAATGATTATTTCCTCGATCATCGTGTAGCAAGAGTAAATTGATGTGCAGCCTTCGTTTGACGGACAAGTAGTAGAGGGGACCAACAATTTCCCAGATCCATTTTCCATCCTTCAAAACGTATTCAGTCCCGTAAACATTCACAGAGCAACGGTTCTTCGTTTCAAACTTGGGAATGTCGTTTAATTTAATAGGAAAATCGATACCGTCATAGTCCATCGTGCGGGAGTAATGCGGATAGGAAGTCGTTCTGTGCGGGTTGGCTTGGGCGGGATACAAAGCTGAGGTTATTGCCCACGCAAAGCAGGCTTGGTCATCGTTTCGTACGTTCACAACAGCTCTCTTAAGGATTTCACGTCAACCAATTGTTTAGCATCGTGCACATATCGTCCGAAAAGTTCAAGATTTAGTTTAAGCGTGTCATGCAGTTGTATCTGATTACGAATAACACGCAAGCATTTGTCGAAAACTTCGGTGAAAAAGTCGGTATACGACAGGAAGAACTTGGCGGATGAAATACGAAAGGACACAATTCTGTTAGCGAACGCGGACGAAAGGAAAGTAATTCCTTCCTCAAGAGGAGAGCAGCAAGTTTGTTTATGCTTGAGGCTGCGAAGGTGACCGTTGTAGGAATGTTGTGGAACGTAAATTTTACAAGTATCACACCAGCGGTCAGAAGAACCAGCAGGCGTAGCAATTTTAAGTTTTTTCTTCGGTAGAGGCGATGTACGTTGGAGCTGTGCTCGTTTCCGACAAGAAGTTAATCGATGTCTTTTTAAATTATCAGATCGCGTAAAGGGAGCATCACAGTCCGGACAAGGGATCATAGCGGCTAGCGGTAAGAGGTATATCTCGACAACGACTGAGGAATACTGAACGCGAGGGACAATAAATAGCTATAGGAAAAGGGGAGGGATGTGTAAGGTGGAGATGGCATAAGGAGAGGAGCGAAAGGAATATATACTGAAACTGCAGTGGGTACGGTGTGGTAAGATGAGTGCTAGAGAACAGGGTAACGGTGTTGATTTAGCTGCTGAGCTAAATATGAACGAAACCGAGCTGGCTGATATATTGGAAAACTTCTTTCCAAACGATTCCTTCACATCATCCGCTAAAGGTGAGGGGTGTGTTGGAGGTACTACCACGGCAACGATGGCAGAGCCTGTGGCTAGCACCTCTACGATGGCGGTGGCGGGAACGAAGTCGATATCGATGAAGTCGAAGAAGCGATCGTATACACGAAGGTTGTCGGCTGCTCCATTCGATTATTCCAAGATAGTGGACCAAGTAGGAGAAGCCATAAATAGTGTTAAGGAGGAAAAGCGGCGACGAGAAGTGGTACTGAATGAAAGAGAGACAAAGGCCGCTTCATTGACTGAGTACATGAAGCGGATTGTATAAAAAGTAAATACGCACACTCACAAGACATATGTAAATAAACTTTTTATAAAAAGCAAATACGCACACTAGCGTAAATGGCTGTAGAGTGAGGTGTGGATACTTTCTGATTAACACCTGTATACCAGCAGCACTTTGCTAACCAAACTGTGCATATTTCAATAACAATCATAATAGGTAATAAACTTTGTATAAAAAGCAAATACGCACACTAGCGTAAATGGCTGACGACGCATTCTACCAGAAGACATATGCAAATAAACTTTGTATAAAAAGTAAATACGCACACTCACAAGACATATGCAAATAAACTTTGTATAAAAAGCAAATACGTACACTAGCGTAAATGGCTGACGACGCATTCTACCACAAGACATATGCAAATAAACTTTGTATAAAAAGTAAATACGCACACTCACAAGACATATGTAAATAAACTTTGTATAAATAGCTGTAATTTATTGTAATAAAGTCAGTCAGGATTAGACCTGACTCGCTTATAATTGGATTTTTTACTCAGACATTTTCTCCCTATCATCTACCCTTCATACACTTTTCGGGAGTCAAAGTATGAGGGTGAAACACGTTAAAAAAATATTTCTTGACTTTTCAGGGTGGGATCATTTAGCCCACTGTTCAACTTACATTTTCCAAGAGGAACACTTTTTTTTAACTACTTCTATTTTTTTTTTTAAGCTTAAAGGTGTCAACTTTTTGCCAACTTTATTTTTTTTTTTCAAAATTTTTTTCAGATTCGGGTACTTTTACTTAGGGACCTTCTTCCCACACCATAAGTTATTACCCGATTTCAACTCCTTCTGCTTCAAAAAAATTTCTAAAGCTTCATTTTTACACTTTTACCCCCATCATTTTTTACGCTGAAGTATTTCATTAAATACTTCATTGTCTTCTTATACTACACCTCATTATCCATATTTTCATGTACTAATTTTTCACACCACTCTTTTCCTACCCTCAAAATATATTTTTTTTAATTTAAAATTTTTCCTCCAACAACTGTCTATTAAAATTCATAAACGAATACAACAGGTTCAATAACATATATTACGCCTTATGTACTCTTTTAATTACCCCACTCCTTCATCAATTAAAAAATTACTACTACCTTGCGATGCCACCTCATTATAAAAAAACATTGCTTCACCATCACCTTCGCTACCACACTACTCTATACCACTTTCTTTACATCCCCACTATTCCCCACTACTCTCCCCACTCTTTCCTCACCACATACCTTCCTATTTAAACCCTTGTCAACCTGAGAGAGCATCACTTCACCAGAAGGGTCTTATGAATTAACATGTACCTTTCTCGTGTATCTATTGTCCTTTCACCATTCAGGCAAACTGTAAATGAAACCACCTTCCTCCAATGCAGATATTGTTGGCGTCTGCGTGAAAGCCGTTCGGCTGAAACAGGATTCTGCTGTCAAGAATGTTTTGACAATAGACCTCTGCTTTTCTGCCACAGCTGCAGATTTTATCATTGCGATGTCGTAAACCTGTGCTGCCGACCTTGTCGTCAGGGGGCTCAATCGTACCTCTGCGAAAAGTCTGGCTTTGTTTACGAGATCTATGGTACGCACACGCTGTACTGTATTCTTTGCAATACTTACGAGCAAAGGCGTCAACTCTTCCGATCCATTTTGTTTTCATAAACCTACCTTTCAATTACTATGTCATTACCTGTCCCCTCTCCTACACCTTCCTTTTCCTTTTTAAAGACTTGTGACCTTGACACACTTTCCATATAACTTCTTATTATCCCCAAACTGTACCTTAATCTTATATCTCAAACGTCTACTACCTTTTACCTCTTTATTTATTTCTTAACACAAATATATACATGTACACGTTCTACGCTCCTTCTACATAACCAAGATTATTACTTATTTCTATTACATATCCTTCTTCAAATACGGTCTTATTTGTGATACGGTGGTTCTCACTGCAAACAGACTCGTACCTGCACATCTCACCACACCATCCGCAATGAATGTGAACTTCGCCATGGATATACACTTCCAACATCCATAATTTCGGAACTCGTGTATATAATGACACAATTCCTCCATTACTTCCCCCATGTCGACAGCTCCAACACATTGGTAAGTAGCGAAGATTATTCCTATCGCAGTACAGCACATACGCAGAACATGCTGAGAAGTTCGTTTCACATTTGAAGAGTTTTCGAGCTACGTTCCACCCTTTCATTGAGCTCACATCACTTACATACTTATTTGCTTTATTTACAGTATACTCCTCTGTGTCTACGTAATCTCCTCTATGTAACACAGTGTTACGCTGCGCATCATTCAATCCTTCCATGTGGTCCGCATTATTCCAATACTCTACTTCTTTTGTAGCACCACAAACTTCATCGATACTACTACCTTTACTACTGCTTCTTACATCCATTCTCAAACCATTATTCTCAGCTACTTCTGCCTTCTCTTCCTTTTCACTACTTTAACGATTGTCTACCTGCTTACAACTGCACTTCTTTCCCATCCTTCCCCATCACAATATCTACATGAATCACGTACAATTGCAATTGCATTAATCAGTGTAAGTGTAACCAAATACCTAACATCATTCCTCTAATAACATTGCAATGACACTTCAACGGCTGTAGACGTATTTAAAACTTTCCATCATAAAAATCGTAAACTTCAGACGACTGCAGACGTATTTAATTTCACATTACCGATACATGTACATATGTTTCAATTCATTGTGAAGCATTCGACCACTACATACACACAAGTTTAAAGTCAATGACCTTCCGTCAATTTAACCTTAAGTAACCTTTCCTCCTCTGAATACGCTCTATTAGTATTACGTCACGCGATCAAGGTCATTTTTGCGGGATCCAAACAAAACATCGGTCCGTGTATTAGCTTATAGACGAAACTTGTAGGGTGAATTTTTCGATTTTTTTGAGCGTTGCTGAACATTTGGAAGCATTTGTATGAATGTTCATGTAAGTTAAATTAAGTACTGTAAGTATTACGTAACATTTACTGCAATACAGATTACTTTCATCGAGAAATTTTAGTGAACATAACCTATAACATGGTGATGTGATTTGTTGGGCGCCTGGTTATTACCATTACAATCAAAGAGAAACCTGCCAATTCTTCAAATTTCCGAAGAATGAAAATCTTAGGTGTAACGTTTGATCTTTTTAAAAAATGTTTTATCCTTCATATAATGTATTTTACGGTTTATTAAGCAAAATAATACAAAACCTTATTCGATAGAATTGATATTTATAGCTGCGTTTGTTTATTATTGAGTCACAGAGTTGTTCTTGTTTTGTTTATAAAAGAATGTTCACACTATTGCGGGGTGTGAGAAAGGGAGAGAGTACTAAAACATACGAGTACACAGTGCCATAGTGGTGACATGTGATTCAAAGAAGTAAGTTGTGTAGTATGCAGGTTAATAATGTGTACAGAGATTTAAATGATCAGTAAAAGGGTTAATCGGGTTACGATGCATTGGGATGCCATGTACAGGCGTCCGGGGAAGCCTCTACTTTTTCAGGTGACTAGCTAGTAGTTGAAGATAACCAAGATATTATGTAAAATGCATAATTGTTAACTTTAAAACTTAGCTGATGTCAATGATAACTGGATATCACGATCCAGACATATGAGTATTGTGAGGGGGCAGAGGACCCCCGGTGAGTACTTTACGTAAACTATATTATTTACAGAACAGTAATTTTTGTTCTTTATTACATGTAATTAATGTTCATCTGACTGATTGCATTAAATCTAACACTGCCGGAGGTAAACTGCTCTGACCTGACCCACGGAGGATTTTCAAAATAATTTCTATCGATTAGGTAAAATAAAAGTCTAGTTTACATAGGAAAAAGTGGATTTTATTAGTTAAAAACAGTTTGATAAGTTAGGAGTAGGCACTCTTATAGGTTATGTTTATTACATTTATTCTGTATAGTTTTTTCTTTTGAATAAAATGCCAAGCAATACTAACAGCACTTAGCCTATAACTTATGAACTTTCACAAAAATGCTTTAAAATGTACAACAACACTGTAAAAAGTCCACAAACTCGCACACAAAATTTCCGCCGTAAGCCAATACACGTACCTCTGCTTTGTTTGGATCCCTGACCGTGATCTACGTCAACAAAAATGGCGGGCTGACGTCATCACTAATAGAATGTATTAGAACCGGTCATCTTACACTTCTTTTTTGTTGTCTGAAGTTCTCAATATTCAGTTTAATTTTTTAACACACTGTATAACTTTCGAAAAAATATTTCAGATGATATCACAGATCATTCAATAGTTGGCATACAGTAAAAATTGGTTAAAGAATGAGCATTATTATTGACGCTATAAAATTATTTTTGAAACCCTGTTTTTTAAAAAAAAATTGAAGATAATCATTTATTTCCTAAACGGTGGAGTTTTCGGGTATGTTCATGTTCATCATCATCAAACAGCCTGTCTCGTCCACTGCTGAACATAGGCCTCCGTTAACGATTTCCATTTATTTCGATCCTGGGCATCCTGGATCCAATTTGGTGTTACTCTTTTTATGTCATCCGTCCACCGGGTCGGCGGACGACCTCTGTTCCTGAACGCATCTTGCCTAGGTCTCCACACTATTTTTTTTTTGTCCATCTTTCGTTGGTCATTCTTGCGACATGTCCAGCCCAGTTCCACTTTAGATATGTTATTCGCTGGATTGCATCGGTAACCCCTGTTCTCTGACGTATTGAATTATGATAATGGAAAATTGATGAAAATATGTATATAAATATATATATGAAATGAAAGAGTACTGTGTAAAATTGGCATTCTTCACCACTAGATAATTCCACATACCCCTCAGCTATATGGTGGGTCAGAGCATATGCTTAGAGCAGTAACAGAAAAGTTTCATAAATTAATGCTTGGTTAACATTGTGTCGAAACGGCCAGACGCGAATCACGATTCAGATATGATTGGCTCTCGTCAGCGCGTCGTAGGCTGCTCCGATAGAATAACAACCAAGCAGTGTCACCTCTTCGACAAAAGGGATTAGCCTTAATTCTTTGACAGAAAAGAGCAGGGAAACTGCAAATATTTCCACTTATTTGCTCAATTTAATTCCTGCAAAAGCTCTGAAACATCCTTAAACTCAGTATGAAATGTGCCATAGTAAGAAACCGAGAAGGTATTTATTAGAAGTATTTGGTTCCAGTTTGTATACATATACACAATAAATACTCCATGATCTTTTTGGTCCATCTTTCGTTGGTCATTCTTGCGACATGTCCAGCCCAGTTCCACTTTAGATATGTTATTCGCTGGATTGTATCGGTAACCCCTGTTCTCTGACGTATCCGATCATTCGGAATCCTGTCTCTCAGCGTGACTCCCAACATGGAGCGTTCCATGGCTCGCTGGGCCACTCTTACTTTATTTACCGATTTTCGTGTTAGAGTTAAGGTCTCCGAACCATAAGTGAGAACCGGCAGAACACACTGATCAAACACCTTCCGCTTAAGGCATATGGGGGTTTCGGACTTAAAAATGTGCTTCAGCTTCCCATAGGCGGCCCACGTTGGTCCTATCCTTCTTTTGATTTCGCAGGTTTGATTGTCCCTGCCAATCGTAATATCATGGCCCAGATATCTGTAGGATGTAACTTGGAAAATTTCTTTTCCTTCTACTAAGTAGTTTCGGCTTGGGACTAGATTTGTCATGAAATTTGTTTTCGATGGATTGATTTTAAGTCCAACTTTATGTGAAGCAGATATTAGTCTCATAAGCAGTTTCTCTGCCTTATCCAAGCTATCTGAAATCAGTACAATATCGTCAGCGAACCGAAGGTGACTGAAATTTTCACCGTTAATATTTATACCCATATTCTCCAACTCGACATTCTTGAACATATACTCCAACAAAGTGGTAAATAGTTTAGGGGAGATTGTGTCGCCTTGTCGTACACCGCGCTGCACTCTAAATCTATCTGTCTCTTCATGGAGTTTTACGCTCGCTGTTGCATTTTCGTATATATGTTGCAGTATAGCAGAGTATCTGTGGTCTACTCGGCAGTCGGCAAGGCTTAAAACATCTCGCTGTGCTTGATGGAATCAAACGCCTTTTCGTAGTCCACAAATATTAACACGAGTGGCTTGTTGTACTCAACGGACTTCTCGATCAATGTCTTAATAACTTGCAGATGGTCATTTGTTCCGTATCCGGATCGGAAACCTGCCTGTTCTGTCGGCTGGTAGAAGTCCAATTTCGATGTTAGACGCTTAGTTAGAATTTTGGTAAACAATTTATAGAGATGAGAAAGCAGGCTAATTGGTCTATAGTTCTTCAGGTCGGCAATGTTGCCCTTCTTATGCATGATGATTATGATTGCATTGTTCCAGTTCGTAGGTGTTGTGATTTCCATAAGACATTTATTGAATAATTTTGTTATGGCCTTTAACAGTTGTTCTCCACCTTCCCTAACTGCCTCAATCACGATGTCGTCATCACCTGGAGCCTTATTGTTTTTCATTTCCGACATTGATTTTAGGACTTCCTCCTCTATTATGTCAGGTATTTCCTCCGATCCCTGGTTTAAAACTCGAGGGATGTCCTCTGTGCATCTCAGCTGTTCATTATTGCAATATAAATTTGCATAGAAATCTTTCACAGTTTCTAGAATCTCTTGTTTATTTGTGACTATTTGTCCATCTGCGTTTTCCAGTTTAATGATTTCTGTCCTCCCCAAAGCGAGCTTATTTCTGAGTACTTTCATGCTCTTGTTTTCCTCTATGACCCTCGTTACCCATCTTGTGTTGTAATCTCTGATATCTTTCCGTGCGGCTCTCGATATATTCTTATTCAATATTCTCAACTGGTCTCTGTTGATTGATTGTTTGTGTATCATTTCTCGCCTTTGTTTCATAAGGTGGCGGGTGTTCACCGATAGTCTTTCTTCTTTATCACTCCTTTGGGTGCAGTGTATTTGCTGAGCTTCTCGTAGCGATTTCAGTATTGTGTCATTCAAGTCCTCTACATCCTTTGTGTCTATATTTCCCAATTTTCCCAATTTTTCAGCTATGGTTCTTTGATACTCTTCTTTGTTTGCAACTGTATTCCATTTCTTATTTTTTGTATTTTGGAGCTATCTTCTCTCTTTTCTTAAGTTCAACGTTATTGTTGCTCTCACCATTCTATGGTCGCTTCCCACTGATACACGGTTGAGTACTGTTACATCTTGTATGATTTGCTTCTTATCCGTAATGATGAAATCTATTTCATTTCTCGTGTTTCCATCAGGGCTAGCCCAGGTCCATTTCCGTTGTTCCGGTTTCTTAAAGAAGGTATTCATAGCATTTAGGCGGTGTTCTAAGAGAAACTGTAGCAGAAAGTTTCCTCTGTCGTTTCTTTCTCCTATCCCATACTGTCCAAGGGAGAATTCACTCTCATCCTGCTTTCTTCCGAGTTTAGCATTAAAATCTACAACTACCACTGTAAAATGTGTTGGGACCTTGGACAATGCCATGGTAATGTCCTCATAGAAGGTCTCTAAATCTTCATCGGAATAGGTGGATGTAGGTGCATAGACTTGAATAATCTTAATGCTGTATCTTTGGTTTAACTTCAGTACTAAGAAGCAAACTCTAGAGCTTACACTCTCAAGGTGTTCAATATTCTTAGTATGTCTCTTATGTATTATAAAACCAACTCCTCCCTCTGATCTGTCCTCATTTCCCCTAAAGTAGAGCGCGTTTCCTGATTTTAGCCTGAGCTGTTGTTCTCCTCTTCGGCGAATTTCGCTAAGACCCACTATATCCCAGTGTATTTTGCTAAGTTCTTCCTCTAATTCAAGGATTTTCTGGTCTTGCAGAAGCGTTCTTGTATTATACGTAGCAATATGTAGTTTTCTTCGTCCTTGGTGGCCTGGTCCTACCCGGTGATTCTTAGCACCCTCTGATCTCTGTTTGATCCAGCCGCCACCTTGGCTGGGAACCAGCGATCCGCCGGGGACTGAGGGCCGTATCCTTTTCGTCTCTTTCATTTGCGGGATTTTAGCCTTAAAACACCACGCTGGCCGGGCGTGTTGGTGAGTGTCTGAGTCAGCCGCCCACTTTGGGAACAGACGCTGTTTGCAGCCGCCCATTCTGGGTCAGACGCTGCGAATTTTTCACCATATCTAGCTATCCTCACTTAGTTTAGCCTGCAGGTCGATGCAGTTGCCCGGGGTGTGGCACGTGGAGCCATAAGTGAGAATTGGGTGCCCTGTAAGGACCAGTCATCGCCGACTACTCACCAGTTATACCGTTGAGCACGACCGTCCTTGATGAAAGGTACTACCTCTACAGCACAACCCCAACACCCCTGTTCATGTTATGAAACTTTAAATTAACCAACAAATAGGGGTGTTACATTAAAAATAACAAAGTCAGTGCCTATTTCCGGTAAAACCGGAATTTTTAAAATTAAATTATTCTAATAAAGGAAATCCTTGGAACACATTGTATACATATAACATATTGATTTTTATATAAGTATATGTATTGTCATGATCACATTCCTTGATAAAGGAATAGTCAAAAATAATACTTTACAACATATTTAAACACATACAAACTTTCATGACACTAAAATTTGTAGAATTTTCTTAAAATTTTTAGATTTCTCATTTAAATTACTAGTAATCAACTTAATTTTCCTTATTTATTCGTTTATTATTGAATTCAAGCTAATTTTATGTCTTAGAAAGATTAATTTCGTTCAACACTTGAAGATTTTATGAATACTTTACGATTACTACTCACTTTTCTAAATTTGTATAATTTGTAGATTTTATGTAATAATTTTTATAAAAAGATATATTTACTTCAAAATTTATCATCTGACACTAGAGTTGGACGTTTTATATTCATTGCAGGGAATATTTTTTGGTCATGTCGAGAAGTTCTATATGTTAGTCTTCCGATACTTGGAATTCCTCTGTAAAAGAGTTTGAATTTGCTAAATTAGTTCAGGAATTGCTTATTAAACATTCTTATTCAATTTAATCAAGATAAAAAGTTCAAGAAGTTAAGTTATATTGAAATTTAATTCAAATTTACATCAACATTTTGTGTCATTTATATTTTTGTAACTTCTGCTAAGAGAAAAGTTAGGTACTACGTCTAATACATGTAAATAGTTGCATTTTATTGTAATAAGGGTATTTAATATGTTAGTGTTGAAATTACGCAAAATTTTGGGAAAAAGTTAATTTAAAGAACGTTTTGACATTAGTATTTTTCAATTAAAACTTTCAGAAGAAGGAAGTAATTTCAAGGAAAATAGTAATTCATGGTTCATTTTTATTTTTAAAAGAGCTTTCTTTTCATGTAAACAGTTCCTAGTTTTGTTAAAATTTTGAAAAATATTCAAAATTTTGTATTTAATTTCGACATTTGGATCCAGGTAGTCTTTGGAATTTTGCTTCGTATCCAGGGAAAACAATTGAATTTTATGTGGTATCCAAGCATATTTTCTTAAAACAGTAGGTGCATAGAATATACTATATGTATATACTAACGTATATAAGAATCGGCACTTCCATAGTAACTAAAAACCGAGCAGCGCCTCTATGAACCTGGGCCGAACTAAACGCTAAATGGCGGCAAATTTGAATGTTTCTATTTCTTTTTTCTTTGTTATTGTAATATTTTGAAGTTTCTTACCCCTATTCCACAAAAGTTCACCAAACAATCAGTGAAAATATTGATGTTTGGTGAACTTTTGTGGAATAGGAGTAAAAAAGTTCTGAATAATAACGGAATTCTGTTACTAAAGTCTTAATTTTTTGTAAATATAGTTTTGGTTTTTTACAATAATGGTAAATAACAAAATAAAAATAAAATTACAGAAAAAAGGATTTATTGACGAATTACTGATATCTATACCATACAGCATTGCATAAGTCAAAATAATAAACCCTTACCTACTAACTTATTATGATTAAATACATCAATATTTAAAACAATAAAACACGATATTTCAAATAAAACACGGTCACAATAAAATAGAAGCAGAAGATACTGTTATTCACATTATTACATAAAATTTTACGTAAAAGAAAATGAAAGCACTCACAATTACACCACAATTATACCAGTCCAATGAAGTAAAAATCAAGCAAAGTCTCTATATTTTTACATACTGTACGTTCCGTTTCCAACTTCTCGTGTTTCTTCTTTACTTCTACATACGTAATCAGTAATCACACATATAAAAAGGTTTACATTACCTTATATTTTTGTGATAATACTTTTTCCGGTTTGACAGATTACATTTTTGATGGTTAGATTGATGTTTGTTTGTATCGATAATTTATTTAACAATCCTTGTTGCTTAGAAACGGTTGTAATTTTACTGTAGCGCCACCTAAGAATCTGGGCCGAACTAGGGCAATGAAAAACCAACTATCGCCATTAGATTGTCTAGAGTAGGTGTTTTAGTGTCGTCTAGAGAAGATGTATTTAATTGTGCTCCGAATAAATTTAAAAATATCAGTTATTTTATTTTTATTTTATTTTAAATTTTATACGGACACAAGGTCCTAAACAAAATGAAAGAAAACTATTAGTGTAGAAGTACACGCCTCACAACAGGTAAAAAGAACGTAGAAACAATGATCTTCTGATTATAAAATTAATACTAAAAAGTTAGATAAACTAAAATAAACTATATATAAGTAACAAAATTCAGTAAGACTAGGCAAACTCAAATATCTTATTCCTAAGTTCCCTCTTAAAACTACTTAATGGAAAAAGATCTAATACATCCGGAATACGACTATCTCTATTTACAACGTTACAGACCCTATTAAGAAATGACGAATTAATCAATTTAGAGGTACAACGAACAGTAGCAGATGTATTCGAATCCCTTAATATCCTATTCGGCACTTTAAAGTTGATCAAGGACAAAAGTTCAGGAAAGTCAATGTAGCAATGAATTATCTTATAAAGGTACAATATATCAAGATATGTAATTATGAAAAGAGTGCAGTGAACAGACTCTCAATTGCAAAGCCAAAGAAGAATAGTCATGATCAAAAATTAACATAGGTTTTTTTAATTTAAAAGACATAGCTCTAAAAAATTTTGCTGCACTGTTTTCAACCGATCAATATCAACTTTCCTAAAAGGTGTCCAAATAACAGAACAATAAACAAGTTGGGAACGAACTAAAGAACAGTAAAGGGCAACCATTGTATTAGAATCTCTGAATTTTCTCGACTGCCTCAATACAAAATATAGCATTTTAGTAGCTTTATTGACAACAAAATTTATATGGTGAGAAAAATTTAAACAGGAGTCAAGAAAAACACCAAGATCCTTTACAACTTCAACTCTACACAGTTCATAATTGTTACTCATGTAATATGAGTATTTTATAAAAGTAGATTTATAAAATGAAATTACACAGCACTTATCCAAACTAAATTTCAATCCATTTGTTTCCACCCAGAGATTCAATCTAATTGGATCAGACTGGAGATGAAGGTAATCTTGGGCACAATTGATTACTTTATAGATTTCAATGTCATCTGCAAAAAGCAGAACCGTAGAATATCTTAGCATGGCAATCAAATCATTCATATAAATTATAAAAAATAACGGACCAGTATGAGTACCCTGGCCTACACCAGATACAGCTGAATACTCATACGACTCAAAATTTTTATGTTTAACTGTATATTTCGTATTTAATATTGATGATTTTACCCAGTCTAACAACTTTCCATGTATACCATACAAATTTAATTTATAACATAACAAATTTTGATTTATGGTATCAAACGCAGCTGAAAGATCAGTGTAAACTGCATCAACCTGGCAGTTATTACAAACCTGAGCAATCAAAAATTCACAATAAGAAACCAAATTAGTACATGTTGATCTATTCTTTATGAAACCATGCTGTTCCAAACAAATCATATCTTCAAAAAAAGAATAAAGTCTTTTATAAACTAACGAATCAAGAACTTTGGCAAATAATGATAGTTTAGCGATAGGCCGATAATTTTTAGTATCACTTCTGTCTCCTTTTTTAAAAATAGGAGTTACAAAGGAGTGTTTCCACACATCTGGCACCAAACCTTCTTCAATAGAATTATTAAAGAGAGATGCCAGAATGGAAGAAAAACCCTTAGACACCGCTTTAACAAAAACAACAGGAATACCTTCCGGACCGGCAGAGAGACGATCTGACAAGCCATCAAGAGCCTGATACACTTCATTATCATAAAAAATAATGTTCGATAAACAAGAAGAAGAGGCAATTACTATGGAGTCATTACTCACACTACTAACTTTATGCACAGAGGAAAAATAATCGGCAAATAAGAGTAGTGTAAGATGACCGGTTCTAATTCAGAGGAGGTGAGGTTACTTAAGGTCAAATTGATGGACGGTCATTGACTTTAAACTTGTGTGTATGTAGTGGTCGAATGCTTCACAATGAATTGAAACATATGTACATGTATCGGTAATGTAAAATTAAATACGTCTGCAGTCGTCTGTTTAAACTTGTGTGTATGTAGCGGTCGAATGCTTCACAATGAATTGAAACATATGTACATGTATCGGTAACGTGAAATTAAATACGTCTGCAGCCGTCTGAAGTTTACGATTTTTATGACGGAAAGTTTTAAATACGTCTACAACCGTTGAAGTGTCATTGCAACGTTATTCGAGGAATGATGTTAGGTATTTAGTTACACTTACACTGATTATTGCAATTGCAATTGTACGTGATTCATGTAGATATTGTGATGGGGAAGGATGGGAAAGAAGTGCAGTTGTAAGCAGGTAGACAATCGTTAAAGTAGTGAAAAGGAAGAGAAGGCAGAAGTAGCTGAGAATAATGGTTTGAGAATGGATGTAAGAAGCAGTAGTAAAGGTAGTAGTATCGATGAAGTTTGTGGTGCTACAAAAGAAGTAGAGTATTGGAATAATGCGGACCACATGGAAGGATTGAATGATGCGCAGCGTGGGGAGAGTAGTGGGGAATAGTGGGGATGTAAAGAAAGTGGTATAGAGTAGTGTGGTAGCGAAGGTGATGGTGAAGCAATGTTTTTTTATAATGAGGTGGCATCGCAAGGTAGTAGTAATTTTTTAATTGATGAAGGAGTGGGGTAATTAAAAAAGTATATAAGGCGTAATATGTGTTATTGAACCTGTTGTATTTGTTTATGAATTTTAATAGGCAGTTGTCGGAGGAAAAATTTTTAGGTGAGAATAATGGTAAAAATTAAAAAATATATATTTTGAGGGCAGGAAAAGAGTGGTATGAAAAATTAGTACATGAAAATATGGATAATGAGGTGTAGTATAAGAAGACAATGAAGTATTTAATGAAATACTTCAACGTAAAAAATGATGGGGGTAAAAGTGTAAAAATGAGGCTTTAGAAATTTTTTTGAAGCAGAAGGAGTTGAAATCGGGTAATAACTTATGGTGTGGGAAGAAGGTCACCGTGTGGAAGTACCCGAATCTGAAAAAATTTTTGAAAAAAAAAAAATAAAGTTGTCAAAAAGTTGTCACCTTTAAGCTTAAAAAAAATAGAAGCAGTTAAAAAAAAAAAGTGTTCCTCTTGGAAAATGTAAGTTGAACAGTGGGCTAAATGATCCCACCCTGAAAAGTCAAGAAATATTTTTTTAACGTGTTTCACCCTCATACTTTGACCCCCGAAAAGTGTATGAAGATGATAGGGAAAAAATGTCTGAGTAAAAAATGTTTAGTGTTCCATGAAGAACAATTTGCTTCCAACGAAACTTGGAGGACGTCTGTAATGGGGGAAGTAATTTCTACCCTAAATTTCAAGAATTAATTAAAGGTATAAGGAGCGGTGCTAAAAACAAAGGTGCCTCTCTCACTATTGATGTCGAAGACTGAAGGAACCACTTGGCTATGTCAGAGGTATCAAATTCAGACTACCCCCAAAATTTTTTTGGTTTTTTTTTTTTTCGTCCAAAATATTTTAGGACCTTTTTGGTTTATCCCCAGAGGGTCGGTTTTTTTTTTAAATTTTTTTATTTTTTTTATTTTTTTTTTGAATTGTAATTAACTTATTTACAAAAACTTATTTGTTCTATGCAACACTTACATACTAACCCTTATTTACTACAACTACATATATATATTTACAGTATTTACAATTCACCTTATATACTACTGTATCTCTAGACATCTACCTCTTGGTAACCGACGTCACCTGCTGCTTCGCGATGTCAAGCCACGTTTCCAGTTGTTCCAACTTCGGACGCTTTTCTTCCCTCGCGCGCTGTAAGACGTCCACTTCTTGATGGAGCTGGTGGTCCTCCTCCACCAGTTCCACCCGTTTATTCAACAAGGCTGCCGTGTTACAGGCAGACTTCGCCACTTTTACTTCAAGCTGAGCAATCTCAGCTAATGGTTGAAACCTTTCATAGATTTGAATACTAGAAAACGTAATATGTGTAATAATAAGTTTGGGAAATCTTTCCTTAAATTGATGAACAACAGTACTTTCGGAAAAACGATGGAGAACGTTGATAAACGAATTGACGTCAAGTTAGTTACTCATTGGCAAAACGTTGGACGGTACCTTGGTGCTGAAAGTTTAATAGCTAAACCCAGTTTCAGAAATTCAAAAATTTTCACCCCCCATTTCGTAGCTATTCAGATGAATAAATTACACATTGTTTACGATAAACCGCTCTATGTAGGTTTCACTATTTTGGATTTATCAAAAGTTGTTATGTATGACTTCTACTACGGCTTTCTTAAGCAAAAATATCAAGAAAATATTTCTTTGATGTATATGGATACTGATTCCTTCATTCTTAAAGTATTCACCGAAAATTTCTACAGAGATATGATTGAAAATATTCATCACTTCGACACTTCCAATTATCCCCATAATAATAGTTTCAATATCCCTATTACCTCTTCTGTTATTGGCAAATTTAAAGACGAATTCCCTAATAATCCCATTAAAGCATTCTATGGAACCGGAGCAAAAGCTTACTGCGTTGAAGCCGTTGATCAAATTGTTAAAAAAGCGAAAGGTGTCAAGAAAAATGTCATTAAATTACATCTTCAAATCGATGATTACCTACGCGTCATTAGAGATGACGCCACCATTCTTAAATGTATGAACGTTTTCGTTTCCGATCTGCATACTATGTTTACCCATATGAAAACGAAAGTAGCCCTCACTCCCAAAGATGATAAACGTTTCTTAATTCCGAAAACAACGAATACTCTTCCTTGGGGACATTACAATATAAAAAACTCAAACAGTTCGCTTTCAAAGTTCGACGGTGCCGTTGATCGATTTATACAAAATTTTCATCAACCGTATACCGACGACTTAACGGTTGGAGAATACTTTATTAAAAGACTTTTCGAAGCTTCGTCACTTCCACAGGAAGCCATTGATAATATTGTAACGACTTTTCTAGTAGAACTTATTTATTTAACAGATATTTATTTTACAACTATTTATTTAACACTTAAACACTAATAATAATTCAACAACTAATTTATATCACAAGGAAAATGCGTATTTATATCACTATATATCGTAGTTCGCTATTTATATTACTCGTTCGGAAGCTCACTGTGAACTGACTGACTACTGGCCACGTCAACAGGTATTTATACTGATTAGGAACAATCCAGAAAGTTCCAGAATTACATACTAGACTTTACTGGAGTGCCTATTGTGTTCATCTAATTTATGGCCTTGTTTATCGTCATCAAAGCGCCGACCGACGCCGGCATTCTTTGAGCTCCGCTTATCTGCTCTCACACACACACGCTCGCCGCACTGCTCGCTCTCGTACACATATACGCTCGCTACACTGCCCACTCTCGCACACATACGCTCATTACAATATTTATGAACACCTACTGTAATACCTACTCGGAGTTCTGTTTAAGTATAGCTTACGCTGAAATGTCACTCAATGTAAATATTTTATCCTTAATATTGGTTGTATTGTATAAATAATAATAAAAAGTTACTACACAACTTGTTTGTTTACTATTTTTATTCTGCGAAATATATTCCTCAACTTCACAAATAACATGTGTACGATTTCTACTGTTACAATTTATTGTAACATTAACAATGAATAAATATTCTTATAATCTTCGATATTACTTGATGGCCATTTGCCTGAGTCAGGACCGCTCTGCCAGCCTGCAGCTTTCTCCGTTCCTTCTCTTAAAATATTTTCTTCTATCCATTGCAGTACTGTTTGATGACGACCATTGATATTTGGACTTAATGTATACGGAAGCCGAAACAAGTTGATCAGTTTAATACACTTTTCCAAATTTTTCGGTTGTGCGTAGTATGCTACATCCAGTATTAAGTCATCCACACACTTTAACAATGTTACATACTTTTTCTTGACATTCATTACGGAGAACTTCTTATCCCGCATTAGAACTGATCCGTTTGTTAACATTTCCTTTAAAAAATATACGTCGTGTCGCATGAAATTATACTTTGTTTTATTTAAAATTATTTCGACATCATCAACCGTTATTTCCACTGTTTCACAGCAACCTTTTAGAAATTCATCCACCAATTCGTCACACCTTTCCTTTCTTTTGAATATGAAGTATAAAATATCGAACGATGTCTCTTGTGTTACAGTTAACCATTTGAATGCTTCCTTTGGTACTGCAACTCCCAACTTCGGCAACACAACTTTAACTCTATCTAAATCGTTTGATAGTATTGCTCTTCGAAGGTTGAGAATGAGGGCTTGCTTTTCTGCTTGATACAACTCGTACGATAATGAATCGATTTTTATAAAAATTATACTTCAAAATCGTCAGGATCGCTCTCATCGACCACTAAGTAGCCTCCTATTACGATTTCATCGTATTCACCTTTTAATTCAAATTCTTCTGTCACGCTATCCAACTCTGACGCTACCAAATATCTTTTCAAAGATAATAAACCCTCTTTGAAAAATTTAACTTCAATTACGTAACTTTCAACCATTACTACGTCTTAAACGTTCAATGCAGCAACTAACGATTACAACTGATTAAACTCGTCACGTTTTATCTTATTTATAATCATACTTTGGGGAAGGGGTAAAGAAAATCATTATTAACATTGCAGACTTTATTATCAGAAAAAAAAACTGGGGATACATTACAAAACGTCCGTTTTATGAATCCAGCTGTTATGAGATTGGTTAAGCCCCAACCATTTGACGTAAACCATGTCACCTTTTCGTCTTAGTACACGTTCCACCAAATAAACATCTGGATATTTCGCTTTCTGTAGTTCCATATCATAAAATCCTCCTTTTATGTCTTCCCCTTTATCATCCTTTAAGTAATACATAATTGGATGTGACAATTTTATGTAGCTAATCGTAAATAATTCGTTAGACCAATTCGGGGTATAACCTTTGCTAAACAATTCACGATGTTTGCTTATTCGTACCCGGTCTCGTAAATCCACCTTCTTTGGATTGTTGTAAATACTTTTCAAAAGTGTTTCTTCGTTTCGTTTATTAACTTTGCTTGGTCTCATTCCGATAGTTCTGTGAACTGAATTGTTATATTCCTGTACTATATCTGGTAATAACTTCAACCATTTGTAGGAGCCTTGCGAACTAAAGCGTTGCCACATTTTTGATTTTAGTGTTCGATTTACCCGCTCCACAACTGACGCTTTCTTGGTGCTATACGTTGAGTAATGGTTAATTTTATATTTTTGCATAACTCGTTTCACTTGTTCGTTGTGAAATTCTTTTCCCAAGTCAGTTTGCATATTCTTAGGAATACGTTTACTTCTTTTGAAAATTAACTGTAAAGCCCTTCCAACATATTCACCTGTTTTGCGTTTTACTGCTTGAGCCCACACAAATTTTGAGAAAACGTCTATTACAACCAAAATGTATCTGACACCTTTATTTTCTCTCGCATACGGAATCATTTCCACTAAATCGGCTTGATGAAGATCATCTAATCCTTTCACTATCACTTTACGACGTGTAAAATTAATTCTCGCAGGTTTATGCAGTTCTTTCACTAGTTCTTCTTTCACATTTAACATTTTCCTTATAATGAAGAACTACATGGACGGAGCTGTTATTGTTGGTTTAGAACTGCTCGATTTCGCACTACCTGTTCCTCTTTGTTGTTGCAGAGTATCTAGCCTTACTTTCAGCTCCTTTGCTTCCTTTTTTAGTGATTCCACCATTACCACTAATTCGCTTTTCAGATCATCTTTCTTTTTATTGGTTCGTTGAATTTCTTTCTCTGCAAATTCCTTAACATTTTTACACTCATCCTGAATCGTGATTTTAATTAATTCAAAACTCGCGTCTATATCATTTTTCATATCTTGCAGAATTTCCGTCTTCATTTTCTTCGATACTTCTTCATCCCCTTTCCTAACAAACGCTTCTACATCTTTACGCTCTAGTTTTACTTTTGTTGAAAAGACGTCCATGATTCCGACAGCATTCTTTTCTATTATATCGTTCACCTTGTTTGTTATTTCTTTATCCCTGTCAGTATTATATTTTTCAAGTTCTCTTTCCAAATTTTTAATCGCTAACTCTATATTATCACTAAAAGTTTTCATCATTATTTCACCACTTTTGGAGACAGCTGTTTTCAATTCTTCTCGTAAATCCTTCATCCTTCTGACACCTTCACTGACAGCACGATCCTTTACCTTTTCACACTCGATTCTGATATGCTCTTTTGTTAACCGATCTTTCTCATCTACATACATTTTAGTAGCTGCATGAAACCCAGCGGTAGGCTCGTTCAAATGTGTAATACGCTTATTAGCCACATGAACGAAATACATCGGTTACATCATCTTGCGATAACAGACGTTGCACCTTCTTCTCCAAAAATCGCACATTCACAGCATCATGCTCCTGCTGAGGATCACCGATTCTTGTTAAGCGGTTATGATTGAAATCATGAACATTGCTGAATGCTTGCGAAAACAATCGTTTTTTTTCTAACGGACGTCCGAACTTATCAACCGTCATTGTCTGACTAATAAGCTTAATAATTTGTTAATACGATTATATTGCACTCACGCAACTCTTCTAAAATTGATAGAATTTCGTTTTCATGATTTGTGTTGCCTGCTTGTTGAGAAGCAGCAAATAACCGTAAACGATCACACAATTCATTAACGTCATCAAAATATTTGTATTCGATCGGTTTTTCGTTGTATGTCAACAACGACAATCCTCCACCTTTAGAAAATTTCGATGTTTGCTGTCTTAACTTGTAAACTGCTCCCGTACGTTTTAATATATTAGCGTAGTCTTTCCTTTCTTTCATCGATGTCGGATATTCAGAACGTAATTTGAAGAGTAGCTCGTATAATCCCACAGTACCTATGTATTTAAATTTTCCATCGATTACAACGTTTGGTCCGTCAAAATCCAGTTCAGAATCACCAATAAAAAATTTATTTGTTTTCCATTCGTATCGAACTTTATCAAGACGAGGATTCAGAACGTCAGCGTTAAATGTGTCACCATCATAGTCTTTAATAATTCCTTCTATATAGTCTCGAGGTAGAGGATCGAATTCTTCCAAATATTGAGCAAATCGAGAGCTATTAATATAGTGTATGTACGCATTCTTCAATTGTTCAAAGTCATCATTATCCAGGTCTGTGTTTTCATGACCCGTTGTTGGGTCTCTTTCATAAACACTTTCTTCCCTTAAGAATGAAGGAGCACCTGGTAGTAAGGTACCTGGAGCATTCGAAGGGTCAAGCTTTCTAATTTTTAATTACTCACTTCTGGCTTTAATTCTTTTTTGATCTCTTCACCCAGCTCTGATTTCAAGTTAAGAAGCGATTTTGTAAGTGGTTAATATGCTTGCTGTAACAGGAGATTCTGTCCTGCTGTCGATTCCTTTAACATTTGTAATTTCCTCTTTACCGCTTTCCTAACTTTGATTAGTTCTTTCTTTGCTTTTACATCCATGCTCTTGTCAAGGTTGTCTTTTAACAACTGATTGACTTTATATCACTTACATTAATATATATTTATCGAATCCTAACCGATATCTTCCCTCATTTATACCACAATCCTTGTTTATCACTAGAAATCCAAACTTCTCTTTCCAACACTCTGCACAAATATTTTTAAATTGGTCAAAAGTCATGTCTGTAGTGACATGGTCTGCGAAGACGTGTTTGAGATTTAATTCATCCTGTTTAAACAGTATTATTAAATATGCGTTATCTCTAATTAAATGTTTGGGAATCTGTGCATATGTTTGATTTAAGTAAAAAGTGTCGATTGAGTTATGTCTTCCCATACTAAAGTATTCCCTTATCTTATTTTGATTTTCATTCGCAACATCGTCAAAGATGAATACAGAATTAGGTCTTGCCTGTGATGGGGCAATTACATCGTCAGAGTCTCTATAGGGAAAATAACAAATTCCAGCAATTGGTTTCAATAATTCGGCTAAATAATTATATTTTGGTTGATACAATGACTTGGAATAAACGTATACGTTTGCGAACCGTAAACCGTTCGGTTGCTCCAAAAGTCCTATAATCACATTTGTTTTTCCACAATTTGAAGGTCCGGCGATAATGGCTCTTATTGTGGATAGTAGTAATGGACCCTGTCGATTTATTTTCCTGGCAATATCGAAGTCACGATTGGTTATGGGTAGAACAGATGGATGTTGTACTATCCGCATGTTTATTGATGATTAAACGTTTTGCGCATGTGCTCTCGGATATATAAATTTAGAGTTAACAGTGTTTATGTAGTCAGTTCGTTCAGTATAGTAAGAGAGCTAACACTACACATGTCCCATGACACGAGGTTTTCTGAATAGGTTTATAGATAAATTACCTATTGAATTACACCTCCCAGGGTATAACTTTTGCGGTCCAGGGACTCGACTAAACAAACGATTAGCTCGAGGTGATATTGGTATAAATCCCCTTGACGAATCTTGTAAATTACACGATATTGCTTACGAAACTTTTCCAGATATTTCCCATCGTCGAATTGCTGATAAAGTTTTGGCGCAACAATCATTACAAAGACTAAAGTCGTCGGACACGTCTTTTGGTGAACGCTTGGCAGCTCTCACAATTGCTTCAGCTATGAAAGGTAAAGAGAAACTTGGAATGGGACACAAAAAGAGACGTCGTAAAGTTGGTGGTTCAATTCCGTTGCGGAAAATAAAGAAAAGAAGGCGAACAAGAAAAGGAGGAGCTCTACCGTTTCGTAAGCTAGTGACATCTGCGAAAATTGCTCTTAAGAAAACGAAACCTCTCCAGCTGACACATGCTGCTAAAATAGCACTAAATACAATTCGTAAATTTGGAAAGCGATCTAAATCTCCCAGAATCATTCCTATTCCAAAGACAGGTGGTTTTCTACCGTTAATTCCGATTTTCGCTGGACTATCAGCACTTAGAGCTCTCTCTGGCGGTGCTGCTGCGATAGCTAAAGCTGTACGCGATGCGAAAACAGCACAACAGCAGCTAGAAGAAGATAAACGTCATAACGCTTCAATGGAAGCTATTGCTCTTGGAAAAAATATTTCAGTACAACCTTTCCGTAAAGGTTTCGGTTTATACCTTGGACCTTATCAACAAAAAAAAAAACGTAAAATTTTTCGTAAAGTTACCTAACCGTCCTTTGACAGATTTGGATTTAGTCAATTACATTAACTATTTACAAATTCCACATTTTCGGGGAATCTTTATGCGTAACGAATTATCCAGAAAAGTTAAAAGGTGTGAAAGTGGAATTGTTAATTTAGATTTAGACACAGGAACTGGTACACATTGGACAGCGTATGTAAAACGAAATAACAAAGCTATGTACTTTGACAGTTTTGGAGATCTCCGTCCACCTAAAGAATTGGTTCAATATTTACAATCTTCCGGACCTTGTGCTATCACTTATAACTACAATCGTGTTCAGAACCCCTCAGATTTTAACTGCGGCCATTTAGTTGTCCAATTGCTTAATGAGACTACGCAAGCCTTTTCTTAAAAACAAACCATCAAACTAACTTCGTTGTAGTAGACAGAACGTCAAACCGAAAACATGTCTTACACATTTACTTTGACTAATACAAAGTCGGAGCTGCAAATGATAATTAGTCCACCAATTTTTTTAAGCGATGATGATGAATATCAAATTGCTTTGTTAAATTTTAAAGCATATAACAGTATTCCGAATATCGATGAAACTAACAACAAATTCTATTTTGAAGGTTCTACACCACCAGTCGTTGTTCTTCCGGAAGGATCCTATGAAATCGATGATATTAATCATTATCTTCGCGAGAAATTGCGAGATACTGATAATGCTATTGAATTGTTTGGAGACAATACTACCTTAAAAAGCCATATAAAAAGCACCAAAAAAGTCAACTTCGCTCCTACAGATTCTCCCGCAAAGATATTGGGTTTTGAAAATAAGCTTCTACCATCACTTAATGAGGTGTCTGATCATGTAGCTGACATTTTCAAAGTAAACACGATTTCAGTGATGTGTAACTTCGTAACTAACTCCTACATACATACCAGTGATGGTGTTAAAGGACTAGATGGACATATACTACATCAATTCTTTCCCAATGTACCCCCCGGATTTAAAATTGTTGAGAATCCTACGAATATTATTTATTTATCAATCAACACTCGTGTCATCGACTACATTTCCCTTAAAATAGTTGATCAAGACGGTAATCTAGTTAATTTCCGTGGAGAGCGTGTCACAATAAGACTGCACTTACGAAAAGCATAACATGGTAGTGCAATATAGCTGTCCCCAACGATATTCAAAGAAGAATAGTACTATAAAACTACTACCACAATCCCGAATGCTTATTTCGCCTACAACCATTAAGCGATTAACAACGCTCAATAAACAGTTCCTTAAATCTTTGGGGTTGCGATTGAAAAAGAGGAAACGGTAAAATGGTAGCAGAAATACTGAATGTTACCGAAAAAGCAGTCTTCGATAACGCTATAGTTAACGCTGATAAACATACTCATCAACCTTATACAAACTCAACTTTCAAAAATAATGGTACGATACGTATTCCAATAGAAAATGAAGATGTTTACACTTTGCCTTCTAGTAGTTTCCTATACATAGAAGGTCGTTTGCTTCTTAAAAATGATGGAAAGACAACTGCGAACACTTCTTTTATCCACAATAGAATTTTACACCTGTTTGATGAAATTCGTTATGAATTAGGCGGAAAAGTTATTGATCGAGTCCGTAATCCTGGCATGGTTACAACAATGAAAGGTTACGCATCTTACAACGAGAATGAAAGTAAATGTCTCAGCAACAGTGGATGGTTGCCTCCTGCTTTAAGCGATCTACAAGGAATTAAGCTTAATTCTGTAAAACTAGTAGATTCCAACGGTTACTTCAACGTTTGTATTCCACTACGTATGATTTTTGGATTTGCAGAAGACTTCCGAAAAATAATATTAAACGTTCGACAAGAATTAGTTCTAGTTCGCAGCAGCACTGACAACAATGCTTTATATTGCTCAGCAACGCCACTTGAAGATGTACTTGTACATTTGGATCAGATTTCTTGGAAAATTCCTCATGTATCTGTAGCAGATGCTGAACGTTTGAAATTGCTGCGTTATGTTGATCGAAATTTAAATATGGAACTTTCATTTCGGAGTTGGGAACTACATGAATATCCGCTACTTCCCAAATCGTATTCTCACAACTGGAATGTGAAAACAACGTCACAATTGGAAAAGCCTCGCTTCATTATTTTCGGATTTCAAACAGATAAAAGTAATAATCTTGCAAAAAATATGAGTGCCTTCGATCACTGCAAACTAACCAATTTTAATGTTCACTTAGGATCTACTATGTACCCGTATGATAATTTGAATTTAGATTTTGATACTTCTAGATTTGCCGTTTTATATGAAATGTATGCCAACTTTCAACAATCGTATTATGGTAATGCAAGTGAACCCTTATTCGATCCTAAACAATTTCTAGTCATTGCTCCTCTTGTAATAGTAGACTGTTCTTATCAGAATGAAACTGTTAAATCTGGTAGTATAGATATCCGTCTAGAGTTTCAAACTAAAGAAAATATAACAGACAAAACGGCAGCTTTCTGTTTAATAATACATGATCGTGTGATACGTTACAATCAACACAACGATTACTTCCACAATTTAGTTTTCTTACCGGTACTGAACAGTGAGCACGATGACTTTCTTATTTCTTTAAACAAAAAAAAACACGTTCATAATATAAATTAGATTTTTATTTTTTTTATGTTCTTATACAATTTTACATATGTATTTCTAAATCAGCCGCTTTTCCAACAAATCCTTTAAGGCGAATTGATGGATGACCCACTTTATTAACAATGTTTTCGTTTATGTCCTCGATTTCTGCATCCGTAAAAGCTTCTGCGTGTCTGCACTGAAGAAATATGATAAAGCTGTATAAATCAGCTAATAGACGAGGTCCCCATTTTGTATTCACCTTTTTGAAGCGTTGCACGGGATACGTTTGATTCACTTCCAGTGATTTCAGAGCACGTATTTCTTTCTCTTCATAACCCACCCGCACATTATTAAACTTTTCGATAAAGGTTTCCATGTTATACTGACTTAAATACACTCAACTCTGTTATGCATCTACCGCTCCTTCACTCGTTCCCGTAACTTATGTAAAATCCCCTTCCACTACATAAGCTTCAGTGGAGGGGAACTTATTATACAAACCACGTTGCTCGTTTTAAATGTCTCAGTTGTTATGGAAAAAAGCAATCATGATCAGTGTGTCGTCGTTACTGATTTTAACATATTTGTATAACAATACCCTCTACATTTTCCGACCTGATAATACTATTGGAGATGAAGCCTATGTTTGTAAAAATTTTAATAAGGATATTGATGTGTCTTGTACATGGAAGAAAAATTGGGATACTATTATTTTAAGAAATGTTAATGGAACAAATGTCTTTACAGTTGAAAACGTGCAGAACCTTCACTCTGTAAAACTAGCATTTATTGATAAACATGGACAGTTTCGAAGATATATTGAAAGCCGATGGATTCAGCTTAAGGATGATGAAAACAGAGACGTTATAACTAAGGGCTATATCACCGACTCTTTCGTATTTCTACAAGTTGTTAGTACTATTAATGTAATCTTATTGTTCAATATTTTGATTGTATCACTTACATACTTCATTTATATCAAAATAAAGAATCGATAACTATAACGACTTCACTTTTATTTCATATGTCTATACTCTACACTTTTCTCCACTTCCTCTACATTATCATGCAAACGTATTTAAGATTCGTAAACTTCAGACGACTGCAGACGTATTTAATTTTACATTACCGATACATGTACATATGTTTCAATTTATTGTGAGGCATTCGACCACTACATACACACAAGTTTAAAGTCAATGACCTTCCATCAATTTGACCTTAAGTAACCTCTCCTCCTCTGAATTAGAACCGGTCATCTTACACTACTAATAAGTCAACTATTGATGGTCCATTATCAGCCTCCCTGCCATCTAGATACATCGGAAACGGAAGTGAATCATGACTTGAACCATTGACATAAGACCAGAAGCCTTTTGGATTAAGTAAAAGGCCCTTTTCAATATCAGATAAATATTGCTCATACAGATAGTTATTCAGTCTTTTAGACTGCGATCTAAGACACTTAAACTTATCATAATAATATTGGTAACCTGTCTGTTTATACAAATAGTGAAATCGTTTTTTCTCCTTGATAATATTACATAGATCACTATTATGCCAGACCGGATGACCAGAAAAATATACATTAAATAGCGGAACCTCGGAAGAAATTACATCATAAAGCGTGGTATAAAATAAATTAACTTTTTGTGTAATAGATAGTATTGATGATTGTAAAAATGACCAATCAAGATCCTCATATTTCTTATTAATAGTTTCGAAATCACATTTCTTAAAGTTGAATAGTTTATAGGAGTACTGCAGTCTTGAAGACCTCTGGTTGGGTAAATCAATATGAAGAGCAGGATGATAACAGTCCAGTTCGATAAATACATCCACCGCACAGTTACACTTTGAACCCACTACTGAAGTGAAGACTAGATCCAGCATATTTCCTTTAACATTATGTACTGAATTAATTTGCTTCAAATTAAGTGAATTAACTAAAGTACACAATTTTTCTGTTAAAACTCGAACATTCACATATGGATTGAATACCTTATGCATCGTAACATCATCTTCAATTGTCCAATGAATCCCAGGGAAATTAAAATCGCCCAATATCACATACTACAGTTTACATTAGTCAGTTGAATGTACGTAAGACATTCAATAAAATAATCAAAATCAACTGGTAATTGTGTTGTATTGGTACATGTGATGGGAGAATTATAAATTAAACACAATATAAGTTCATTCCGATCACTAAAACTCACTTTGATAATAACAAACTCAAGGTCACTTTGACATGAATAAAGAATTTTGTAGCAAAAACTGGTTTTAATATATACCAAAAGGCCACCACCTCTAGTTTTCCCAGTTTTGAGATGATCCCTGTCAAGCCTCACAAGATGATAATCATTCAATTTTAGTTCACTATGTAATACTGAGCTATCGAACCAAGTTTCAACAAAACACATAAAGTCATACTCATAGGTGGAGGTTGAATAATATAAAAGAAAATCACTAAGCTTATTCTTCAGAATTCTGGCATTTTGGTAATACACAGTTAGATGATCATTAGTCCAATTCAGTTTTTTGATGAGTAATTAGTTGCTTATTCAGCATCAGTCCCTTTCTTTTTCTTCGAAGCAATTGTGGGTTCACCGTTGACATACTTCAGAACTAAATCTGATTCTCCATTTTGTTTTCTCAAATTTAGCTGGTTTAAAATATTTTTAAGTTTTAGTCTTTGCATAGGAATTTTATAACTAGAAACTCTAACATTACCTAAATTTAAATGAACAGAATTTCTTAATACCCAATTGGCTTCAAAACTAGAGGAAAAAATTACTTTCAGAGGACGAGTAGATGCAGAACTAAATTTGCCTAATCTGAAACACTTCAACTTCTCACTATCATTAACCGTGTCCACAAATAAGCTATCTAGATACTTAGCATCTTGAATAGGTTGATTAGAATCTGGTAAGTTAAATAAAAACAGATTCCTAACTCTTGACTCTCTGTCGAATAACTCAGCTGACACTTCATCAATGATAGACTCCTGAGCATTGTCTACCTTAGTCTCAATAGAATCAACTTTCCGAGCAAGCTCATCGATGCGAACAGACTGATAATTGACTAATCTATTCACTGCACCTAACACTTCATCTTTATTCTTCAAAATCAAGTCAGTCAGTTTTTCAATATGCTCCTCCATCTTGCTCCACCTTTGCTCCCATTTAGTATCAATATCCTCAAAAGAAACTTTATAAGCACCTGAATTCGATCCACAACACTTCTTCATTGCACCACTGTCCAACTTTCCAACCCTTTCAGCACAGCTTGGGTGATAAGTTGAGGAGCAAATCGAACACTTTATAGTGTTATTTGATGAGATGTTCTTATTACAATATAAGCAGACTGCACTAATTGCAAAAGTAGATAAACTCAAAAACAGTATAGGTTAGAAAATTGCACATGGCAAACTGCCGTGGTAAAAACAATATAACTATCAAAATAGGCCAAATCTCAACAATCTATCGAAATTAAAAAATTCCAGAATAAAATTAGTCACTAAACAATAAGCCAATAACAAAATACACTGAAATTTAGCAATATAGAGCAGAGAACAAAATTTCTACGACTAGCTAGCGCGTAAGACATAACCTATCATTAAAAAATAAATATTAATTTAAAAGTGAAATAATTGAACGTCGATACTTACGATTACAAACACTAGACTCAAAGTATAAAAGGTTATGTTTTCAACCAACAATAATAATAATTAATCTTCGATTTATTCTAATTCAATAATAATTGGAAAATAAAATTAAGACTTTTATACTGCAAAGAATCAACCTAAAATAAAAATATAGATTGCTTCGATTAAAAATAAATTTGGAATTATTATGAAATAATAATTCTGTTAGGGTGCGATACAACACCTTTTTAAAATAAATAAATAATCGGAATGAAATTATTGTTATTGTATCACAATCTCGGTTTATTAATATTGACGCCGGGCTGACGCAAATAGTATTATTAATGTATATACCTTTGTGTATAATGTAATGAACATGTATTGTTACAATAGTTATCTTAAGAAGAATTTCTCATACAGAAGGCAGTTGTTAATCTTTTCCTGTACAAGTTGGTTTCGAATATAGTTGTCGTTGAGAATTTATTTTTGGACAAGTTTCTTGGAAAGTGTTAACAAATCAGGAGTGGAATATTAACCCACCCTCCCCAAGTTAAAAAAAAACACTTCCAACGTGGAAAATGAGTGTGCCGTCGGAAGTGCATCCAGAGGGTATTCTGGGTACTTCTGGAATGGAAGAGCCGGATACGAGAAGCTTAACACCTCCGTTAACATTGCAGCAGCAATTGCTGGCTCTACAACAGGAGGTCAAGAAAATAAAGCAGGACTTTAAGGTAGGATCTACCCATTTTACTTGGGAAACTGTCCCTCCGTTTGATCCGGACGACAAGGCAATAACCATAAACAAGTGGGTTCGGCTAGTGGACAATCGCGCGTATGTTCTAAGACTAGACGATACAGCAACTACTCGTTTTGCTACGGAAAACTTGTCGGGGCGTGCTCGTGAGTGGCTAATAAATGCAGACATTTCATATCATACTTGGATAGAATTTAAAAACATACTTCGAGAAACTTTTGACATTGACCCAAACACGATCGGAACCCTTTTTAAAGACGCAGCCAATTATAATTCATTGGTGAATTCTTGTACCTATTTAGAATATTTTAAAAATAAACTCGAAAAAATTAATAAGCTATCGTGGAATATTCCGGAGAAAGATAAAATAAATATTATCATTACCGGCATCAAATATGAGAGTGTAAAACACCTAGCTTTTTCTAATAATTACCAAACGCTCGACGAACTTTCAACGTTTCTGCGCGCATGGGATTTAACCCCAGCCAAACCAAAAGAAAAACTTTCAAAACCGTCACAAGTACCGTTGCCAACAAAGAAACTTAAAATATCTTGTTTCCACTGCAATCAACCCGGACACAAAAAAATTAATTGCCCGAATGTTCGGACAAATCCTATAAAAAGAGACGCGTGCACAGTGTGCAAAAAGACAAATCATACTAGTAAAGATTGTTATTTTAAGATAAAGACAGTAAATTTATTACAGCATAATATGAATCTGTTTTACAAAAATGTATATGTGAACAATAAACAATTGATAGGGTTAATTGACAGCGGTAGTGACTGTACCTTGATGAGGAAATCGGTCGCCCAAAAATTAAAATTACAAAGACTGCAAAAGTGTTCTTATTTTCTGAAATCGTTTACGGGAGACGTAGCGGTGGTACATGAGTCGATTTTTGGTACAATCACTATTGATACAGTGTCTGCTGACGTCGAAATACTCTTGGTACCGGATAATTTGTGCCCGGTAGACATTTTAATCGGAAACTCTTTCATTCTACAACCGCAAATGTCATTTATAAAACAAGGAAATGACATAAAATTCTTTGAATCGGCAGAAAAACTTATATTAATTGTGGAAAATCAAAGTAAAGACTTGGCGTCGTTAATAAAAAGTGACATAAATTATAGAGAACAGGTCCATCAATTAATAAAACAATATAGTGACAGGGTGGCAACTTCACTAAAAGAATTAGGTAAAACAAACGCAGTAGAAATGGAAATACGTTTAAACGACTCTACACCATTCGCATGCAATCCATACCGGCTGTCGGAAGATAGAAAAAGAAAACTGAAGGACATCCTGGACGATTTATTGCAAAATAATATTATAAGAGAGTCGCAATCATCATACGCCAGTCCGGTGGTACTAGTTCCGAAACCAAACGGACAATTTCGTTTGTGCATCGATTATCGGAAATTAAATAGTGTGACGGCTAAACAAAAATTCCCTATACCCATTATAGATGAACAAATTGACAAATTGCGGAACTTTAGCGTGTTCACGACCCTCGACCTGTATTCCGGGTATTATCAAATACCCATGGCAAGTGAATCAATAGATAAAACCGCGTTTATCACGCCGGACGGGAAGTTTGAATTCCTAAGAATGAGTTTCGGTCTGTGCAATGCACCTGCGGTATTTCAGCGACTAATGACGAAAATATTAAAACTTACAAAAACTAGAAAAAGTTTTAACCCTGTTGAGAAAATATAACCTTACTCTTCAACTACCAAAATGCAACTTCTTAGCAAACAAACTGGTTTATTTAGGTAGGGAAATCTCTGAGGAAGGAGTCCGGCCCGACCAGAATAAGACAGCTGCTCTATTACAAACACCCACCCCTAATAATATAAAACAGTTGCGTCAATTTTTAGGTCTCTCCGGATATTTTCGGAAATTTATACAAAACTATGCCGCCATCACACAACCGTTAACACAATTGTTAAGGAAAAACATGCCTTGGAATTGGACCCAAGAACAAAATACAGCCATGACTAAAATTAAGAATATTCTTGTAAAGCGCCCGGTGTTAAAAATCTTCGATCCAGAACTAGAGATCGAAGTGCACACGGACGCTAGCTCGATAGGAGTCGGACCTATCCTTTTGCAAAAACATAAAACTGGCATGCACCCGGTAGCGTACTACAGTAAACAATGTACATATGAACAGTCAAAATACCATGCCTACGAGTTAGAGACCATGGCGGTAGTTTTCGCTTTACGACATTTTAGAGTATATTTATTGGGGGCAAAATTTGTCGTGTACACTGACTGTGCCGCCCTAAGAGCCACTACCACCAAAAAGGACTTAGTACCTCGCATTGCGAGGTGGTGGTTAGAAATCCAGGACTACACGTTCGATGTACGTTACCGACCAGGAAAGAGAATGCCCCATGTCGACTACTTGAGCCGAAATATCTCGAACGTACACGCTATAATAAATCTGACCGAATTAGAATGGGTCAAAGCTGTTCAATCACAAGATGAAAAGGTCAAAAGAATACAAATTATTTTGGCTTCAGCACCATCATCCGTCACAACAAACTACCATAATAATTTTACAAACAGAAACGGTGTTCTGTATCGAAAGGTCGAGAAAAGTTTAAAATGGGTAGTCCCAAACGTTTCTCGCTGGTTGACTAAATCACGACGACTGCGGACATTTGGGATATGAGAAAACACTAGAAAGGATTAGAAGAAACTACTGCTTTCAAAAGATGCCAAAATTTGTAAGAAAATACGTGACAAGCTGTCTTAATTGCTTATACATGAAGCATAAGGGTGGCGCGAAACCAGGCTATTTGCACCCTATTATCAAAAGCAAAATACCGTTTGAGACAGTACATGCAGACCATGTAGGACCCTTCGTTCGATCACAAAAAGAGAACACTACCCTTTTTGTCTTGGTGGATGGTTTTACCAAGTTCGTGTTCCTGGAACCCGTGAAATCAACAAAAGTGAAGTATGTAATACAGTCAATGATGAACTTCTTCCACATATTTGGAGTGCCAAAACGCATAATCACGGACAGAGGGACCTCATTTACGTCAACAACGATGAAAAACTTCTGTCAGAAACACGGTATAAAGCATGTACTCAATGCTGTGTCGTCTCCTCGCTCAAATGGACAATGCGAAAGAATCAACGGAACTGTAGTAGAGTCATTAAGGTGCTTATCAGTCAATGATGAAGACAAAACAATGTGGGACAAGCATGTTAAGACATTACAGTTTAGCTTAAACACAGCTGTAAACAAAACTACGGGCGAGACACCCTATCAAATTCTGATGGGCATAAACCCTCAACATTGGGCAGATGCACATACAATAAACGCTGTAGCCCAAGACATATGCAGGAAAAACATCACTGAGTTGAGAAGCATAGTAGAAGAGGTAATTCAAAAACAACAAAGGAAATATAAGGAGAGATTTGACAAAAAGAGATGTAACCCAAAAAAATACCGAGTGGATGACCTCGTTATGGTCATGAAAACCAGTAGTCCTAGTACAAGGGATAGTAGAAAACTACAACCTAAATATAGAGGACCGTTCAAGATCCGTAATGTGCTACTAAATGACAGGTACACAGTCGAAGACTTTACGAACAATAAAAAGGCAATAACGGTAACCTCCGTGGAACACTTAAAACCATGGATAACAATGTCGGCCGAGGGAGATGGACCGATTGAGTAAGTAAAGAAATCGATAATAATAATAAAACAAGGTTGCTTCGGCAACATAAAAACATGGTTGCTTCGGCAACATAAAAAGATGGTTGTTTCGGCAACATAAAGACAAGGTTGTTTCGGCAACGTAAAAACAAGGTTGTTTCGGCAACACAAAAACAAGGTTGTTTCGGCAACACAAAAACAAGGTTGTTTCGGCAACGTAAAAACAAGGTTGTTTCGGCAACATAAAATGATGGTTGTTTCGGCAACATAAAGACAAGGTTGTTTCGGCAACGTAAAAACAAGATTGTTTCGACAACATAAAAAAAAAATGGTTGTTTCGGCAACACAAAAACAAGGTTGTTTCGGCAACGTAAAAACAAGGTTGTTTTGGCAACATAAAATATTCCTGTTTCATCCTAGGGTGTCCGGCGACGACCTCGCAGACTAACGGCCCAGATGGGGACCATCAGGTAATGCAGGATGGTCGAATGTTAGGGTGCGATACAACACCTTTTTAAAATAAATAAATAATCGGAATGAAATCATTGTTATTGTATCACAATCTCGGTTTATTAATATTGACGCCGGGCTGACGCAAATAGTATTATTAATGTATATACCTTTGTGTATAATGTAATGAAAATGTATTGTTACAATAGTTATCTTAAGAAGAATTTCTCATACAGGAGGCAGTTGTTAATCTTTTCCTGTACAAGTTGGTCTCGAATAAAGTTGTCGTTGAGAATTTATTTTTGGACAAGTTTCTTGGAAAGTGTTAACATTTCATTATAAAGAAAAACTTACCCCAATTAAATATTTAAATATTGTAAGATTCAAAGAGTGACTGCTTTAAAATAAAAAAATAAGTGAGTTACTTAATTTAACAATTACCAAGTGAACTAATTGATTAAACCAAAGTGTATGCATCTATGTATTGAACTTGACTGGCGGATTCTTTACCACAAACAACAGCTGATGACTGCGAGTCATTCTCTACCAAGGCCAAAGAATTTCAAATAAAACCAGAATCAAAGGAAAGACTTTATGACGTCAAAGTGAGTCTAAAATTCAAAAACTTTTTGTAAACATTCAGATATATTGTTGTTTTCTTTTTATATTTTAAACTTAGTATTTAATTTAGCTAGTTAGGAAAGATTAGCTTTTTTTAATTTAATTTTAATAATTTTTCATTTGTTAGTATTTATAAAATTCATTTAATTGAACTCACTATCTGAGTTAAGAAATTTCATGTTTTCCTATATAAAAATTTGTAAACAGTTAAACAATTTTGATAATTTTCAATTTTTCGTTCATTTTTAAAAAACTTAATTTTATTATTTTTAATTATTCTTTTGATATTCATGAAGTGAATGCCTGTCGCCAAACTTACCTTAAATAGTTTTATTAATTATTCAGTGTTCTTTAGAAAGAGCTTAATTTTAAAAAGGTGAGTGAAAAATGTTTTAAAATTTCTTGAAATATTTTGAAGATTCTATAAATTTATTTACCAACACAAATACTATAATACACAAACTTATCATCTCTCTCACACACTCACTCACACACACCGCCACACATTCACGATAAATTTGTCGCCAACAACGTGGGGCTCTTAAAAGTGTTGCTCGATAAAAATTAGACTCTGATAAAGATTAGGCTCTATGGTTTCAATCGTTTAAAAAAAAAAATTTAGTTGAATTCAATAGTTCTAAAGGATAGAAGTTTGTTAGATTTATGTACTTGCGTTCTGGAAAAGTTATAAAAATGGATTCCGGAAACAATGATACTATGACTATGTTATTACAAAAGTTAGAAGAAATGAACAAAAATTTAAAAGAAGAAAACAAAAATCTTAAACAAGAATTAAAAGAAGACAATAAGAAATCAAGTCAAGACCTAAATGAAAGAATGGAAAACAATAATAAAGAATTGAAAGAAGAACTTGGTGAAAAAATTGACAATAACAACAGAGAACTTATAGAAGCCAGTAGAAAATTAAGTCAAAAACTTAAAGAAGACAACAGGATTTTAAATGAAAAAATAGATGGAATTGTAAGAAGAATAGAAGAAAATATGTTGGTATTTAGTGAAAAGATTGAAAAGATAGAAGATAGGATGGAAAATATAAACAAAGAAATTAAAGAAAATCTTCAAGAAGATATTCACAAGAGTATACAAGAAAATTAAAGCATATTGAAAACAAAGGTGTTAAAATAATAGAAGAAATAGCAAATAATTTAGAAGGGAACATAAATGAAGTATATGTTTTCTTTCAAGTTTTACTTTAAAATGATTTCTTTCTTTTTTTTGTTATTTTGACCAACGGTGGTTTGGTGTTTGCATGTTTATTATACGCTAGTCGCTTTGGCGGGTGCCGCTCGATTTTCTACGGTAGGTCATAAATAACTCAGTCAATAATGATGCAATGCTGGCACATTTCATGACTTCTTTGAAGGGCAGAATTAACAGAATTAACTAGACGGGAAAAGTGGGGGTCGTGCCAAATTGTGAAGTCAGTCAAGACGAGACTCTCGATAAGGTAATAGATAACTATATAAGACGGGAGCTTTCCATTATACGACGAGGGTTACTTAGCCCTAATGTTAAATTAATATAAGACGAAGCGACGACGTAAAGACGGGTAGAAAATACCACAGATGTAAATACGTATATATAGTTTGTTCATAAGATGTGCACTAAGAAGTGTGAGAAAACTATTGTTATCCTAAAAGTCGAGTTGTTGCCCGTAGCAGCTAAAATAGCATCGTTCCTCTTGTGTCACCAGCGTGTATATTGTTTCTTCTATTATTAAATTCATTTTAATAACTCCTGGAGCTTTCTTTCGCCCCATACCCCTAGACAACACATAAAAACTCCTACATTTTGGGGGCTCAGCCGAGATATGCATGTGGTGTGAAGACAAGAAACGGATCAAGATTGGAAAAGACCATCAGGATAACAAGTGGTAGTCGAAGACGAGGCTGAAAGTGTTTGTGTAGTTTAGTGTTAAACTAAAAGTCTTAGTGTTCGTTTTTTTTTTAAAAACATTTTATGTGCAAAAAAATAATAATTGAGTAGTGACGAAATTTGGTAACAAGTGTTCAGCAAGACCGAAATTTGGTTTTCAACGTAGCCCGACTGTTTGGACATCTGAAACGCTGTTCTGTTCATGGTAAAACTTTTCCGCTGCCGTACTTGTATTTCTTTGCCTGTGCAGGTCTGGTTTGTCTGACAAGGAAAGGAGGTGAACTTTGGACATTATTTGCTTTCTTTGTTATTGAAAATGGACAAGTAAGGTAGGACGAATCATAGATTTAGTTAACTATACTGCTATTATTGATAATATAAAGATAAGTATTTTATGTTTCACGTGGAAACAAACTACTTTTTATATGACAGGGTGAATTGTCAATTTTCCTATGTTTTCTAGATTTGCATATTGCATAATAATTATTTTGTTTTGGTTTGCTAAATATCAATGTTTGTTTGTGATGTTTTATTTAGTTTCGCGAACATAATTTATGATGTTTTGATCCGTAAATAAGCTAATTGTCATCTATTTTCGAATCTTTTTATCCATTTTGCTTTTAGTAATTTGATATTTTACTTTTGTTGTTATTTTGCTATTTGTGTTGTCTTTTAGTAATTTAAGTTTGCGTCATTTCGCCGTCTCTTCGTTTTCTTTCGGTTGCGTGTTTTTTGTTTGTTTTAAATATGTCAACTTTGGGTGATATTGAAAAAATAGAATATAATATTACTCATGGCCGATTAGGTGCTGTGAAGGCATTGCACATTCTAGCATACGGTGAAGCTGACCAACCCCGTAGAACTCGGAAACGGTTACGTGAATTTCAAGGTTTCAAACTCGAGGTAAATTCTGAAGAATATTTACGAAAAATTGATGAAATTAAAGAAAATGTGGGCAGTGCTGATTTAATTTCTGTTTGTCATATCTTAAACCTTGACTATGGTGGAACTACTGACGATTTGGTCAACCGTATCTGTGGATTTTTAAACGATTTGAATGTGGACAACAAAGACGATGAAGAAGAAAATGAATCTGATCATGATCAGAGTGAAGAAGACGCTGACGAGATAAACGACGATGAAAACTTGGCTCAAGTGCAAGAACGTTTGAGAATTACGAAAAATGTAACCCCGTTTGCATTATCTTTTAGAGACATTGAAGACAGCATACGACCTTTTGATGGAAAAGCCGACTATCCGGTCGAAAAATAGATAAATGATTTTGAAGAATTAGCCGAAGTGACAGGCTGGAACGATCTGCAAAAACTCATATTTGCTAAAAAGTCATTGGTCGGAATTGCTAAATTGTTTGTACAGTCAGAAAAAGGCATAAAATCATGGAAGATACTAAAGGAAAAGTTAATTGCAGAATTTCAAGTGACAGTGAGTAGTATTCATGTACACAAATTACTAATGTCAAGAATAAAGAAGAAGGAGGAGTCAGTGCAAGAATATGTGTTGGCTATGCGTGAAATCGGAAGCAGGGCCAATGTAGAAAGTGAAGTGATAATACAGTATATTATAGATGGTATTCCAGATGATACATCCAACAAAGTCATACTGTATGGTGCCAAAAACTTTGTCGACTTTAAGGAAAAGGTCAAAATTTTTGAACAAATGAAAACCAGCAGGTTGTCTATGGTTCCAAAGAAAGTTTATGGTTTTCAGGGGAATAACGACAAAAGGGAACAAGGAAAAGGAACACATAATAAGGCTGGAACTTCACAAATGTCACGAAACAAATGTTTTAATTGTGGTGAAATTGGACACAAGTCTGTAACTTGTCCAAGCAAAAATAAGGGAACCAAATGCTTTAAATGCAATAGTTTTGGGCATATAGCCTCAAGATGCAATAAAGAAAATCAAAAGAGAACGGATTTTACGCCAGTGAATTCAATAGAAATTATTCCAAAAAATAGTGTTAAATTAGAAATTAATGGGGTAAACTTAACTGCTTTACTGGACACTGGTAGTGATATTACTGTGCTAAGAAAGGACGTTTTCGAAAAAAATTTTGCCGAAATCATCCTAGATAGGGAGGTAATTTCAATAAGGGGCATAGGAGAGAGCAAATTGTCAACTCTGGGTTCTTTTTGCCAAAACGTTCGAGTTAATCAGGAAGAGGTCCCTTTGAAAATACATATAATTCCTACGGAAGCTTCTGTTTACAAAGCGATTGTTGGCAATGACATATTATCACATGTAAACATTGTGATAATGGACAATGAGGTCGTGGTTAATAAGATAGAGCGAAATAAGTTTTTAATGCAGATTACGTTAGAGGAAGAAAAAGATCCTAAAGAGTTAGACTTAACCCACATCAAAAATTTAGATCACCGAGAGGAAGTTAAAGAACTTTTGAATTCCTACAAGCCAGAGAAATGCAAAGATACTGAAATTAAAATGACTATTGTATTAAGAGATGAAACGCCAATATATCAAAGTCCACGCAGATTGGCCGTTCCAGAAAAGTTGTTGGTTGAAAAACAAATGAACGAATGGTTAAAAGAAGGCATAATAAAACCAAGTTCCTCAGATTTCGCCAGCCCCATTGTCCTTGTGAGAAAAAAGGATGGTCAAACAAGGATTTGTTGCGATTATAGAAGGCTGAATAAACAAATAGTGAAAGATAGATTTCCCTTGCCGTTAATAGAGGATGTCTTAGACCAACTGCAGGGTGCCGAATACTTTAGTACCATTGACTTAAGAAATGGATTTTTTCATGTTGCCGTTGCGGAAGAGAGTACAAAATACACGTCGTTTGTTACTCCCAGTGGGCAATTTGAATTTATGAAGTGTCCCTTCGGTCTTTGCAACAGTCCCGCTGTTTTTCAGCGATACATAGCGCATATATTCAGGGATTTAACCGTACGTAATATTGTTATGTACTATATGGACGATTTGATAGTGCTCAGTGGAAATGAAAAGGAGGGAATTGAACGATTAAAATTGGTATTAAAGGTAGCACGAGATTATGGATTAGAGATTAAAAAGGAAAAGTGCCAGATATTGATGAGACGTGTCGAATTTTTAGGCTTCATAATAGGACATGGCAAAGTTCAGCCATCAAATGAAAAAAGTTTAGCTATAAGAAAGTTTCCAAAACCGACAACAGTCAAACAACTACAATTATTTTTGGGAATTACGGGTTATTTCCGTAAGTTCATTGCATTTTATTCACTGATCGCGAAACCCTTAAGTGACTTATTAAAAAAAGACCAGGTACTCCGTTTTGGAGAAAAGGAGGAAGAAGCCTTTGAAAAGTTGAAACATCTTTTATCCAGTGAACCTGTATTAGCTTTGTACAAACAAGGAACAGATACAGAAGTACACACTGACGCGAGCATGTATGGATATGGAGCTTGTTTAATGCAACGATCAGAAGAAGATGATCGGTTCCATCCCGTGTATTATATGAGCAGGAAGACAACTCCGTCTGAACAAAAATATAGTAGCTACGAGTTGGAAGTCCTTGCTGTAATACAAGCTGTTAAAAAGTTTCGGATTTATCTGCTTGGTTTTCCATTCCGGATAATTACAGATTGTTCAGCATTCCAACGCACTATGGACAAGAAGGACCTAACCACAAGAGTAGCTAGATGGGCTCTACTATTAGAAGAGTATACATATGAAATAGTCCATAGAAAAGGTTCTCGAATGTCGCACGTTGATGCTCTTAGCAGATATCCATTGAAGGTGCTCACTATAACCCAAATGTACAGCGAAAAAGATGGTATGTTAAAGCGTATTCAAAACGCCCAAAAGGATGACGAATATATACAAGCTATAAGAAAAATTTTAGAAACCAAAGAGAGCTATGATGGGTATTTCTTAAAAAACAATGTTGTTTATAAGTATGTGACAGGACAAGAATCTCTAGTTATTCCAGAAGCAATGCAGAATGAGATAATAAGAAAAGCTCATGAGAATGGACACTTCTCCGTCAGTAAAACTGAAGAAATTGTAAAAAGAGAATTCTTTATACCTAAGCTAAAAGATAAGATAATACGCTGCATCAAAAATTGCGTTGCATGCATTTTAGGCCAGAAAAAGGAAGGTTTATTACATCCATTGTCAAAAATGGAGGGTCCTCTGCATACATATCACGTGGATCATTTAGGACCGATCACAAGTACAACTAAGAATTATAGACACATTTTAGTTGTTGTTGATGATTTTTCGAAATTCGTTTGGCTTTATGCTACAAGATCAACAACAGCTAAAGAAGTTATCGATTGTCTAAATAAACAGCAAAACATCTTTGGCAACCCGAGTAGAATAATAAGTGATCGTGGAACTGCCTTTACGGCTGACGAATTTGAAAACTACTGTAAGGATCAAGGAATCAAACATGTGCTAATTACCACCGGAGTACCCAGGAGTAATGGTCAGGTCGAGCGCATTAACCGTATTATTATACCGGTCCTAACTAAGTTAAGTCTCGACGATCCATCTAAATGGTATCGATTTTTAGATCAAGTACAAAGAGCATTAAACTGTACTTTACAAAGAAGCATCAATGCGACGCCATTTGAGATTTTAATAGGAGTCAAAATGCGTAATAAAGAGGAGGTTTATATCAAAGAACTACTTGAAGAAGAAGTAGTAAAAGAATTTGATGATAATCAAGAAAAGCTTCGGGAGGAAGCTAAGAAACAAATATTGAAAGTACAAGAAGAAAACAAATCGAGATATAATTTACGCAGAACAAAGGCTAGACCATATAAGATAGGAGATTTAGTAGCAATCAAGCGCACCCAGTATAGACCTAATTTAAAAGTGAGCAGAAAATATCTTGGACCATACGAGGTTGTAAAAATAAAGGGGAATGAAAGATATGATGTATTGAAGGTGGGACATATAGAGGGTCCTATGCGGACGTCCACATGCGCTGAATATATGAAACCGTGGATAGATAACGTAACTGAATCCGAGGCGGATTCGATGTCGGATGGCCGAGTGTAGTATATGTTTTCTTTCAAGTTTTACTTTAAAATGATTTTTTTCTTTTTTTTGTTATTTTGACCAACGGTGGTTTGGTGTTTGCATGTTTATTATACGCTAGTCGCTTTGGCGGGTGCCGCTCGATTTTCTACGGTAGGTCATAAATAACTCAGTCAATAATGATGCAATGCCGGCACATTTCATGACTTCTTTGAAGGGCAGAATTAACAGAATTAACTAGACGGGAAAAGTGGGGGTCGTGCCAAATTGTGAAGTCAGTCAAGACGAGACTCTCGATAAGGTAATAGATAACTATATAAGACGGGAGCTTTCCATTATACGACGAGGGTTACTTAGCCCTAATGTTAAATTAATATAAGACGAAGCGACGACGTAAAGACGGGTAGAAAATACCACAGATGTAAATACGTATATATAGTTTGTTCATAAGATGTGCACTAAGAAGTGTGAGAAAACTATTGTTATCCTAAAAGTCGAGTTGTTGCCCGTAGCAGCTAAAATAGCATCGTTCCTCTTGTGTCACCAGCGTGTATATTGTTTCTTCTATTATTAAATTCATTTTAATAACTCCTGGAGCTTTCTTTCGCCCCATACCCCTAGACAACACATAAAAACTCCTACATAAATGAAAACTATAAACAAATAAATCATAGAATTGATGTATGTCAAAAAGGAAATAAAACAAATAAAAACCAGTTCAAAAATTAATACAACATATAAAGATAAAAACACTTCATACAATATGCATTTAGATGTTTTCTTGAAGGCAAATACTGACAATAAAATACATCCTAAAGTATTTGTAAAAAAATTAAAGAATTTTGTTGATGAGTTTGGAGAATTAGTCAATATTCAAACTATATTAAAATCATGTCTAATGGGTGAGAAGGAGGTTTGGCTTGAAATTTATTCCGAACAAATTCACAATATTGACGACTTTGAGAACCTTTTCCTGAAACATTTTTGGAACAGCGACCGACAAATGAAGGTTAGACAAGATTTGTTCATAGGGAAATACATCGAAAATAGGGGTCTAACAAGAGAGAGGTATATTTTGAACAAGTTCCATATAGCGAAACAACTTGAACCATTAAGTGAAATGGAAATAATTCATTATCTCTCGAGACACTTCGATGGAAATATACAAGAAAGGATAGCAATCCAATCCATAACCACTCTGGACAGATTTCTGGACTATATTAGAAGAATCGACGATGTAAGACAAAATCAAAGACAAAATTATAATATGAACAAATTTCAATTAAATAGCTATACCAATGACAACAACTATAATAATAATCAAAATAGAAATGGAAATGAAAATCAAAAAACAAACAACAATGTTTATAATAATAATTATAACAACAATTATAATGGTAATAGAAATAATTATAAAAGGAATTACCAAAATGACAACAGAGAGAACAATTATACAAAAAGACAGTATGAAGAAAATAGACCATACAATAATGATAGATATAAACAGGAAGGAAAGAGAGAAGTAATTAAAACGAGTCCAAGAAGAGAGAATCTAAATGTGAATGCCATCATGACCGAAACAGAATATGAAGAGAAAAGGAAAGAAGAAAACAAACAAACTCCATAAGAACAACAACATTTGGTACAAATCGAACCTATTTCCCAAATTAAAAAAAAATTTCATCATTAGATAACTCAAAATTAAGAACTATTAGCTCGACATATCGACATCCTAAAGAGTTTATGAATATTGAGAATTATGATAGAGACGTAATGTTATCAGTTTTGCCATTTATAGAAGTTAAAATTCATAATAAAACAATAGAAGCATTAGTAGGCACAGGAAGTGAGGTATCTTTACTTAATAAACAATTTTTCGTAGAACATCTTAGGGATTTAGAACAACACATAACAAAAGTATTCAAAGTAACATTGAAATCTGCGAAAAAAAAAATTATTGATGCTAATGAAATGCTAACTACTCAAGTACAAATAGGGGAGAAAAATTTAAATGCACAATTTTCAATTATACCAAATCTACAATTCATGTGTGTTTTAGGTGAAGATTTATTACTAAATGTTAAAGCAATTGTTGATTTGAAAGAAAAAAGGGTTATAATTGATGATAATCAAATTAATATAATAAGTATAAAGGATGATTTAAAAGAAAATATTATTAATGAAGAAAAGCTATGTAATAATTTAAATAAATTGGATAAAGATCCAAATAATATTATTATTAAAAATCAACAACAAAACAACATCGTAATAAATACTGATCTAGAATTTAGGGAAATTGTAGATAATTTAATTAAAAAATTTAGCAGTTTGACAAACAACGTCTAGGATAGCAAAAATATGTTGTCAACATAAATTAACAGTTAACAATAGTGAGTCATTTAACTGTAAAACTTATCCAATTCCTCTTAAGTATCAAGAGAAAGTTAGTGCAGAATTAGAACAGATGTTAGCAGAAGGTATTATAAGCAGATTTTCAACTAATTATATTAATCCCATGGTAATAGTACAAAAGAAAGATGGTTCTATTCGTATGTGTCTAGATGCGCGAAAATTAAATCAAATTACTCAACCACAATTCGAACATCCAGAAAATATAGAAAGCATATTAGGTAGGTTAGGGGATAAAGTCATCTTTTCTAAATTAGATTTAAAAAATTCCTTTTAGTTAATTCCTCTTCATCCTGATAGCAGAAAATATTGTGGTTTTCAAATTAACGGAAATATTTACGTCTTTAACGTAGTTCCATTTGGGTTATCTACGTCTAGCGCTGCATTAGTTCGAGCGATGCAGACGATATTAAATAATTTAAAAGATTGGTTATCAAAATTAAACATTCCAGATAAAGAAATCACTGAATTAATACATTTAACAAATTTGTGTATGTCACAAAACATCTTTCAATTTCATATAAACAAACAAATGGCACAGCAATGGGTAAACCCTCTGTCCCCTTTTCTAGCCAACCTCTTCTTAAGTTATTTTGAAACCGAATTAAAAACAAATTCTAATTTATTTCCAAAAGTATGGATTCGTTATGTAGACGATGTGTTCGCAATTATAAATTCTAATTTTAATGTAGATGAATTTGTGAAGATTTTAAATACACAATATAATACAATAAAATTTACTTTTGAAATTGAAAAGAATAACTCCCTACCTTTTCTTGATTTAGTAATTATTAATGAAAATAATAACTTAATGTTCGACATTTTTAGAAAATCTACCCACACGGATAGATATATACCAATTGATTCTTACACTTGCAAGAAACACAAAATAGCTGCCTTTAATAGTTTAGCATACAGATTAATTAATATCCCATTAAATAAACAAAGATACCAAAAAGAATTTAACCATATCTTGAAAGTAGCATTAGACCATGGATTCAATAAAAAAGAAATAACAAAAATCATTTCAAAGCAAAAGTTTAGGAAAGAAATCAAAGAAACCACAACTTTAGTACAACCTTCTAAAAATAAAATTAAAAGAAAATTCATATTTCATCATAATCTCACAAAAACCATTAAACATATCTCTAAAGAACTAAATATTGAACCGGTTTTTTCTAATAATAAAAACAATTTAAGTAATTTACTAGGGAACCCAAAAGACAAGGATGATGATAAAAATAAATCTGGTATATATAAAATAAGCTGTAATAATTGCGATAAAGTCTACATCGGTCTAACAAAAAGAAATATACACACTAGATATAAAGAACATTTTCTCCACCTAAAAAATAACAACCCTGAAAAATCTGCTGTAGCTTCCCATTTTTTAAACAACGACCATTCATTCGATTTAAACAATTTAGAATTAGTTAAACCTTGCAGCAAATATTTAAATCTCATTACGAATGAAGCTGTTTACATCAATAAGTACAGGAAAAACCTTATGAATTTTGACACTCATCATTTGAATAACCCTCTCATCTCTCTTGTTTCCAAATTTGTATAAATTAGATTTAATTTTTGTTTTCTTGTTATTGTATTAATTACACTGATGATGACCACTTAGTGGTTGAAATGTATACATCTGTATTATTGTTAAAAATAAATATTTGTGAAGTTTTCGACGAATTTTTCTGTTTATACATTGATATTAAATAAATTTGAATATTGCTCATCTCATTATGTGGATGATATCCTTATTTTTTCTAAAAATAAAATCGAACATCAAGAACATTTACATATAATGGAACAGCTTGATAAAGCTGGATTAAAACTAAATCTACAAAAGTGTGAATTTTTTAAAAAACAGGTTAAATATTTAGGATTTGTAATTAATGAAAATGGTATTATAGTTGACAATGAAAGACTTAACGAGATTAAAAATTTTCCAAGACCTAAAAATTTAAGGACACTTAGGGGATTTTTAGGAGTTATTAACTATTACAAACGATTCATTCCAGATTTTGCAAATAAAACTGTAGCATTATTACATCTGTTAAAGAAAGGAATAAAATGGAGTTGGACGGATGAAATAGAAAAACATTTTATAGACATTAAAAATAGTTTTAATGACAATCTTAAATTATACCATCCGAATTGTAATTTACCGTTCATTCTGCGTACAGACGCTTCTAATTTGGTAATTGCAGCAGAATTAGTGCAATATCAGAACAATATCGAAGTACCAGTATGCTTTATATCGAGGACATTAAAAGGTAGTGAGCTTAGATATAGTATTCCAGAGAAGGAAATGTTAGCAGTTATTTTTTCAGTAACCAAATTAAAGTATTATTTATTAGGTAACATGTTTACTATAGAAACAGATCATGCAGCTTTAACTTTCTTAATTAATAACCGATTTGCTAATAACAGGATCTATAGATGGTCATTACTTTTGAATAATTTCTCTTACAAAATCATACATCGTTGAGGAAAATCTAATGTAACTGCAGATGCGTTGACTAGGTGTAAATTTCAGGATTCAGAAAATAGGAATTTAATTGTTGCGTCAAATTTAGTAGAAGAAAATAATGAACTATACAGTGTAGAATCAATTTCATTTTCACAACAGAAACTTTCAAATTTAAAAGAAAAGTTAGATTCGAATAAAACATGGAGATTTTGAAATTAAAAATGATTTATTAATTAAAAAATGGCAAAATATAAAAATTTATGTGATAGATCAGGAATTAGCTTTAAAAATTATTTTTGACTTACATAATAAATTTGGACATATATATATGTGAGAAAATTACATTTAATATTTAGAGAAAGGTACTAAGCAATAAAAGATTTCCAATTATGTAAAAAAGTAGTTCTAAACTGTCATACTTGTATTTTAGGCAAATATAAAAATTTCACTAATAAAAATATAGTGCAAAGTATTGTTGCAACAAAACCTTTACAAAAAGTATCTTTAGATTTTGTAAGCAACTTAATTATTTCTTCTCAAAGATTTAAGCATATATTGGTATTGACAGATTTATTTACCAAATATACGAAGTTATTTTCATGTAAGAAATGTAATCTAAAAACTATTTTGAGTAAACTGAATTTATATTTTGAAGAAATAGGTCAACCTGATAGTATATTATGTGACAATGCGACGTATTTTAACAACGACAGAATTAAAAGTTGTTGTCTACTAAATAATATTAAAATACACTTTACGAGCATAAGACATCTACAAGGAAACCCAGTGGAGAGATATAACCAAGGAATAATAAAAAATTTAAGATTGCTAACTCATAACAACCATCAAGAATGGGATATAAAATTAACTGAAGTAGAAAAGTACCTGAATGAAGTACCGAATACAATAACAAAAGATCCACCGTGCAATTTAATTAAACTTGAACAGCCATGGAAGGTAGATAACAAGATAGAATTTGATGAGTTAATGAAGATAGTAACCTTAAGAATCAAAAGAGCAACTGAAAAATATTTAACAAAAGAAAACAAAAACATCAAGAAAAAAGTTACTTACAAACAAGGAGATTTGGTAGTCATCAGAAAATTAAAAGAGTACCAGATACCAGAAAAAGACTGTGCAAAACTGCAATTCCTTTTGAGGGACCGTATAAAGTTAACAAAATTATCTCAGAAAATGTCTACGAACTGATAGATCCAAGTACTGAATAGATTAGGGGAAATTTCCATATTAATTTACTCTTTACTTATATGAATTCGGATTTCAATCAAGGGTTTTAAAATTTGAAAACATTTTCATAACAAGTTATTAAAATATTTAAAATTTTAAGGGAATTTTGTCATGATCACATTTCTTAATAAAGGAAATAGTCAAAAATAAATACTTTAAAACATACTTAAACACATACAAACTTTTATGACACACATTTCTGCTAAAATTTGTAGAATTTTCTTAAATTTTGAGATTAAACTTATTTAAATTACTAGTAATCAACTTAATATTCCTCATTTAATTGTTTATAATTGAATTCAAGCTAATTTTATGTCTTAGAAAGATTAATTTCTTTTGATACTGAAAGATTTTATGTAACACTTTACGATTACTACTCACTTTTCTAAATTTGTATAATTTGTAGATTTTATGTAATAATTTTGAAAAAGGATATTCTCAACAATAAACAAAAATATTCTATGACAATTATGAACCCTCAACCACCTAAATTATATGGCCTTATCAAACTTCATAAGGATAATTACCCTATAAGACCTGTAGTTTCCTATATTCAAGCGCCTTGTACGAAATTGTCAAAATCAAAGAATTTACTAATTTCAAATCAACTTTTTTTTGAACAATTCGTTAGATTTAATTCAAAAAATTTCTAGTTTATCTGTTCCTAATAATTGTAAGTTAGCCTCATTCGATGTATGTAGTATGTAACCTATTCGCAAGCATTCCTCCTTCAGAGGTAATTGAAATAGTCAAAACCCACTTATTTGACAATAAGGTAAATCCCGTAATTATTAATGAACTTATTACTTTACTAAATATTTGACTAGAACAAAACTACATAATTTTCAATAATACGTATTACGAACAACCTAATGGCCTCGCCATGGGAAACCCATTAAGCCCCCTTCTCGCAGAGATTTTTTTAAATAATCTGGAAAACAAAATAACACAAAATAATCTTTTCAAAAATTGTTTATATTGGTACCGTTATGTAGATGACATTCTTGTATGTTTTAATGGTACAGAAAGACAACTCACAACATTTTTTAATTTTCTAAACAAACTCCATCCAAAAATCAAATTTACGTTAGAATTAGAAGAAAACCAAATGATCAATTTCTTAGACTTAACGATAAGAAAATTAAACAATAAACATTTTTTTTCCATTTACCATAAACAATCTCATACCGATACCATTATTAATTCTAAATCCTGCCATCCCATATCACATAAGCTAGCTTTTTTTCATTCTTGTCTACATAGGCTTATCACTGTACCCTTGTCACCTGATGATTATAAAAAAGAACTTAATAGAATTTTCACTATTGCAGTCAATAACGGTTACCAAACTTCCTTCGTAACTGATCTACTTAATAATAAAATATTTAAAAAAACTTTAAACCTAATTTATCCTCAAAACAAGAATAAAAGCTCAGAAACATATAATTCTCTATCCTACCTAGGTCAATTTTCGAAACGTTTAGGTCACCAAATCTCTAAATTTTCAGGATCCATTATCTCCTATAAAACGAATAACACGTTAGGTTCTTTCATAAAAAACAATAAAGATAAAACTAGCAAAGAAAATAAGTCCGGTATTTATCAATTAAATTGCAATAAGTCTTATATAGGACAAACTGGCAGATGCTTTAAGGACAGGATTCTAGAACACAAAAAATGTTTTGAAAATAAAAATACTAATTCCACTTACGCTAATCATTTATTAGAAAATTCGCATAATTTTAGTACTGATTTTAAATTGTTACATGTAGAAAATAAAGGACTTAAATTAAACCTTTTAGAATGTATGGAGATCAACAAATTAAATAAACTTGGCTTAATTCTAAATGACCAATTAGACGTAAATAATTCTCCATTACTCAACCTCTAATGTTAATTGTTCACCCCACACCCTCTCCTTTCCCTTTTAGTATTTAAGGATTTTGTATTTAGTTTTAAGTTTATATCTTTCCACCTGAGGAAGCCACTGTGTGGTGAAATAGTATTGTGGTATTTCAATAAAGTTTTGTAACTTTTACAAGTGTTTTTCTGTTATATTGTATTAAAAACAGATATATCGCGCGAAAACCGTATAAGTGTTCTATAGCGGATGATGAAGAGATAAACTCACAAATAAAATCTTTACTAAAAGTAGGTTTATTTGAACGTTCCACTAGTCCTTTTGCGTCTCCAGTAACTCTTGTTTTAAAGAAGGAGGAAGGAAAAAAGTCAAGGTTATGTGTTGACTTTAGTAAATTAAATAGAATTATCACACCAGAAAGCCATCCTTTCCCGATTATCGACGATCTAGTAATTCGAGTAAGGGACTGCAAAATATTTACAAAATTAGATGTAAATTCAGCTTTTTGGTCAATTTCGATCAGAGAAAAAGATAGATATAAAACTGCGTTTATTACTCAAAATGGGCATTGGCAATGGAAATGTTTGCCTTTTGGTTTGAAGTCATCTCCGGCAATTTTCCAGAGAATCCTTAGTGATGTGCTGGTAAAGAACAGTCTCGAAGACTTCGCGATAAATTGTATAGATGATATTCTCATTTTTTTCAGTGAGTTACGCAGAACACATACGTCACATCGAGAAAGTTCTCAGTGCCATAGGTAAAGCAGGTTTTAAACTAAACAAAAACAATGCACGTTTGCAAAGAAATCAGTAATTTATTTGGGTCATGAAATTAAAGAAAATGAAGTAAAACCAGTAAATGATAACTTGATTGCAATTAAAGAATTTCCGACACCGCAATATCAAAAAAATGTTAGGCAGCTATTGGGAAAAATTAATTTTTATTTAAAATATATACCACAGGCTTCCATAGAATTGGAACCATTGCATAATCTACTTAGAAAGAATTTAAAATTTAAGTGGTCTAAAGAATGTGAGAGTAGTTTTACAAGAATAAAAAATTATCTTAGTTCTGAACCTATATTGGCAATTTTCAACCCAAAATTACCTATATACATCTTTACAGATGCATCAAAGAAAGGTGTGGCAGCAATCTTAAAGCAGCCGCAAAAGGATAACTCAATAAAACCGGTATTTTATTTTTCAAAAAAATTAACAAAATCCCAAGAAAACAAACGTGCTATTTTCTTAGAAGTTTTAGCCATTAAAGAGTGTATTATATATTGGCAATACAAACTTATAGGAAACAAGTTTACGATTTTCACAGATCATAAACCTCTCGAAAATTTTAATGTAAAAAACAGTAAAGATCCTGAATTATTGGTTTTATTGAATTATATATCAAATTTTGAATTTGATAATAAAATATAATCCAGGTATAAAGAATACAGAAGCTGATAGTTTATCTCGTAATCCTGTGTTACAGGATAGCAAAACCAGTTAAACAGCTATAAAGATGGTAAATTTTTTAACAATGGAAGAATTGAAAAGCGATCAAGAACAACTAAATATAAAAAATGAGGATAAAGTGATATTTAGAAATAATATTTGTTATAAAATCTTAAATAAGAGAGAGAAAATATGGATTTCCGAAGTACTGGGTATCAAATTGATAAAAGAAATTCATAAAGAAAATCATATTGGAATAAAACAATTGACTTTGACTTTAAGTCCAAAATACTACTTTAAGAATATGCATAAACACATAAAGATCATTTGTAGAGCATGTGATACCTGTATAAAAAACAAATCGAGGTTTGGAAATTTCGTTCAACCTTTGTCACAATTAGGTCCAGCATCAGAACCGTTCGAAATAGTATCCCTAGATACAATAGGAGGGTTCATAGGAAACAAAACACCAAAGAAATATCTACATTTAGTAGTAGACCATTTCACAAAATACGCTTTTGTATTGTCATCAAAAACTCAAACAGGAAACGATTTCATAAATCTAGTAAAAAAAGTTCAGAAAAAAGGCAAAATAGAAGTAGTCCTAACTGACCAATACGCTGGAATAAACTCAAGGGAATTTAAAAGATTCCTAAAAAAAGAAAATATTAAAAATATTTTTACCGCGGTAGATTGCCCCTTCTCAAACAGGCAAAATGAACGCACGAACCAAACATTGGTTAATGCGATTAGGTGCAAAATTTTTGAAAATAAAAACATACCGTGGTCAGTTGTAGCAGAAGAATGTGTTGAAAACTACAATAATACAGTACACAGTACTACAAAATTTACACAAAATTATCTTTTAAATGGGATTGATAAATCTTTTTTCCCATCGGAACTTAAAGAAAATAATTTGGAAAATCTAGAAAAAAACAGAAAGATAGCTTTTCAAAATGCAGAAAAAATACACAATCAAAACAAAATTTATTACGATAAAAGTAAACATAAAATAACATACAATGTCGGAGATCGTTTTTATATTCAAAATGGAAATCGTTTAAACAGGAGAAAACTTGATCCAGTTAGGGTAGGTCCTTTTAAGATAACACAAGATCTCTGATTTATTGTACATCATAGATGCGGGTTTTAAAACCCCAGAATCAAACATTTATCATGCAAGCAAAATGATTCCTTATTACCATTCTCTTGATTCCTGTCAATAAGACTTGTCGGAGGGGGAAGGGGGGATGTAAGTTTTAAGCTAGCTAAAACTAAAGCGCGAGACTCAACTAAGCCCGAGTCGTGCTTTTGTGTCAATGTCAGTCGTAAGCAAGTCGTGTTAAACTCAACGTGTTTGTCATTGAGTAATATAAATTATAATTAATCAGTGTAATAATTATAATTTCATCAAGCTGTACTTGTTGTTGATTCAGGTATGTGCTCAACTATGTTTTGTAAATAGGATAATATCGCATGAACAATTGTATATAGTGTATTTAAATATAATTTCAGTTAATACTAGCATCAACCGCAGTTTTGATTTCATTATATATCACATAAGATAAAACTATTATCTTACCTATATATATATATATATATATATATATATATATATATATACATATGTAATTGGTCCAAGTGGCACCAAAAATAGGCATATATAGCCGTTGTGGCACCTATATATACGTTGTGGCACCATTTTCGGGTGCCAGAACGTTTGACACTGTATTATGGAGCCTGAAGGTGCAAGTACCTCAAATACGAAGTTTCACGATGGTGCCACTTGAACCATATATACCAAAAATCACAGTTTTAGTCGAGCTATAGATCTTCAGAGGGCGTGCTAGACGCAGCAATGTATAGGTAGTTCTGGCACCATAAGAAGCAACATAAACGGTCCTTGTGGCATCATAACATAAGCTTACTGGCATCACTTGTTTATATGAAACAAGAGGAATATTTTACTGTTCCACACCATCGTACAAGGCTGACTAATATCGCTGTTTATATAGGGCCACTTGGTATTTATATGAAATACAATAAAATTAAGTGTAAATTCTCGATCTCCTATTTCGGAATAAATCTACTTAACTGGTTCTTTCAAAAATTACACAGATGCCCGAATATATTGAAAACTACCGAAAATAGTCCGCACAATACCTCTACAAAATCGATTTATATTTAAATTTTACACCTAATTATGCAAAAATTTGTATATCGTTCCATTTACAAAAATCAAATTGTTCTTCATTTAAATTGTCAAAAATTATATAATTTTTTTATTAGTTGATTTTTCGAAAAACTAATGAAAATTTTCGAAACATGTGAAAACATTATCCCTTCTTAAGTTTATTCAAAAAGCCTGGCTTTCTATTTAATTTCGTTTTGGAGATACAGAGGATTTAGAGAGCGCCGCAAGCGTAATATTTTTTCAAAATGACGAAGTAACTCCTAAACGGCAAGAGTAGGAAATAATGTATGGTCATCAAACTACCCTTTAAATATATCGCTTAATTTAAAAACTCAAAAATATACAGGGTGTTCCATTTAAAAAAAGAAAGTTTGGTATCCCCCAGCCGTAATGGAACATCCTGTATAAATAAAAATAATTTTATGAAGTGAAAATACAAATTGGATGAAACTTTGGTAATTATGTACTTTTTAACCTCATCCCCCTAGGGGGTTGGGGTTGCAAGGGGTGTTTAGGGGGGCTCTTCCGAATATAATTCCGTTGGAATTAGCCGTCGGTCACCCCTAGAAAAAAATTTATGAGGGGTTGAAGTTTTATAAAAATATGATATTTATGAATATTTAGTGCATCAAATGCATTTTAGAGGTGGGGGATACGTTTTATATTAAAGAAATAAATAAGAAAAACCGTCGTAATAATTCTTTGTCTTGAAATACGTTATGGTAGCTAATTTGGTATTTGGTTAGGTTAGGGTACGGGGTGTGGGGTATGTATATGTAAATACACCCACCCTCTACCAAAACCTATTGCAAGACACAGGGAATTATTACGACGGTTTGTTTTTTATAAAAAATATATCTTCCCCACCTCTAAAATGCATTTGATGTACAAAAAGTTTTTAATATACAAGAAATTTGTTGGAGCAATTTTTTTTTTTTAAATTTAATTTTTAAAATTTTTGATTTTTTGATATTTGATAAATATGATATTTTTCTAAAACTTCAACCCCCCCTAAACACCCCCTGCAACCCCAACCCCCTAAGGGGATGGGGACATTAAGTACATAATTAGCGAAACTTTTATTAAAACATTTTTTCCGTATTTATACTATTAAGCCAGCTATGAAAGAAACACACTTAAGTGGAACACCCTGTATATGCAAGTACCCCATCCGAAAATAAGAAAAAATTGCTGTTTTGCTTGACGATTACCGAGGCAGAAATGACGTCTAGTAAGAACAAATAAAAAAGCTACTTTTGAAAAAAAAATTGTCTTTTTAACTAAGGTTTAGTCAACTATCACTCCCATTCAATGACAATGGTTTTTTAAATTTCTTACTACATTACCGTGATACGCAACCAATAAATTTCGTTCATTGTTTCACTTACCAAAATTTACGAACCAATCAAATTTAAATAATATAAAACGGTCGTCATTCAAACCTGCACTCTTATCTTTTAAAAACATTCTCTACCCGTAATCTCAAACATCCTACCACTAATTACCTCCTATATTACTGACAGGTACATTAAAAGTTTAACTTTATTTTTTTAACGGTTACAGATATTGGCAAGAAGTTTTAAAATGTAAAATATAGGGTTGGTATTTTAAATTGATGAATTTATTTCATACTCGAATTTTTTGTTAAATTTCGCATCTATTGTGTAACGAAATTGAAGTGATAGGAATAGGTTTTGCCAATTACAAAAAAAAAAATAATGCCAATTTTGACTTTGATACTTTTTTAAAATGCCCTGTGATTTACGTTTCAAAGTTTATGTTTTATATGGGATCCTTGTTTCGGTATTTAGTATGCGATCCTTTAGGACATTAATATAAGAAATACATCAAATTTTGTGGTTTATTCAAACTTAGCAATAATACATTTAAAATAAAAGAGGTAAACTTTTCCAAAATCAATGAATATCAAAACTTTATACGTCATAATAAGCGAGTTCTATAAGGACCTTATACCGAGTGGTCCATTTAATTCGAGACAGGCCTGTATCTCAAGAACGGTACCTTTTATAAAGAAAAAGTTTGCATGAAAATTGTTTAGTATTTAGGGGGAAAGAAGATGATGGCATTGTTATTTCAGTGTGACACCTCTTTGATGGTTATTTAAAAGTCATTTCCCTTTTTTTATGGAAACGTATATTTTTCATTACGAAAAACATTGTTCGTTCATAATTCTGATGAATAGTGGGCAGAAAATTGGATACACCCTAACAATTATTTTCTATATGTATACGCTTCCTTCAAAATTCTAGTGCTGTTATTAAATAATATTTACAAGCAGATATGTATAATTTTTACAACCAAATAATGATATCAGTTTCTATCAAGAAATATAAACTTGCTTAATCTTGCAAAGTAGTGAATGCAGTGGACCAAATAATCAATAGTTTATATTGTGATTATCTCATATATAAGGTGCCACAAAGCATATACGTATATACGTTTCCATAAAAAAAGGGAAATGACTTTTAAATAACCATCAAAGAGGTGTCACACTGAAATAACAATGCCATCATCTTCTTTCCCCCTAAATACTAAACAATTTTCATGCAAACTTTTTCTTTATAAAAGGTACCGTTCTTGAGATACAGGCCTGTCTCGAATTAAATGGACCACTCGGTATAAGGTCCTTATAGAACTCGCTTATTATGACGTATAAAGTTTTGATATTCATTGATTTTGGAAAAGTTTACCTCTTTTATTTTAAATGTATTATTGCTAAGTTTGAATAAACCACAAAATTTGATGTATTTCTTATATTAATGTCCTAAAGGATCGCATACTAAATACCGAAACAAGGATCCCATATAAAACATAAACTTTGAAACGTAAATCACAGGGCATTTTAAAAAAGTATCAAAGTCAAAATTGGCATTATTTTTTTTTTTGTAATTGGCAAAACCTATTCCTATCACTTCAATTTCGTTACACAATAGATGCGAAATTTAACAAAAAATTCGAGTATGAAATAAATTCATCAATTTAAAATACCAACCCTATATTTTACATTTTAAAACTTCTTGCCAATATCTGTAACCGTTAAAAAAATAAAGTTAAACTTTTAATGTACCTGTCAGTAATATAGGAGGTAATTAGTGGTAGGATGTTTGAGATTACGGGTAGAGAATGTTTTTAAAAGATAAGAGTGCAGGTTTGAATGACGACCGTTTTATATTATTTAAATTTGATTGGTTCGTAAATTTTGGTAAGTGAAACAATGAACGAAATTTATTGGTTGCGTATCACGGTAATGTAGTAAGAAATTTAAAAAACCATTGTCATTGAATGGGAGTGATAGTTGACTAAACCTTAGTTAAAAAGACAATTTTTTTTTCAAAAGTAGCTTTTTTATTTGTTCTTACTAGACGTCATTTCTGCCTCGGTAATCGTCAAGCAAAACAGCAATTTTTTCTTATTTTCGGATGGGGTACTTGCATATACAGGGTGTTCCACTTAAGTGTGTTTCTTTCATAGCTGGCTTAATAGTATAAATACGGAAAAAATGTTTTAATAAAAGTTTCGCTAATTATGTACTTAATGTCCCCATCCCCTTAGGGGGTTGGGGTTGCAGGGGGTGTTTAGGGGGGGTTGAAGTTTTAGAAAAATATCATATTTATCAAATATCAAAAAATCAAAAATTTTAAAAATTAAATTTAAAAAAAAAAAATTGCTCCAACAAATTTCTTGTATATTAAAAACTTTTTGTACATCAAATGCATTTTAGAGGTGGGGAAGATATATTTTTTATAAAAAACAAACCGTCGTAATAATTCCCTGTGTCTTGCAATAGGTTTTGGTAGAGGGTGGGTGTATTTACATATACATACCCCACACCCCGTACCCTAACCTAACCAAATACCAAATTAGCTACCATAACGTATTTCAAGACAAAGAATTATTACGACGGTTTTTCTTATTTATTTCTTTAATATAAAACGTATCCCCCACCTCTAAAATGCATTTGATGCACTAAATATTCATAAATATCATATTTTTATAAAACTTCAACCCCTCATAAATTTTTTTCTAGGGGTGACCGACGGCTAATTCCAACGGAATTATATTCGGAAGAGCCCCCCTAAACACCCCTTGCAACCCCAACCCCCTAGGGGGATGAGGTTAAAAAGTACATAATTACCAAAGTTTCATCCAATTTGTATTTTCACTTCATAAAATTATTTTTATTTATACAGGATGTTCCATTACGGCTGGGGGATACCAAACTTTCTTTTTTTAAATGGAACACCCTGTATATTTTTGAGTTTTTAAATTAAGCGATATATTTAAAGGGTAGTTTGATGACCATACATTATTTCCTACTCTTGCCGTTTAGGAGTTACTTCGTCATTTTGAAAAAATATTACGCTTGCGGCGCTCTCTAAATCCTCTGTATCTCCAAAACGAAATTAAATAGAAAGCCAGGCTTTTTGAATAAACTTAAGAAGGGATAATGTTTTCACATGTTTCGAAAATTTTCATTAGTTTTTCGAAAAATCAACTAATAAAAAAATTATATAATTTTTGACAATTTAAATGAAGAACAATTTGATTTTTGTAAATGGAACGATATACAAATTTTTGCATAATTAGGTGTAAAATTTAAATATAAATCGATTTTGTAGAGGTATTGTGCGGACTATTTTCGGTAGTTTTCAATATATTCGGGCATCTGTGTAATTTTTGAAAGAACCAGTTAAGTAGATTTATTCCGAAATAGGAGATCGAGAATTTACACTTAATTTTATTGTATTTCATATAAATACCAAGTGGCCCTATATAAACAGCGATATCAGTCAGCCTTGTACGATGGTGTGGAACAGTAAAATATTCCTCTTGTTTCATATAAACAAGTGATGCCAGTAAGCTTATGTTATGATGCCACAAGGACCGTTTATGTTGCTTCTTATGGTGCCAGAACTACCTATACATTGCTGCGTCTAGCACGCCCTCTGAAGATCTATAGCTCGACTAAAACTGTGATTTTTGGTATATATGGTTCAAGTGGCACCATCGTGAAACTTCGTATTTGAGGTACTTGCACCTTCAGGCTCCATAATACAGTGTCAAACGTTCTGGCACCCGAAAATGGTGCCACAACGTATATATAGGTGCCACAACGGCTATATATGCCTATTTTTGGTGCCACTTGGACCAATTACATATGTATATATATATATATATATATATATATATATATATATATATATTAAACTGAACACTGGTGGTATGTGATGAACGACAGAATATAAATATAAAATACAAAATATCAAGTACTAGGTTTGTTCCAAGCAACGAAATGACCGTACATTGTATTGCCATAAACCTGCGCAAAACAAAATAAACGTTCCAAGCATGAGTAGGATCGTTCATTGTACGGTTTTACTTCCGTTCCAAGCAAACTGCGACCATACATTGAATAGTTTCGTGACGATCATTTCAGTACATTAAGTTTGTTCCAAGCAACGAAATGACCGTACATTGTATTGCCATAAACCTGCGCAAAACAAACTAAACGTTCCAAGCATGAGTAGGATCGTTCATTATACGGTTTTACTTTCGTTCCAAGCAAACTGCGACCATACATGGGATAGTTTCGTGACGATCATTTCAGTACATTGTCTATAGGTGGTTCAAGTTTTGGACTGATTTGCGCAGTATTCAAACAGTACAGACTGATGACTTGCGCACAATTTAATACATAGCAGTTTTGGGATCGTTTCGTTACGACCCGCAAAAGTTCGCTTGGAACAAACCTATAGTAAAATAAGTAATAATAAAAATATAAACCGAGTGAGGGCATATAGATATTTTAAACGATTGTCAAACATTGCTTATAAAATAATTTAGATAAAGTAATGAACTAACGGATGTACTTATGTATATCAGAATGGTCAGGTACGGAGCGTCCATAGCCAGGTCCGGCCTATAAATAGAAGAAAACACATCATGTGTGAGCGCTCTTGCCCCTTCTAAATAAAACTTAAGTAAGAACTGAATGACATATGTGAATCTTTAGTAAACAGACAATTATATGTGAGTGAATAGTAGTTGATTTTGATTGTAATGCCTTTTGACTTGAACTTATGAGTGAGTTTATAAATAGCCAAAACTGGCTGCAATACTATCTCCCATTCAATACTGAGGAATGGCACTGAGTGGTGCAATGGACATAAAGGGCAGACTCGCATTATGTCCGCCCCAGAACCATCCTTGGACGCAAAGGGCTGAACTTGCAATGTGCTCTCTTCAGATACTAGTGTTTGAATACTTTCGAGGTGATAGGTACTGAGGGGTGCAATGGTCACAAAGGGCAGACTCGCAGTGTGACGTCTCCAGCTACCTACAAGAGAAGATGTCACAAAAGGCAGACTCGCATTGTGACTTCTCTGATTCGTATTTAAGCCACGTCTATACGAATTATCAACTGTTAGATACCTACCTAATTATTCATAAATACGCTTCAACCAATCGAACTACCAATTATACAAATTTTATCCCACGTATCGATCTAACTAACGATGATTGCTGCATACACCACAATAAAGCATCTTACAACCAAGAAAATCTGGCAATGGAACCAGTCAAATTAAACAACCTTAACTTAGATGAACTTCGAATGGCGCAACATAAATTGAACCAGTTCGACTAAATTCTACAAAAGGACATCAACGGGCCCTTTTTCCAACGTCACCTGTCTTGGTTCGCCACCACAACAGGAGTCATTATCATCGTTGTGCTAGTGTTTTTGTGTTTGTGTTGTTGCAATTGTTCGTGGATTTCAGTGATCGGTAAATTTTTCCCAAATGAACGTAAGTGTTGTGGACTCCCGAGTATCTGTATAACAAATCATAACGAACGTTACGAGGTGCGCGACAGACAATTAGTGCGGTTAAACCAACTGCGACGTTCTCACTCTCCCGACGAAGAAGAAAATAAATATCACCTTAAAGGTCTACCACCACCGTCATACACTAAAACTGAATCTTCAGTCCCATATTTCAACGAAATGCGCCCTAGACAGTCTTATTCCAAATCGGATAAACGGCAATTTCAATTGTAATACAATTTCTTTCTTATTAATATTATTACGTCGTTATTATTAATACTAGATTTGTACCACGTAATTATAATCCATCTATTGGTCTTATTTCATGTATAAGTCTTACTTCAATTTAAATGTTATCATATACTCATACCAATCTTAAAACCTTACATAATCATACTAAGTTTAATTTTATATAAGTAATCAATACAATTTAGTTCTAGTACCTATAATTGAAACAACGTTTATCTCTTTTCTTAAATTCGGTAGTTACTCCAATAGGTATTCATTTTAATATTAATGTTAGACACTATATATATACATATATGTAATCAAACTATTTTAAGTAGTAGAATGTAGCTAATACTTTTCATATTTTCTAGCGCATTCAAAATAATGTTTCTCTTTTCTATTCTTGAATTTTGACGACTCTCATCCAATCTCATCAAAATTCTTAAAGAGGGGAGGTGTTAGATACCTACCTGATTATTCATAAATAGCATTAATTCCTTATATTTTCTTGTACTATTTGCCACACGCATCCGTTTATATTTGTTTATATTTGTCGATGATAAGAAACATTTTGTCATTTCTTGTTCCTTGAACGCAACGGCTTGGAACCATATTGTGCTAAAAGCCCTTTTTGTAAACTATCAATCTGCTATGTTATCTTTTCTACAATTCTTGCTTTTTCGTTTATTTTCCAAAATCGGATTCATAATCATTCCTAAATTTCCCCTTTGTTTATTAAAGCCACCCTCGTATCTGACCAAATGCAAACATTTGTCGCCTGGCGCGAACGTTGGCTTAGGGGTGTAACCCACAAACAACGAAGCTTTAAAAAGGACTTTGAAGCAGATTGATAGTCAGTTAGTACTCAGTAGTGAGTTTCAGTCAGTTAGTACTTAGTAGTTAGTTTCAGTCAGTTAGTACTTAGTAGTTAGTTTCAGTCAGTCAGTCAGTCATCAACCAAGTCAGTCAGTTAGAGTTAGATAGTCAGTTAGCCAATAGACTAAGGAAGCAACTAAATAATTAAATAAAGTGTAGTTACTGTCGTATATCTCTCTTTCATTCACGACCTCAAAGAACTATTTCCTGACAAAATTAAACCGTTTCGGAATACACCTAATAAAATACTTCCTGGTGTCATAACACAACATTGAGCAATTATCATAAATAATGGGAGTCCAAAAGTAAATTGAGAATGTAATTCAAATATCAGACATTGATAGTAAAAGGAAGAACGCTCAGTGAATAAACTCACCCTTTAATCGGAATATTAGAGGAACGCAAATTCACTCTAAACGTAGCCTTTAAACAACTGCCCTACTTAAGTTAGACATATAAGCAGTATATAAATGTTAGTAAATATTCCCGTAGACACATAAGTGGTTTAAGGCTGGCCCTCGAGTAATTCCATACCAACCTGATTGGTTGGGGGGCTTTGGAATAAGCTGCCTTTATATGTCTCTCTTATTATTAGGTGTCTGATACATAAAATAATAAAATGATTTGAGCTCTGTTACCGCCATTCTGAGTTGCCTATGAACCATCGGGTGTACTCGCTAATACGAAGGTGGAGACGGTTGTAATAATTGTCGTTGTACCAACTTGTACTTAACATTGTGAAATTGTGAAATTCATCATTATTTTGTATTTACAATAAAAGTTGTTAACATCAGGAGCGGGATAAAGCTCCCAACGCCCACAAGGACAAAAGTTGTAATAGTTTAAGTGAAGTTAGAGTTGATTTTTTCGAAGTGGGACGAAAAAGCCGAAAAATTTGGAAAAGAGACGTCGTAAAAGGAACGAATCGACGGTTCAGCGAGAGCTAATAAGCCACGGATCTGGACGCAAAAGTACCAGCAGCTGGAGCCATTCAAACAGGCGAGAATCACGCCACGATCGGCGCGGTCGAGACGGCGACAGCCCCGAAGATGAATATCGCCGGCACCGGGATGATGATCGAGGGAAGGGTTCCTCTTCGGTGGAAAGGTCTCGAAGAAGCGAACCAGCATCCCTTATAAGTGATGCCATTGTAGAAGGTATGAGTCGTTTTGCGGACGAACTCAGGGTAAGAGAGAAAAATCAGCTGGTGAGTATTAATTCAATGTTAATGATTGGTTGGAATCGGTTGATGAATATGCTGAAATGTATGGGTGGAGCGATAAAACTGTCTGTTATTTGGCCTTAAGTAAGTTAAGGGGTCCAGCAGAAGTATGGTATCAAGGACTTCCGTCACGAATCTTTACGTGGCGCGAATGGAAAGAAATGCTAGTTCAAAATTTTCTGCCAAAACGAAACTTGCATCAATTGTTGAAAGAAATGATGTCATCCGTGCCCAAATTGGATCAAACCCTTTATGAATACTCGGTTGAAAAGTTAGCCCTTATCAATAAATTAAAAATTCCTTTTAGTGCAGCAGATCAGGTAAATTTAATAATGGGCGGCATTGATAATGAGCAAATTAAAGTTTCTGTAGAAACGGCGGGGATTTCAACCCCAAGTGTTTAAGCTAGCCATTTAAAAACTCTAGACGAAATAAATACATTAAACAATACACAATCAGATGGCAAAAGTAATCATTCTTCGCGCTGTTACCGTTGTAAACAAGCGGGCCATTTTAAACGCGAATGTCCTCAAATCCCAAATCAGAAAACAAAGCGAATGTTCTCTTATCACACAGGTGGCGGCTGAAAACCGGCAACTTGTAACTAAACAGTTAGATAGCAAGGTTGTTTTGTCTACGCTGAGCAGAGCACAAATTAAACCAACATTGTTTACCAGAGCAGTAATTAATATCGACTCCATAGAAAAATCCGTAGATTTTTACATCATAAAAAAAACCCATTTTGATAGGCCAGAATTTCACAGAGCTTTGTGATGTCCAATACGCAAAAATCGGTCTCACTAATATTCACACAAAGCGAAATAAACCATAATGTAAACCACCTAATCAAAAACTGCTTCGTAAATAAAGGTGTTGACTATCAACATGCGACTAAATCACTGCTAACGTTACTCGGTGAATATACAGGGTGTATTGCAAATGATCTATCGGAAATAGGAATTGCTTCTGGGGTTGAAATGAGAATAAATCTAATCAGCGAGAAATTTGAAACATTTTGTATGAAAATCGGAACTAATCACCATCTCAACGCGGGAATGGCCAAGTTGAGAGGTATAACCGTACTATTTTAAACTCTCTAGCGACTATGGGTGCGAACCATGATGATGATCTTTGGGACCAAAACATTACAAATATTCAATTAGGCTTAAATGGTACATTAAATAATGCTATTGGGGTCTCACCGAGCAAGGCCCTATTTGGTTACAGAGTTTTTACTAATGGCCAACTGGAAGCCGAGGATAGGGACATTGTGGACGTCACAAAGGTCCGGGAAAACATGCGATCCCGTATCCTCAGGTACCAGGAGGCTCAAAAGGCCCGGTTCGATGGTAAAAGAAGTAAAGCCCATTTGTACTCTGAAGGGGACTTGGTCTTGATCCGCATCACCAGCACTCCATCGAGTGGGACCAGTCGAAAACTATTGCCAAAATGGCGGGGACCTTTTAGAGTTACTAAGGTCTTGGGAAATGACCGGTATGAGGTTCGAGACATACCGGGGCAAATCCTTTCAGGGCGGGCAGGATGCAGTGCGGTAGCCCGGGTTAATAATTAGGGTTAGCCTGCATTCCTGGGATCCGGTACCGGGGGCGAAAATTAGGTTACAACTGAGTACTCAGTAATTATAAGCTTGTAGTAATAAGTCTTCTTGGTATTTAGCATGTTAATATTAATAAATAAAAAGAATGCTTTTTATTTATTAGTATTTCAATTATGTTTCACAACTTCCCCACCGCGGAGTCTATACAAATTATGTTAATATTATTGACTCTACATATAAAGTATCCCTTATAGCAGTTTGTTCCAATCGAAACTATCTCTAAAACGAATGTCAGTTTCAGTGCCAAATTGAGCGAGACGCTCCCTTGTCAGGAACGGCCGAATGTTACCGCCATTCCGAATTGCCTATGAACCATCGGGTGTACTCGCTAATACGAAGGTTCTCGAAGGCCACAGCGCTACGGACGTAACACGGAACGGCAAGGGGAACCCGGAGCGGGAGCGGAACAACTCGCGGAACGAGGGGAATTCACAAGAACGCTTCTGAGGGAGACGGTGGAGACGGTTGTAATAATTGTCGTTGTACCAACTTGTACTTAACATTGTGAAATTGTGAAATTCATCATTATTTTGTATTTACAATAAAAGTTGTTAACAGCTCTTACAAAATAAATCTCAGTTTATTTAAAGTACATGGGACCTGGGTTAGGTTAGGTTAGGTTAGGTTAGACTACTTTGAATATTAGAAAGATGCGGTTTTCACGTTTCGATTCACATATATTGCGTACCCAAGCACTTTTTAAATCCTAAGAAATTTATCGATACCAATTTTCGAAAATTCAAACGGTAATAACTATTTTTTTCTTCACGTCGTAAAATGCAGAAATAAATTTCCTTTTATTGGGTTATGAAGGAGCCTTTAATTAAAAAAATATTTATGAATATTCACTTCAATCAAAATACTTTTATTTTGGACGAAAGACTACAGTTAACTAACTCAAACTTCTGTTTATCGTGTTATTAATCATAACAGTTCTGTTTAGTGAAATAGTCATGTATATATGTTACGTTGTGCGACTACCGGCATGGCCTGGTGATTAACATGGGTGTGACCAAAAGTGTAAACATTTTGATTACATGTATGAGATTGTTCCTGTCTGAGTTCTAAAACGATAGATTCGATTGTACTACCTGTAGCAAGGGGTAGATCAGGTAGTTGGGACTGGGTAATTAGGATGTGACGTCACGGGTGAAACCAGCAGTTCACCAGGCTGGTCGGCGGATAATTTGTGTAATAATTTAGCGACAAAATAATTAGTTTGTCTCATCATGGTGCTCCCGCTGGCCATATCAGATTTGAACCTCCTGATCCAGTCTACTTGTTTGGACATTCGGTATCTAGAAGCTCCCTCACATAACTACCGTGACGTGCCGCTACCACATCTGTAGTACTAAACCAAGTGGTACATTTTCTACCATATCTTGCAAGTTGTTTTGAAGAAGATATAAATGATTATGGGTTTTATTGTATATACAATTATTATTCTTTTTGTATTATTGTACTTTTTACTCGTTGAACAAACATTACTGCCACAAAACAAGACAAAATCGCCGAATGATAACAGTGACTAACGCGATATTAGGATACTAGTTGAACGCGTCCAAACTGAACGGTGGTGCATAGCATTTAAGAAATTATAATCAGGTTGACAATTTGGTATCATGACCGACCTCAGTTTCTTTTTGCAAACTTTTTTCTAAATCGTCTATATAATAATTATGCTGTTTTGAGAAAAGATACATATCTCTGAAAATTGTTGCTAACGTTTCTATTTAAACTGATTGCTTCCCTTCACCACACATCTCATTTTTTACTGTTATGAATACTATCCGTCAAAGCTTGGACGATGGTGCATAGCACTGTAACAAATTTAATCAGAGGGGCCGCTTTGTACCGTAACCTCACGGTGGTGCATAGCACTTACCGTAATGGTGCATAGCACCCCTCCTATTAGTGCATAGCACCTATCGGCGGTTCATGGAAAAAATCAAATGTATTTTTTTAATTTTGATTTATCTAAAAATCGTAAAATACTTCAACTTAACTTTTAGTATTTATGACGCAGAGCACATCCTATCTATTATTTCAAAGAGGCCGCCCTTAAATACCGAAACGTATTCTACATAACGCATTTACCATTCTATTGCTTCAAATATCTATTATTATTCAATTATTTTCGCAAAAGTTAAAAATATTTAGCATTTTACTGTGTAAATATTATTTGATTTACATATTTATGTTTTTGTGTCTAACATGAAAGCTATAATTGATACTATGTATATTTACGCGTATACCCACCCGCTTCCGTAACTTCCTTCAACCCTTATATAATTTGATTCCCATCCTTGACAATATCCCCGCCTCTCAAACAACATGCTCGGAGACACACACACACACATACACACCCCATCATAACCGATTCTCCCTTGTCATCTTGAAAAAATTTAAGAATACTGTTGTGGTGGGTGGTGGGAGTAGTAGTGACTGCATTCATAACCGCTTAATAAATCGGTATGAAATTTTGCAAAATCCTACTTCGTTTTAATCTTAATCGATATCGTTTACGGCATTTTGCGCTATTTTTTCAGTTTTTCAACAATCGTTAAACGAAAAGTGTAATTTTCGCTACTTTTTCCATGGCTAACTGAGAGTTTGACAGACAAACATCCATACACTAGAACATTATTATATAGTATAGATAGGTAGATTATTTAAAAATTCCACAAAATTGAGAATTTTTCAAGAACTGTTGGTAGCACATACCAATAACCCAATATCAGTAGAAAGGAAATTTAATTCTGCATTGTACGACGTGAAGAATAAATATGGGGTTCCATTAAAACAAAAAAAAATAGGTTAAAATTGGTATCGATAAATTTCATAGTATTTGAAACGTGCTTGGGTACGCAAGATTTGTGAATAATAGTCTATCTGCTGCTGAATAGAAACGTGAAAACAGCATCCTTCTAATATTCAAGGTGGAGTCAAACGCTGCAAACGTCAATTTTCTTTAAGAATGTGAAATAATTCCAAAACGATGTAACCTAGGTCCCATGTATTTTAAATAAACTGACATTTATTTTTTATGTGTAATTCAGAAAGGTAATGAAATAGAAGTTCGCCATATTTGAAATTTTTTTACGCCATACTATTGTCAATTCTGGGCAACTTTTGTTTGAATATTTTCTCTTTATTTTTAAAGGTACGTATGTTATAGACATATTCGGCCTTAGTAACTCACCCTGTATACGGGGTAATCATAAAAAGTATAATCTAGAAGCCCTGCAGGTATAATACCTAGTTCGGGGCTGGGGAAATGCATTAACCAATACGAAAGGATCATTTAAAAATATGTTCAATATAAAAGGTACATTATTTCTTAGTGGCTATTCTGTGGTGGCCTTATATTTGACTTCAAATTGGGCGCCTTAAAGGTCATTTAAAAGTCATGACCACTTTTTTAAATGGCACTGCTAATTTTTGAGTTCGGAGTTACGAAGGATTATGACTTTGTATAACTCTACTTGCAGTCATTTTCTATACGTTAAACTGACAAGACCATAGGAAGATAATTTTTATTAAGCAAGTAAGCTACAAGATATTCAGAAATTGTGAATGGCAGGTGAGGCAGTGGCTTTTAGATTCCCTTTCCATTGCAGTTGGTAATATTAAAAGGCAAACGCATAACATCAAACGGGCCACCAGACAATAGCCAGTGAGAAATGAACTAACTTATGTACATGTTTTCCAAAATGCACCCCTAGCGCGTTATTTTCCTGTTCCAGTACGTTTAAAGCACCCTCTATACATTTGCTTAATAGAGGGCGAAAAATGTAAAGTTAAGGTATGATAATCTTACAAATTCTATTACGTGTCTATTTGAGGACTCAAAAAAGTTCATGAAAGTTGTAATCTACTTCGGACCTGATAATTAGTATACCTACCCTAATGAGGAAAATATTTCATCGAATAAAATAACGGAATTTATTTTTTATAAAAATTATTCACTGTAAATGAATTGTTTAAAATCTCCTCTTTTCTCTCTTAAATTGGGATCTGTTCGTGGGTCATGAGTCACTTTTCCAGGAGTACAATTTATAAACCCATTTAGCATCCTTGCCCGTATGGCACACGTTTTTTCTTTATATAATGGTACCAAATTGTTATCCTTTTTGTATTTCTAATAAACATTTTAACAAAAATTATTTGGCGGTTATATTCTCTAATTCACTAAACTTACCACAATAACTTGGTTTATTGGGTACAAATGTCTCCCTCGACGTACCGCTTGATCAGTAACTTCTTGAGCGTATTTAAAGAATTCCTCGTCGTCGCTCTTAAATTTATGCTTTTCTAGTTCAAACTCGCGTTTTTTAATTTCTAAGTCCTCCAACTCTCTTTGTGTTTTTTCTTTCTAAAACATTAATGGTGGCTGCTAATAGACAGTTGCTTCAAAGAAATTCGAAACTAATTATTTTTGCGAAAAGGAAAGAGCTTAGAAGAAGGGGTGCGTGACAGCTACGACATGCAACTGAAGTTCACCGTGAAACATCTATACCTGCACGTGTCTTATCTACACATTGCCGGTTATATAGATAAAAAAAATTGTTTAATATAAAACGTTGTGCGAGCATTTGAATGTTGTTTACGAATTAATGTTTAGACTCCGATTCTAGCACAACTACCTTAAGTATATAGTATACGTACATACATACTTCCGTCACGATTCACGATTTATTTTCGTTACGGTACATACGTTTACTGGATTTTGCTCTCCGTAAATCTCATACTCTGGACCTTATAACGATTCTTAAGGAGTCAACTTCAAAAAGTTGTTTAATTTTTAGCAAACTTTACTTGTCACATCTATTTCTATACAAATTTTACAAAGATTGTAAAGCACTGGAACAAGCCAGAGAACCCTCTGTCTGGCATAGCTTTTAAAAACTTCGTCACATTCCTTTTAATTGATTGACATCTTCAAAACATCTCCTTCTTCGCGATTTTGTTTGGGGACAGATACATGTCAGCTGGAGTGATATCTGGTGTGTAAGATGCGTGGTAGATGACAATGACTGACTTTTGTGCTAAAAGTTGTGAAAAAATAAGCCAATCACCAGTGCACTAAAATTCTGGTCTCACGCTATGATTCCGATTCAAAAGTCGATCCACGACATCCTAGAATGTTGCATTTATTGTTTGGCCTTGTAGCACAAATTCGTTGTAGATTATCCCGCAAGAATCGAAAAAGTTATCATTCGTTGCACGAACTTTGATAGGCCGTCCTTCCTTCTTGCTCCACCACTCAGTGGTTTAGCGTTTTGTCGATAGATCGTATTGAAAACACTATTATTCGATACCAATTACAACTCTATTCAAGAAATTTTCATACATGTCAACTCAATTAAGAAAACTGCGTGGAGCTTCCTGGTGGCACTTTTTTTGATCCAAAGTTAACGAGTGCAGAACAATCTTTGCACACACCGTGCAAAATGTGAACACTTTTTATACTGACAACTATTCTACTGAAGCTCGTGGAGTAAAAGATAGATCGACGTGTATTTGTTCAATATTCTCCTCGGAAGTCAAGGCAGAGGGACGTCCTTCTCTAGGATTATTGCCTAGGGACTCTCGACCGTTTCTAAGCAACCCTATCGCCAATTACTACTTGAAAACTTTATTTCGTCTTAAACAGACGTACGATATATCACGCTAGCGTAGCCACCTAACCTAACCTAACCTAATTCTTTACTGCTGAATTGAGTTTTTTTCTCAAGTCAGTTCCGAGAAACCGTGACTAGACTGACGTGATATCACGCTAGCGTAGCTATCTATGTATATCTCATTGTGATTGACATACAGAAATGACATATGTGGCGTTTTTTTTTTGTGCTACCAAAAGTACCTATTACGACAGTTTCTTGCATTCTTTGACATCTTCATACTGGTTTTGACGTTTTGAGCTTCAAAAGATACTGTGGTAATGCTTCCGTATGTACTGCAATAGGTTAGTGTTCAGGGTGGTTGTGTTTACATTTACAAATCTCACACTCGTACCCTAATCTATCCTAACTTTTGTATTCGTAAAAGACCAAGAATAAGCGCTTTCAAAGTTAAAACAAACAATGAGTATCATGTTTCACTTATAGATAAAGACTATAAATTATTCCGTATCTAATCTATGACAATAAACAAACAGTACATGATCCAGGTATTCGAATAAATCAATAACTAATGATTCCGTTTTACATTAGACATGGAAGGCAAACGCCAGAAAGGAGTGTTTCTTGATCAGTAAGACGAACTATACAACATTCGTTATTACAAGAAAATCGAAAGGGGGCCAGAAATTGTAAACAGTGACTCAGAAAAGAGTAACAAAATGTTCTGTTTAATTTAAAATTCAAATCTGCTACAATATTTAATATAGAACTTTCAGCAATAATTTAGCGAATTTTGGAAACGCAATTGAAAGTGATGCTGTTATTATTATTTTTTTTATATTACTAAAAACTAAAAACCATTCTGGGTGCAATAATATTCATAATTACTTGAATTAAAAAATATAATAAAATTGCACGATTTTTTACTCTTTAAGCTGTTATATTACCTGTGTAATAATTGTGAATTGTGAATTGTAAAGAAAATGATTTTGCGAAGAATAAGAGAATAGTCGGCTTTTATCAAGAAAAAAAAAATAAAACCATTGTTAGTCGGGTTTTATTATGTTGAAATGGGGGCCGTACCGTTACCATCGTGAGACAACACCTGCGCGCCGAAACGAACAGCTGATATAATCAGGCCTATGTACGGAATCTGTTTAGTCAAGAAACGTAAGAATATAAAGTGCAATTTTATGTTTTTTCAATTCCTTTAGGGGTCGGTGAATAATTGTTTTCAATAGTTTTAATAAAACAATTAAAAAATCACATTAATTAATTGGAAATATTATTACAACTACATAAATGAACAAATCTACACTAAAAAAATACTTAGTACTTAAATCTAATGTCTATCATCAGCTATTATAGAAACCTGTAAATCCATAACATCTTCTACACTTCATAAGGGACAATTGTACTGATAAACTGAATTAGTGCTTAAGGGTAGGTTAAATTAAGGGATTGTATACATGCTATATATAGATAATTCATAAAAACGAACCAAAAATATTTTACATTCCATATCAATTGTCATTATAGATACATAAGCTTGTGTACCTATTTTCAATATCATATAATTACGATTAATAATGACGCCAGTAATTATAAAAGTAATTCAAAGTAAGTAATGAGTTATGATCACTTTTCGAACTCCTAAATTGTAATATTTTTTAAAAATGATTCTACTACCTACATGCAAATAAAATTATAACTGATTCTATTATAACTGATTCTATTCTAACTTAATGGTAATCCCTCTACCTTTGCGCCACTTAACAAAGGAGTACCGCAGGGCTCTGTTCTCGGGCCCTTGCTGTTTTTGGTTTACATAAAGTGATTTTGGGGCTAACGTTTCTCATCTAATCTATGCTGATGACTTACAATTGTATGTCACTTTTCCGCTTGATGAATTAGAACACTATCTCGCCCTCATGTATGTTATTAATAATATGTAGATAATTACTTTAATTGACAATTCGCTTGAATTTCTGTAGTCTTCGAACTTGTCGCTGTTATTTTTCGTTTCAGAGATTTTTCCTGAAGTAGTAAATTTAAATACTTAATTCTTATAAATATCCTTTGGCGGCCAAATTCATGGATGATACTTGAATCAGCTGTATCGCATTATTTGAAAAGAAAACGTTCTGTTCTTTTTGGAATATCCTTATCCCTAATTCTCTTGTTTCCGTGAAATTTATTAAATAGTTCCTCTAATTTTTTAACTAAATTTAAAAAAAGATTCGGAAGGTTCAATAAGTCCCCCAAAGGAAAGATATTGTAACCATGAAGGAATTTGTTGATGAATAATGTTTTTGGAACGGCTTCCGATATCAGGCCTCTCTTAAATATATCTTAGATCGTCGCTTTCACTGAATTTTTGAATATGAGTTCTTCCTTGTTTTATTGAAGTTAACGAAGAAGATGTACTTGCTGTATCAGAATCTTCACTGACTTGATTTTCTTGTGCAGTAGGCCGTTCTATATTTACTTTTAACTTTGCAGTTTTAAGGACAGGAGCAAATACAAATTCTGTCTTCAAACGAATTAGTATTTACCGATATCATTTATACTTATCACCACATCTTGGTAAATGCGGCGGTGTAGCTTAAATATTAATAATAAATCAACTTTTTAACATTTCTCGTAATTTTGACCAATGTGCGAAACAAACCTACCATGAAATTTTAACTTTTCTCTATAGGGAACGTTTAGAAGTTCTGCTTTCAAATTTATTTCAAAATCTGAAGGTAAAAAGTGCAGGCTTCAAATCCGGGCGTTTATTACATTAATTTTGTCGACTCGGTGAGATCGATTTATCCATTCTTTTTTTAATTGAATATCTTTTGGGAATGAAAAAAAAAAAGACCTTCAGAATTGAGTAATATATGCCTTATTTATATTAGCTTCATTCGTAATTGCATTATTTTACAAAAAGAAAAATTGTTGTCCAGATAATTTTAAGTAGGTAGCTTAATTTTTACATAAATAGTTGCCAGATAGATAGATAGATAGATAGTTTTTTTGATTGCACAGTATGTTGTACAAAATTAAAATACATAATTAAATTATGAAATACAAAATAAATTAGCATATAAGTATTTAAGAATTCTTAAGAAATGCATAAAAATAATTTAACAAATTTACTAATTTAATAAAATTCAAGATGTTTGCTCTCTCTCAAAATGAAGTCTATAGTAACTCTTGACGCCATTGTGTGAAAAAACCCAGTCCAGAGGTGAAGCAGCTAGAGTCGCGCCTGTAACAGGGGAATCATTCCTCTCTCATGTGATAGGAGATATGAATAAATGCGCTTTTTAAATGATGATAACGAGGAACACTCACGCAGCAGTGAAAGTACGGAATTCCAAAGGTAGGATGAAGTCACATGGAAAGATTTTTGCAAAAATTCATGTCGCAAAGGTGGAATGCACACTGGTGGTCTTTCACCCCTAACGGGGCGAGTACTCTCATTCAAAAGTTTTGCTGAAACAAACGGTATAAAAGAACAGCAGCGAAATAATCGCGTCTGCCTTTGGTAGTGAGCCACTCGAGTGAGGTTCTGAAGAGTGTTATATACTCTCTTTTCCTAATAGCAGACATACCTGATGCCTGAATTAAAGATCCTCTGCAGTTTAAGATTCATCTGAGATGTCACATAAAATGAGTGAACAGTAATCTACCAACGGAAAAAGTAAAGCTTCAATAAGATGCTTGCGCAGTTTGAACGTAATAGATTTCCTAAAAAAGTTAAGTCTATACAATAACGAATAGGCTTTATTACAGACAGAGGTCCCAAACTTCGCACTGAAGATTCAAAAGGTGTCTACGAATAATCCTTTGATGGGCAGTACAGCTAATTTATTTATATAAAAGTAGGAACCAATTACGATTGCCTTAGTCTTGGCAACATTAAGTTTAAGGTTATTTACTGTTGCCCATCGTAGGATCAATGTAGAGTGGGCTTCAACGAGGGCGACATAGTGTTCTAATCTTAGACTAAGAAAGAGAGGGGACAGGTAATAGTCGACTGCAAATTGAGGACGATTGGGATCGCGGGACAGCGCTCAGTATCGCAACATAAAATGTTAAGAGGGAGTTTGTTTTGTTACCATTATTCGTACAATTATCATTCCATACAGAGTATAAATTGTTTATTTGATAACGTAAACAATTATTAAGAACTGTTTTTTTGCGTCTTACGTTACTAAGAAAATATTATTTATTTTATGTCAAAGAGAATACATGTTCAATGAAATTAAATGCATAGAAATAATTTAATTGACGTTAATTAACATGATGTGGCGGAACTAATAAACATTAAGACGAACTTTTTTAATTAATTAATTTTACTTTTTTAGATTTTTATAATTAAAAGTTACGCCGCCTATGGTAATACTGTGGTAAACGCATGCATCTTACAACTTTGAAAGTATTTATTGTTTCTCTCACTATCAGTAAACCATTCCAACAAAAAAAAAATGATGCATTAATGATTATTGTACGTAAATCATAAGATATTTTAAGTAGTATGTAAACAATAAACAAATTAAACACGATTTTCTTTGCTTAACCTTACTACGTAAAATTCTTTTTACTTGTGAAATGTGATTTCTGGTTCATTTCTTTCACTGCGGCTTTTACAGCCGTAAGAAGAACAAGTGAACATTGTTTTAAACAAAAAAACACTAAAACCTAACTACACTATTTAATTATATTGACACTTTTATACAACGCTGTCAACGCACTGTTTGGAATCAGTAAATGGAGCCGGTACCAAAATATTGCGTCAATTTTCGACGTACAGTCGGCATAGGAGTTACGTGTCCCCTCTCTTTCCTAGTCTAAGGTTCTAATTCATCAAGCGGAAAAGTGACATACAATTGTAAGTCATCAGCATAGATTAGATGAGAAACGTTAGCCCCAAAATCACTTTATGTAAACCAAAAACAGCAAGGGCCCGAGAACAGAGCCCTGCGGTACTCCTTTGTTAAGTGGCGCAAAGGTAAAGGGATTACCATTAAGTTAGAATAGAATCAGTTATAATAGAATCAGTTATAATTTTATTTGCATGTAGGTAGTAGAATCATTTTTAAAAAATATTACAATTTAGGAGTTCCAAAAGTGATCATAACTCATTACTTACTTTGAATTACTTTTATTATTACTGGCGTCATTATTAATCGCAATTATACATATAATATTGATAATAGGTAAGTAGGTACATACAAGCTTATGTACCTACAATGACAATGGCTATGGAAATGTAAAACATTTTTGGTTCGTTTTTATGAATTACCTATATACGGCATGTATACTATCCCTTAATTTAACCTACCCTTAAGCACTAGTTCAGTTTATCAAATACGTTTAGTTTAAAAGTAGTCTATTAATAAAGAAAACTACAAGCGAGTAGCAGACACACCATTGGTGTTGACTAAGTCGCCCGTAGCTCGTACATTCTGAGCTACGTCACAACCTAACCACACCCCTCTTCCCCCGCGCCAACCATCTGATCGAACTGAGAATCGTATTAGTTTAATAACCGTGGACGAAACGTACTTACAAAGTCACTGAATCGTCGGATCAATGTATATTATTATTAATATCTATTAACAATAAAATATTTAATAGTGGTGTATTTTAAATACATTAGTATGAATTCAATTCAAGAACCAATTATATATTACCACAAATTAATGTGAAAAAAGGTATGTTGTCATCATGTCCCCGGCGGTATTTAAATTTACAACTTCAGGAAAAATCTCTGAAACGAAAAATAACAGCGACAAGTTCGAAGGCACCTATTTAAGTATATTTTAATACGATGGAATTAATAAAAAACCGGTAAATTTCAATTCTTTAAAAATTATATTTCATGTTGCATTTACTTCGCATATCTTTCGCTGTACATTCTGAGATACGTCATCGGCTAGTGCGCTCTGATTGGTTGGCGGCAACTGAGGCAAGCGTATTAGTTTAATAACCGTGGGCTACGCTAGCAGGATAGACGTTCTAAACAGTCATCGCCGTAAGCGGTTCTCAGCACTTCATACATTTCGGATCCACTTTTTCCTATTTTAAACAAAATTTAATAGCCGTACGTTACCCCGTTGCGTAAAGTGTGACATAGTAATAAAACAACGCTTCCTTTGAATGACCACAGGTAGGCATTAAATGGGGTTAGAACGTTGAAATATCGCATACTAGTACCTAAAGAATGATACTACATAGTTCCGTCATTGAATAACAACAGTGATTATACATTTTATGCCAAAGTAGTCCCGGAACTTTCGAATGAACTATTCGTATCACTTAAAATAGTTATAGTAAATAGGTACCATTTGATCGAGCAACTCTCCACGATACTTCAGAATGTCTTGCCATCTTCTTTTCTTCTTTTCTTCCTCTTTAGCAGTAATTACCTCATTACCTTTATATCTATTTAGCATTATCCATTTCTTCATTTCGCCATTTGCATATTTTCTTTCTTTCTGTTCTTCTAAAACTTTCTGTCGGTTTTCTAACGTTTCCTGTAACAGTTTCTTCTCATATTCTTCCCTTTCTGATATTTTTTCCAATTCACTACGAATAATTTCTATATTAATGAAAATTTTAAAAATTAATGCTTGCTTGAACTTATTTAGCAGCTAAATTACGGAAATGGCGTAAACTTACTATTGATGAAAATGAAAATGTTTAGTGAATTTAAACATTCTTTGTCGTCATTTATTTCCAAAATGCCACTGTTTTGTTTATTATTGTTCGAATAAGCCGCATATGAGCGAGAAGAGAAGAACGGTAATTGGGAAACAGCCACCAAATTACACACATCTTCTTTAATATATTCTTATAGGGATTTACATGGTATTTTAACTATTGTCATTTTAGATAAACATTTTGGGGTATTAATATTTGTGAAAGTGGACCATTAGTTATCGTCGGGAGTGGAATTCTCCCACGGTGGCTTGTTCGATAGATGTTGAAACAACCCAAAAACAAACGTCATCGAAGATCTGAATCTGCCCGAAGTATAAGCAGTCCAACAATTGAAGAAAATATTGAAGGGCAGTGGTGGACCAAGAAGATGGTAGTGAATCTACCTCAAATTGTTTTGTGAACAAGTACAACTAGTAGTACATTTTTAACCGTAAAAAAAAATTCGATGAATTGGGAACATCCAGAAGTTAGGTGTTACCTTCATTGTTCTTAGATTTAATACGCAATTATATGATTTTTAGAAATGGCTGGCTTTGTAGATGAATACACTGCTATTTAGACGTAGTATGAAACGATAATTCATTTTGAATTAATAATCGATAAGGATATTTCGTAGAGTACTTTGCTGAAGCATTATTTAAATAAATTAGAATAACATAATTATTCCATTTTATTTTGAATTGTCTAAATTAAATGAACCGGCTGGGCTTTGGTACTAAAAGTATAGTATCGGTGCGGTGTTGTTTTCCGGGCTTTTTGGCCGTGGTCCGTAGAATTTAACATTTCCAAACGTTTCGCCGATCTTCGCCGACGGCATTTTCAGTGATCAGTTACGACTCAGCGCCTACCCAGTAACCACTGAAGATGCCGTCAGCGAAGATCGGCGAAACGTTTGGAAATGTTAAATTCCACGGACCACCGCCAAAAAGCCCGGAAAACAACACCGCATCGATATACACCGGCCGTGAAAGCCTAAGAACAATGATGAAGAAGATTCCGTTTGGAACACCATGACATATTTGGTAGCAGTCGATTTTACAGCTTTCAACGCAATGTATTTTGCAAACGCATCCATAAAAGTTATAATACTCCTTTGCATGTTTAGTTTTCGAAAAAGGACGTAAGCAACCTGTATGCACCATGTAAAGTGACACATCAACTTCATAGTATGTAAAAATCCTTCTTGGGAATCGGTCGGCTTCTTATTGTGCAAAGAGGATATACACTTTATGTATTTCTCAACATATTCCTTCATATGACGAAACAAATAATGTTGACACATTCTATGTAGTCTCTTGTATACCAAAATGGCCCAAATCATCATGTCAAGCTTGCACTACTTGGTTTCTCATTCCACTCGGTACTACCATAACAAACCTCGAACTGTAAGTTTGTATACTTTACCATCTCTTAATGCATAGTCTTTAAAAACATGCCGTTTATAGTTATTCTGAGACGGTTTCTTTAAGATGTCCCTGATGCGACTTATTCTTTCATCTGTCAGCTAACCAGACAGAATCCAATCTGCTTGCTCAATTTTTAAAACTTCTTCAACAGATTTTTCTGAAGACGACGGATTTCTACTTAATGAATCTACATGTTTCATTCTTTCACCGGGTCTATAGTGGACTCTAAACGAAAATTCTTGCAGTTGTAACCACCATCGTGGGATTCGTGGAATAATGTCCATTTTAGTACTAGTTGTTTTTAGACTTCTTCAGTAATGACTTTAAACTGCATACCCAGGAGATATACTCTAAATTAAAGTACACTTTCTACAACAGCTACAGTTTCTAACTCATATGAGTGATATTTTTCTTCAGTTGCCATTGTTTTCCGACTAAAGCAAGCCAATGGATGTAAACGTTTATCTTTTTGTTCTTGCGACAGAATACCTGCAATGCCCAATTTATATGCATCAGTGTGAACTTCAGTTGAAAAAGTCGGATTATAAAAAGTAGGTAAGTATGGAACTTGAAACTAAAGCCTCTAAATTCTTCAAATGCACGTTGGTCTTCCACAGCTCAGTTCCAGGTGATTTTCTTTTTAATTTTGGTAGTTAGACATTTTGCTTTTCTAGCTAATTTATAATAAAATGTTTAAAATAACCTGCGGGGCCTAAAAATTGCCTTATTTTATGGACATTACTTGGAATTCGAAATTTTTTTTACCAGGATTAAGTGTTAAAACGGCACTACTGCAACTTCTCTAGCAGAAGACAAACTTTTGTTGATTATTCTTTGAAAAACAGCTGGAGCGTTAGTTAATCCGAAAGGAACTCTATTATATTCAAAACATCTATCTGAAGTAACGGATACCTTTTAAGTGTTTCCTGTCTTCGGCCATAGGGATTTGGTGGTATCCTGATTTCATGTCCAGACTTGTGAAATATTTGCTAACTGATAGTCTATACGTAGCAAAGGATTTAAATCTCTAACTATTTACTTTTCTATGGTCAATGCACCTTCTGTCTGTAGAGTCCCTTTTCTTCACGAAAATTCATAGAGAACCGCAGTTGGGTTGAGATTTTCGAATAATGTTATTTTCGAGTATTTCTCCTAAAATGGTTGCCTCTTTTTCTTTTACACTTTGAACATTCTATCCGGACGACAAGTGAATGGTCTATCATCTTTTAAATGTATTTTCATTTCGTCGCCTGTTTTGGGAATACCGATATATTCATGACTTTGCGAAAAATAAACTCTATAATCCTGCAGTACACACGACATCATCCTCTTTAATTTCACATTTAATTGTTCCTAATGATAAAATTATAGAATGACCGTAACTATTAATTAACATCGTTTTAGTTTACTTATATCTACATATGAATTTAATTTTTCCACTTGACTCAATTATTTTAGTGCATGAACTACTCCACTACTTTATTTTTGTTTCTACTTGCATTCTTTTGATTGATGGTCAAAATCCTTCAACGAACGAAGGTAAGTGAATAACTCTTCAAGCTAAGAGTAGTTTCCAACTCGGGTTAAAGTTTTAGTGTGATCATCTTGAAGCCCTTGAATAATGCAGGAGACAGCTTCTCCGCCAGTTATATTATCGCAATTGTTAATTAGAGAACGCTCTCAAAATAGTAGTGAACATATGATTCACCAGGATTTTTGTTACCGTGCATCATTTCGTCTAACATCCCCGTATAGTGTATAGTCCCTGGTTGATGAAAAAGCTCTTGCTTATTGTCCTCAGGATCAAAATAGGGTACAGCTTCACCCCTAAACCCAGATGTAGATGGTCTTGGCTCTCTAATGCTTAAGAAAACATTAGCAAGCGGTTCAATTGCAGTTGAGTTTTCACTTTCTGCATCGCTAACCGGAGTTAATTCCAAAATATTTGCAGAGGAATTAGGTTCAGAAAATGCAAAGAAATTGTTCCTTGATATCTTAGCGGAGGATACGGTTGCTTGATTCCGGTGTTTGCCCATGTTAAGAGCATACAAGAGCAAAGAAAGATAAGTACCAATATGACGATCAGGAACGCAATAACTTTTGGATGCCTGTTTTTGAATCAATATCCCACTTCTGAAGAATTGTAAGAGAGACGAGGAATGATCACTGCTTAATCGCAAATTTTTATTAATTAAAAAATGTAGTATCGAGGGCAATGGTCAGATATAATATCAAAAATACCAACCGGAAAGTATGGTCAAAGCGATGATTTACGAAAAATATAATAGCTGTTCAATAACATAATCAACAGTAATAAATAATCATCCACTTACTTCGATATGGAATATGACAATAGATGATCAATGACGTCGAGAAGATGATCACTCAGCATCGTTAGATTTGAATAAAAGCCAAATTATACACCACCTTTATCACAATGTAAATAAAAACGTCTGAGCAGTCAAGCGTACCATTTTACTTAGCGTTAATCATGCATCTTACTGTACATAAACGTATGGACTAATTTCAACATAAATTACAACGACCACAACCAATTTACTCTTATTAATGATGCTTTAACTTCCTAATCTCGGTAAGGGTAAGCACCCTAATCCCGCACTACCTCGGCAAGACAGACCTTTCTGCCCAGAACTAGATTAAGATGTTTCATGAGTTTAATTTAATAACTGTTTGACCGAGCCTAACAGTCCCCATTGCACCGCAGCGCATATACACCGCAAATCCAAACAATGACTGTGTCACCGCAGCTAACAGTCTACTCTACGTGGTATCCATCTATTCACCCTATTCAATTACTTTTGAAATCATCACAAGAGTTTGTTCAGCATCAATCCAAATTATTTTTTTGTCGTTATTTAAAAAAGAAAAAACGATATATACATATAGGAAATTAGTCTGCAGGTAGTTTGTGCGTGATAAAAAGAGCAACAGAAAGAGATGGGGTTTATTAAAACGGCTGTAGTTACTAAGCTTAAAAGGCTAAATGTTAAGGTTCGGTAAGTGTTCCTCCAAAATTCTATTTGCTTACCTTAGGCAACGACTAAACTATCCACTGTATTTCTTTTAATACTGTTACTTTTACTGTTAGTTTAATATGTTGCAGACGTAACCTGCTAACCTCTGGAAAAACAAAATTGCGTCGTGTGTTTTCAAGTATTATCGTAATTCCCCTTATTGGCCTTTACGATTATGTTAAAACGCGATTAATAATTTTGCAAAATCTACAATACCCTTCAAGCCAAAATTTCACTTAGTTCTATAATGCAGTAATTAGGTATAAATTTTGAATATGTTCAAGAACTTACAGTCTTTCTTTCTCTTCAATTGCTTCTCTTAAAATTCTCTCCATCTCTTCTTCTTTGCTTGCAGCTACTGCTGCAAGTTTTTTAGCTATTTGTTCTGCTCTTAACCTTTTACTTGTTTTAATCTAAGAAAAATAATTAGTCGTTATTGGTGAAAGTTTGTTCCGATGTTCAGTTTTTTTTTTTTGTTATTCTTATACCTCTTCTTCTCTTTTTTTTCTCATTTCTTCGATTCTACATTTTGCATTTGCAAATAGTTCAATAACCTGTGCCTGTTCATCCTCTTCCTTCGACATTTGAATCTTGTACTGATTTTGTCGCTTGTAAAAATCATAGAATTCCTTCTTTATGTCATCACGCTTTTTGAACTCCTATTATAAATATAGAAACTATCATTATGGACAAAGTTTATTCCACAGCAGGCGATGCGATTACTGAGAATGAGTACACTATGTTTACCAATTAAAACTTCCTATCCGGATCGAGATTAAGAAGAATACAGAGGATACCTGAGGCGGGCCAATTTCGTCGGATTTTATGGAAACGGAGGAAAATAAAATAAACGTTTGCTGAAATAACATTTCCCTTTCGTTAATAGTTTGTCTTATTCTTTAACCCTTTCGAGCCAGCAATAGTCTGATAGCAATTAGCCTACCATACAACAAAATTTGCAGTGGCGGAATATCGTGTATATCCTGCAGTAAATAAAGTAACATAAACTTCAACAGAATGAACATCAAACTGTAGAGTATAAAGTAAAAAATATTGTGACGAACACGAGTATGCTTGAGTGCCATCAGGCACACGTGTACGTGATATGAGCCGACTCGACTAGCCGCGGGCGATTTTGGCGGCGTGTGTGTCGTATTTGTAAATATGTGTGTACCTGTCCTCTAGAAAAACAATTAAGCAGTTCGGAGAAGAATAAACTACTCCCGAGTTTAATCACAGAGACTATAAAAGAAGAGCCGAAGAGTCATAATTGATAGTAGTAGCAGTGAATTCAGATAAACAAATTGACAATCGTAGAAGTGACATCAAAAATGAATCGAGAAGTAGTGAAGAATGAAATAATGTAAATAAATAGTGTAGTTAGTAATCTAAGTTAGTAATAATTCAATAGTGTTTTTTTAAGTTTAATTAAGAATTAGTGTAAATAAATTGTTATTGATGTATATAAGTTTTAAGTGTAAATTTGTTAACCCCCAAAGATTACAATCGGTGTCAGGAGTGGTGTGAAGTGTGACTAAGGAAGACTTTAGTGCGGGTTGAGTAAAAGATATTACAATGATAAAGACGGTGTGCGAATTAAAAGTAACCGAGTTAGGAAAAGAAAAGGCTTACAAGAACGGGATGAAGCGACAAGCGGTAACAAAAAACTAGTACATGTAACGAAGTCGGTGTAGAGTCAAAAACATGTGTAAAATCACCAACTTTTGACGAAAAGTCCTCATGGACAACATTTCACAAGCAATTCGAGGCGACTGCCAATGCGAATAACTAGGCGCCTGAAGAAAAATCCACTGCGTTGACCATTGCGCTTCGTGGAGATGCATGCGACATTTTCATTGATGTACTTCGGGACAATGACCTTGAAGCACCAGCATGACAGTCTACTCCCAGATGGAAAGATTAATGGAAGAAGGTGCGTGTTTCTTTTGGACACCGGGGCCACTAGGAGCATAAGAAAACCAAGCCTGGTTGAGGGTCCTAGCTAAGTTGTGTCAACAAAATGAGGTCAGCGTACGGATACCGGAGAGAGAGTTGTTGTTCGTGGAGTAGCCAATGTATCACCTGAAATTGGCAAGACTATCTTTGACCATCAAGTGCTGGTGGCAGAAATTGACGTTATTCTTGGATTGAACGTTTTATAAAAGTACGATTTTGACATGAATTTAAGAAGATGCGTTTTGATACTGAATGGAGAAGAATTCTATTTCATAAAAAACGTACAGGAGGCGGAAACCTCAAAAGTAAACTCTGAAACAGTACCTGTTGAAATAATTGCAGTGATTGACAGATATTGTAGGTGTTTAACCAGTGAGCAGAAATGCAAAGTGTAACATCTACTTTGTCAGGATACCGACGTCTTAGGGACTGAAAAAAATGGAGGGGAAGGACTAATATCGTACAAGATCAATATCGGTAATCCGCAGCCTATTCGTCAAAGAGCTAGACGATTACCTAGATTGGAGGATCATACGAAACATGTTCGAAGCTCTGTTTCGCCGTACTGGAGTGGACATTTTGGTCTGTTGTTATTACAAGAATCTGGCTAATCATGACAAGACCGTGGACTGTTACTTGTATTCCCGGGCGGATATCGTGAAGGCGAGAACTTCAGATTCCGGCATGATCCTGCGTTACGTAACGTGAAAATGTTTCGGGACGAAACATTCTTAAGGAGGGGGCAGTGTACCGAACACGAGCATGCTTGTGTGCGATCGGGTACACTTGTATGTGTTGCGGGCCGGCTCGACTAGCCGCGGCCGGTTTCGGCAGTGTGTACGTCGTGTTTGTAAACATGTGTCTCGTCCATGCTTTCTAAAAAAGCATTTAAGAGGTTCGCAGAAATGTTAATAACTTTCGACGTTTCGAATATTCCAGACTTTTCCTGACTTGTTCTGTGGATGCTATGAAAGTGAAGAAACGTTGGCCGAGTAGTTGGTAATAAATTGAGAGTGACGGTAGTAACATAAGAAATAAATCGACAGTGATAGTAGTGAGAATACACATAAATTGAAACGTGCATATAAGTGAATGGTGTAACTAAATAGTAATCTAAGTTAGTATTAATTAATAGTGTTTTAAGTAGTTATAATTAAATTAGTGTATATAAATTGTTGTGCCTGTAATTTAGTCTTGTAAATAAATTTTAATAAACCCACGAACATTACAATATATTGTGAATAATTCGCTTGTGTTTATTTATTCAACAGATGGTTTGTATCTGAACCTATTTTTATTATCCAGGCGAATCAAGGGTATGTATTTTTCTTCTATGTATTAATATTTATTTATTATTTCGTTAAATATTTTTCGTATTTAATGCGTAGGAAAAGGACAGAATCCGCCCTAAAATCTTGCAGTTTGTGACGATTTCGTACATTGTAATGTTGGTTTCCAGACCATGTGATTAGGCAGAGGATATGTGAGAGTGTTATAAGGAAGGGGAGGTAGTTTATACCACTGAAGATTAATTTTGGACTATTGTAAAGTTGAAGTAGAAATATCCCTGTCTTGGGCATCGAATGATGAGTATGTTAGGGATGTAGAAAGGTGAAGGGAAGTACGCGAGGTTTCACAGAAAAGTCATATAGATGCAGAACGTTAAGCAGAGTTACAGTCAAAGAGTTGCAGTTAGACAAATAGTCAAAGAGTTATAAGGCTACAGAGAAAAAAGAAAGAGACCTTTAGAGAGTTATTGCAAAATCTGGACAGATGAGTAGTGTTCCAACCCGATCGGAAGTGAAGTCAAATTTGAAAGCGCATATTAGAACTATCTCTGTTTGGTTCCGTGTTCGTAATTTAGTACTCGACCGCCACCACCTCTAATCTGAGTCCCATACAACCCCGTCACTGTTGTTTGCTTATCAACCATTGCCGATAGTCGTACCGTTTGCCGTCAGTACCAACTTTGTCCGATACTGTAAACTACCCGGTTTCCCGTCCGTCAGCTGGATGACATACAATACAAAGGTGAGTAAACTTACTGACTGATATTTTATTCGTGTTTTAAGAACGTCTTACGTTTCGAAATTTATGATTCTTGATTGTTAGTTTTAACTTTATATTCCATTATTACCTTTGCCTACGTTTTGCCCTTCAGGTTTTAAAGTATATTATTTTGTTTGGTTGCGATTTATTTCAAGATTTAGTTGTCTCATTCAAGTCCATTTTAGACCATGTACAAATTTTTACTGACTTGGTAGTACCTAGGTGTATGAGAAACATCTATAATGGTGTATGTAACTTTTGTTACCTGAGAAGTGTGAACTGTGTTTTCTAGAATGGATTCATGATAGCTTTGGTGTACAGGGTGTACCAAGGAAATCCTTCATTAGTAGGTACATTATGAAGTAATAGTCGGAATTTAATTTTGAAAATTTTGCTTTCGTAGTAATTTGATATGATCCAAAATATTTTCAAGTAAATTTCACTTCCGGTTATATCGGAAAGAGGCACTAACTTTGTTATTTTAAAGGGAATACCCTGTCGTAGTAACCGAACAAAAGAATATTTGAAATATTTAAAAACAGTTTGCTGTATTTACATTATATACAATTTTAGTGTGTGGGAATCACCACAGTACCATTAAAATTTCTAGTTAATTTAAAGGAAAGTTTTATAACATGAACCTACCCGAAAACTCCATCGTTAAGGAAATAAACTACTACCCTCAATTGTTTTTTTTAAACAGGGTTACAATAATAATTTTATAGGGTCAATAAAAATGCTCATTATTTAACCAAATTTTTACATTAAGTCGACATTAAAAACAATAAAGTTAGTGCCTTTTTCCGGTATAACTGGAAATGAAATTTATTTGAAAATATTTTACATGAACAGTTTATATCAAATTACTACGAAAGCGAAATTTTCGAAATTAAATTCCGATTATTACTTCTTAAAGTTCTAATGAAGAACTTCCTTGGTACAAACCAACAAAATTAAGCAAACGTAGATGTAACTAGATCGGCCTGAGGGAAGAACTACAGTAGGGGTTTAGGAGCTCCCTCGTATGCACTTTGATGATTCAGGTGAACCTGTACCTATCGTATTAAATAATTAGGGGGTATTATTTTTTAGATATCTGTTTTGGTTTGATTTTAGAACTACAGCCGCTTGTTTGAGCGTTTAAGGTTCTGCTTTGATAACAGATGTGTTTTATACATACTTCACTTATGGTTTTGTCTAAATTAAGGCGAAACTTTTTAATGAAGAAGTTAAGTAAGTTGACATACTCTGTTGTTCTGAACTGTCATAAAATAGAGACGACGTCCACTAAGACTAGCGTGTTTCGAAACACCTTATAATAGAGGCCACATTCACCAAGGTGACGTGTAATGCCAAACCAATAAAGGGCTATGTAGACTAAGCGCGACGTTTTCGATAAAAAAATATGAGAGGTTACGTGGTTACTAAATGTGCCCGATTCCTACCCCAAACAAACTATAAGTACACAAACTCCCGTGAGATGGTATCTTCAACAGATACTTTAACATGGCCTACCAATGTAGTCCATGGGCTTAACAGCATTTGAGGCTTTAGTCACAGTCAGGGTTCACGTTTGGCACGATTTTCCTTCTTCCAGTTCAAGAGAAGCATGCTTTAGTTTTGCCTACACACATCGTTAGTGCACGGTCTGACGAGTTAGCATTTTGTACCAACACACTATACCTACCAACCCTAAATTTTCTGGTATTATATAAAAAGGTTTTTGACTTCCTGAACCAAGGGCAAATGTAAATATATATAAGATGTATATAAATCATGAGGTTAACATTTTCTGCGTTTTCTTTGTTAGCACATATCGTAGGGAACTCTTAAACGAATGTATAAGTTACTGTATAATTAACACCACTAGACTAGACGATTCCCTTTATAGCCAAATTCTTCGTACTAAATAAATGAAGAAAAGTCAAATTTTGTTTGTTTTTCTTTTCTTATATTTTGAAAAGACCTTGGGATTCTTCTCCTTGCATGGTACCAATATTTACGTAGTTCGGCTCAAAAAGGGTAACCAATAACCTTATTAGCCGCATTCAAGCCAAAGTTTAAAAAGTGGTATGTCGTCGTGATCAGAATTGAGAAAGCTTCAAAAATGTCATTCAGAATAGGATGCCATTTAAAGTTGAATGGTGCTTTGTGCCTCTGCACAAGGGGTAACTCCTACCAGAACATACTAGAATCTCCAAACGAAATTGACGCATCTCAACCTTTTTTCTATTTATTCTTAATCTCCATATTTTGCGGGTAAGCATTTTTAGTTGATTTATGAAATAAGTGCGGAGCTTTTAAGGTGATAAAAAACAAAAAGTTAAGCAATTATTTAAAGTTGTCATAGTTACGGAAACCGTATTTGAAACTATATCATCCAACGCCTTTTTCGATGAGTTAGTAATTGACAATGTTAATCATTGCAAGTTAGAATACGAGGTGTCGTTAATTGTTTAAATTTGATTATTATGTTTCCGCGCTAGTTGTGTAATATTCGAAAATTTAAACAACTATTGCCGGCCTTGGCTTTTATTCCTCTAATGGGTCGTTGTTGCTGCTATTGTTATATGTTAATTACTCTGCGTTCTACTTTCGGGTTTATTTAAATTATTCAACGTATTTGAATTTTTTACAAGATACTCTACCGAATGTAATTAAGAACATATCGTTGTAAGTGCGTGAACGTACGTTGTTTCGGCATGATAGTACACTCTCTCGGATTGTCGGACCAATACGGGAATTTCAAGAGCAGTTTAAAATGGTAGATTGGGCGTAAAAACGCTGTAAATTGATCGGCACGCAGTTCGAATCCAAATCCGTTACACTGTGTTGGATTGGGCCAAAGTAATGTTTCTTAAAATGCGCTTTTCGAGTGTGGTAAGGAATTTTGGTAAACATTTCGTAGCCTGTATTCCACCCCGCCGTTAAAACTTCAAACAATTTTTGTAATTTACTTCTGTGTGTGTGGTGTTGTTCTTAGAATAATAACTCGTCGATGAGGTTGTTTGATAATTTGCACGGTTTAATTATCATCCGTCGATTTGGATGCTCAGTTCTTACCGAAATTCATTAAAAATTGCCGCAAGTGGCGAACTTCGCCAAATCACATAGGTACACGACCGGCTTAATATTTTCTGTCTCCTAATTGCACTGGTATTGTCACCATGCAATTACGTATAGCATCTAACAGTCACCTTACAAAGATCCACACTTTCTTTAGGAAAAACTACTTTTGCATTGCGATTGTAATGCAATATTGCAGACTACAAATTAATTTTATTGGAGTAATCTATGTGATGAAATGGATTTGAGAACTATTTCTGCTTACGAAACAATTGGATAATCTACTTGTAAATACTTATGGTAATAACTTGCCTCCTCAGTTTCATTCTTCTTCATTTGTACAGCTTCCCTTCCGGCAGCCAAAATATCGTTAAGTTCCTGCTTGACTCGCTCATTTTTGTCTAATATAGCTGCCTTTTTAATTTCTTCTGTCCTAAAATAAAAATATGTTGTAAAAAGGTAGAAAACGTAAAGTTACTGAAATCAGTATTGATATGTTTTCTATTAAGTTACTGTTCTAGATAGATCCTTCTGGTCTCCATTTTTTTCAATCTTTCCTTCTTCTCTTCTTCTTGCTTTTCCTTTTCCTCATCAAGAGTACCCTGTTTTATTTTTGAAGCATACTTGGCCTCTTCTTCAATGCTGTGCTGTTCAAGAAAGTCCTTCATCTCTTTTTGTTTTTCTCTTTCATAAATTACTTCAGAAAGTATTAGAGCACTGTTAAGTTCTTTTGGAGGACCATGCATAATGTATAGTTCTTTTCTCTTGTCTTTTATATACTGATGTCGTATTTCTTCTTGTTCCTTTCTCAGCATTAGAAATCTCTGCATTTTGTCTTCTTTAGATTGTTCTATTCTTTCTATGCGTTCCTTTTCTTTACGTTTGCGTATGTTCTATTTATTTGAAAATATTTCTTTAGTTAGAGAATTATATGAGATGTAACATCAAAGAGTTTAGTTACACTTTAATTTCCAATACTGAATAACCTTCGCAATACCAAGCAAGTGTAGGTGGCAAAACTGGTTCAAAAAATCTCAAAAATGGGAAATACCTACGTATGTTCTTGTAAAAAAGAAAGAAACTAACACGCGTTACAGTAATCGATGACAAGTGGTTACCTGAAAATGTATGAGAAGAACAAGAATACGACCCGGACTTAAAGAAGGTAATGGAATGGGAAAGAGACGGAAAAGGATGATGTCAAGAGTTGGTGTAAGAACTGTACCACCTGTGCCGTGAGTAATGGACCACAGAAGAGGCAAAGGGCGCCAACGTGTCAATACAACGACCCCTTCGAAGGAATCGCAATCGATGAGGCAGGTCCCTTCCCAGAGTGCAAAAAAGGTAGCCAGTAAATCGTGGTCGTTATGAACCATTTTGCCAAGTGTCTTGAAGATCCATCCACGAAAGGGACCGGGACCGCTATTCGCCTTTATTTTTGATAGCACACCCTTCATCTGTCCACGAAACGATAGGCCGAACACCAGCCATTGTCCTCTTTGGAAAGGAGCTACGACTACGGTGTCACCTAAAATTCGGCTATAAATCAGGAAATGATTTGGCTGGAGAAGATTATGTTACCAACCTCCGAAGAAAGCTTAACGATATCCACGAGTCGGTTCGTCGGCATACGCAAACTGCTTGTGAAACTGAACTGCTTAAAGAAAACTACTATATCAGAGCTACAACAGGTGGTTACCAAGCTGGAGATCTTGTTTGGTTGTCTAATCCTCGTCGCCGCCGTGGACTACCACCTTAGCTCTAACAAAATTGGGAAGGACCCTACGAAATAGTGAAGAGGATTAACGACGTGATCTACCGAATAAAGAGAACCCCAAATGGGTAGCCGAAGCTATTTTAAGCGCTTGGTTCCATTTGCCGGCGCAAATGAAGAGTAGGCGCGAGCCTGCTTATTAGGAACTATCCCTTCCGAGCCAAAATTCGAAGAGTTCATGATGGAAGGCCCCTATGTCAACAGGAGATTTGGAGTGACGCAAGAAATCCGACAAGACCTCTTTGCTGTTTCTAAGGTATATTCTCTAGCCCATTGCGTTTCAGAGGATGTCAGAATGAGCTGTGGTATCGCGTCCGAGTTCAGACATAGATTTGGTGTGTTGGAACATCTTGGAGACCAAGTACAAAAGGGAAGAAGACTGTTGTGCCTGCCTCACGCACGACGTAATATCTTTTATCTTTTACCTAGTAACTCAAGGTAGATGTTCTGATAAACCAACTTATAGAGATCATTGGGAAACACTAATGGAACTCCGTAAACAATTTCTAAAGAATAATGTACAGAAGCCGCCGATTCCGAAGTTTGGCTGGACAACTTATAGTGGAGGATCGTACGAAACATTATCGAAGTCCTGTTCTGCCGTACTGGAGTGGACATTTTGGTTTGTTGTAATAACCCGAATCGGACCAATCATGAGAAGACCTTGGATGAAATATCTTGAAGAAGGTGCAGTGTAGCGAACACGAGTATGCTTGTGTGCGATAAGGCACACTTGTACGCAAACTAACCAAACGATTAGCCGATTAGCCGCGGGCGATTTCGCTGGTGTGTGTCGTACTTGTAAATATGTGTATCGTATCTGCCTTCCTAGGAAAGCAATTAAGAGGTTCAGAGAGAAATAAACTAATCCCAACAGTCCCAACTATTTCACGAAAGTTCCACAAAGAAAGCAGAAGAGTATAAAAATAAGAGACGATCGCCATGAGAGTCATAAATAAATTGGCAGTCGTAGAAGTGGCTTCATAAATAAATCGAAAAGTGTTAAGTGTAAATAAATAGTGTGGTAAGTGATCTAGTAATAATTTAATAGTGTTTTTAAGTTTAATGCATAAGTTAGGTGCATTTAAACTATCCGGTCAGACACGGTGTGGGAACCTAGCGTTAACGTTCCGACAAAGACGGGTAGTGTTTATACTATCAGACCTATATCGCTTGTCATCAGACGTAGATTGCAACTATTAAGGAATAAAAAATTAATATTGCTGCTTTTCATATGAAATGGGCTCTTTCTCGTTAGAAGAAGTATGTATGATTGCCATGTTGTTAGACGAAGATGAGGAGCAAAGTCATCGCTACTACCGCTTCGGTGTTCATAAAATGTTAAAAAAGAAAGAAAGGCCCATGGAGTCTGTTTAGTAATTACCCTATTTCTTTCCAGGCGGTTTACTTTATTTTTCATTGTCGCTATAACGTTGGTCTTCCTGATCATACAAGAATTGAAATTGTTTAACACATTCAATTAATTTTTCGTGATCTCTCACGCTGATATAAATTGGCACTAAACCTAAAGCTTGTAAATTGTAACTGAAGATAATGTATATTATCCGGATCGTATAGTTTCAAACACAATTTTGCAAGTTCAGACACGTATCGTGTCAGACAAACATTCTTCTCAACAATGACGGACGGTACATGTATGACGCGGAACGTGTCTGAACGGAATCGATACGCTAAATATGAATACTTGTATAAGAAATGCATATAAGAATGTTTGTCTGACCAGATACGCAACGTTTCCGCAGGGTGTCTGACCGGATAGTATAAATAGACCTTTACTGTAAATAAATTGCTATTGCTGTTGTAAGTCTTTAAGTCTAAATCTGTTAAACCCATTAACATTACAATATGTACAATCCCAAGTCAATTAAATTAGCGAAAAGGAAGGGAAAATATATAATAATAGAGATAATCAAACCATCACGGTAAATCTCGCGTAGTAAATAAGAAGACACAATCGAGAAGTGTCATTCCTTTACTGCGAAGTCTACAAGCACAGTAATGGAAATTTTTGGAAGAGGATTTTTATTCGAAAAGGTATCACTGGAGCGGCTAAAGTATTATTAGATATTCGGTTGTGTATGATCCACTACAAGATTCTACCATCAATAATAAAATTTAATTTGTGGTTTTTGTTGATTAGCTTAATCAGTATTCTTTTATCTAGGCAATTATCGCTAAGTGATAAATGTTTAGTTTTTCAAGATTTCGTTGAATAATGGTGGGGCTCATTTTAATTTGAATTATGATAATGAAAAATTGATGAGAATATGTATATAAATATATACATATATGAAATGAAAGAGTACTGTGTAAAATTGGCATTCTTCACCACTAGATAATTCCACATACCCCACAGCTATATGGTGGGTCAGAGCATATGCTTTGAGCAGTAACAGAAAAGTTTCATAAATTAATGCTTGGTTAACATTGTGTCGAAACGGCCAGACGCGAATCACGATTTAGATATGATTGGCTCTCGTCAGCGCGTCGTAGGCTGCTCCGATAGAATAACAACCAAGCAGTGTCACCTCTTCGACAAAAGGGATTAGCCTTAATTCTTTGACAGAAAAGAGCAGGGAAACTTCAAATATTTCCACTTATTTGCTCAATTTAATTCTTGCAAAAGCTCTGAAACATCCTTAAACTCAGTATGAAATGTGCCATTGTAAGAAACCGAGAAGGTATTTATTAGAAGTATTTGGTTCCAGTTTGTATACATATACACAATAAAACGAGAATACCTAATTCTATGAAAAAAAGGCTTTCAGCTAAGACTGAAGGAATTAGTAGAGGAAATTCCAATAGTACTACTTGAATAAATGGAATGCATTTGAGATTGCATCAACATTAGTAGTGCTCATAAATGTGATGAGAGTGGTAAATCAGATGAATTAGTAATGAATAGTGATGAGTACTTTCGAATCAAAAAATTCCATTATTCTATTATTGCAATCATTCGAGATATTTCGAGAGGTTACAAAATCATTCGAATGATTAGTTGCGAAACATTAACTCGGTTCGTTGTTGCGTTGAGTAAAATTAATTCGAGCAACAAGCGATTCTGATTGCTATTTGATTCTATGCTGGTTGCTGATTTACGCATTACTCACACTTTTTCAAATCTCTCCTCTTTATTAATGTTGAGTAGTTACTGCTTACAGGTACAAATTGGACGCTATTTTAAACAAAATATTTATTGTATGTTTGTTATAGTTTTTTTATTAAATTATGTATTAGTCGTTGATCTGTTTTTGTTTTGTCTAATATGCCGCAATTAATCAACCAATGTAACAGCGCACGGCGAACATTCGAAAGAACGTATTCGAATAATAATTCGATTATGACCATCACTAGCTATGAATAAGGAAAGTGCTAAGAAAGCTAATAAATTTGTAGTTGAAACATATGTAGGTAGTAGGGTCCCCATTAGAAGACTTTCACATTAAGAGCTGTAACTCTTGAAATGGAAAAATATACACTGAACAATGAAGACGAATTAAAAGCGTTACCACAGTAGGTACAAGGCTTGGGCATTCTAACGAACAGCCGGCGCAAGTAGGTGGTTGAACGGAAGCCGTTTAATTGAGTAGCCGGGATTGTTGTAGAGGTCGATGAGAACAGCAGTTGTGCAAATTTTCAACACTGGAAAATTATTGTCTCTTTTGGAGCGAATATTTTATACTCAATAAATCTCATTTATAAACCATCTAATGAACAAACACCTGTAGGCAAATATACGAAGAACATAAGTCAACAACTTATATCACTGCCTATATTTCAGCGATTTATTTTACACGGTTATTTCTATTACTTCGCACTTCTGTCAATTGTAGCTTCACTTTGATCAGAACCGCCTGTATTTATAGTCTCAACTTTGATCCTGTCACAGTAACTTGAAAACAAGCGATCCTCCCGTCTATACTTGCAACAGACAAGTTGCCGTTCTTTTTTGGTCTTATTTGTCGAATTGTGGCTACGTGTAGTATGGTGTCTTGTGTGTGTCCGCGGGTCAATTTTTCCTAATCCTATGATTTAGTCTTTATTTTACAGTCTTTGAACCTTTTAGTTGTTTTTCATCTTCTCGATTATAGTCGAGATGGTGGTGAGGCTAATCTTTCGGTGAAACATTTAAAAAAATTATAATTTGAATAGAAACACTTGATTTTGAATTTGTTTCACTTATATTTATTTATTATTACTCTGACATGTTTCAGCCATTATGCCATTATCGAAGTTATTTAAAACTAACTTACAATTTACTTTACGCTATTTAAATAGGTAAACTAACTATCGACCTGGTTACCTGTGATCGATCGTAATAGAGGGGAAACCCCATAATCAATTTAAAAGTATTTTATGGTTATTGTTGGCTCTCGTTATCTCTAAAATTTTCAACAAGTCTAATCCTCTACTTTTACTTTGAATATGAGTCAGTTTAAAAATATGTGTATGTAATGTATGGTTGTTATTCATAAAATGTTAACCGACCATCCGGTTTGTCGTAAATATATTGCTTCGCAATTATTACATTCGGTTTTATTAACCCCGCTTTTTTTATTTTGTCGTTCCTTATTATTTAGTAACAGAAAATCCAAATTTTTTGTCAATAAAAACAATAGTTGTCAATAAAAAAAATTTGGGTTCTCTGTTAGTAAATTATAAGGAACGATAAAATAAAAATGAAAAAAGCGTGGTTTATGAAAACAAATGTATTAATTGCGAAGCAATATATTCAGGAGAAACCGGACTGTCGGTTAAAAAACTTATCATTAAACATAAATGTCAATAACTCTTAAATCAAAAAAATACGAATTTAGTACATTTTGTGAATAACAATCATGCATTAGATACAAATAATTTTAAACTGATTTATATTCAAAATAAAAGTAAAAGATTAGACTTATTGGAAATTTTAGGGATAACGAGAGCCGACAATAACCATAAAATACTTTTAAATGACCAAATTAATTTCGGGGTTTCCCCTCTATTACGATCGATCACAAGTAACCAGATCGGTAGTTAGTTTACCTATTGAAATAGCACAAAGAAAATTGTAAGTTAGTTTTAATAACTCTTCGATAATGGCATTATGGCCGAAACATATGTCAGAGTAATAATAAATACATATTTATGTGAAACAAATTCAAAACCAAGTGTTTCTTTTCTAATTATAATTTTTATAGGTTATGTTGAGTTACGTTTTAAATCATTTTTATATCTTGTATCAGTCATGCCGCTCTAAAATTCTATAGATTGACACAAACTTATCTTCACTAATTAAATTGCATTCACTTTTGACCAATCAAAGATTTTTAATATTCTTTTTATTCTCATTTCTTGTCATTTGATTTTGTGTTTTTTTTTTATAATCTGCCGGATTAAGGCTCATCAGGCGATTTAATGGTCTATTGACTTAATAATGTTTTAGCTTAATCATTTGTTACACTAAGTAAATTTGTACTATATTTGGTTACTGTGGAAAATAAAACGGTACGCGACGAGAGCCCCTCCGCGCGAAATAAAAGTGGGGCAGTTTGTAGGGGAGTGTCGCAACGAGTGGAATATAGGAGTCGGACACAAGTATTATAAGCGAACGGACATTAAGTCAGATGTGAATTTTGTTTCTTCTTTTAGTTTAACGTTATGTAATCAACCTTGTATTCTTTAATTTCAGTTGTTTTTTGATTAAACCTTGTTTTAAATGTACTAAGTGTTTTTATACGCGACATTTTGGTGCCGAAACCCGGGAAAACCGGGGACCTTTAAACGTAACGAGCAAGTGTTTAATTGAAAAACCAAACGAGTGCTGTACGACAGTAATAACGATAATAACGAAAATGGATGTCCAATTTAGAAAAACGTGTCGTTCCAAAGTTACGAGACTGATAAACGAAACAGAAGAGTTATTAAAAAACGAAACATCGATTGAAGATTTAGGGGTGATGTTAGACAGACTAATAGTGGCAAAAAATAGTTTAAAACAAGCAAACGAGAAAGTATTACCGAATATAAAAGAAGAAAAATTTGAAGAAGAATGCGAACAAATTCTACAATACGAAGATAAGGTGGCCATTGCGACTTCTCGGCTAAAGCAGCGGGTAAGCAGACCGAAAGAGGCGGTGACGAAGCCATCGATCCAGCGTGACGTAACGTCAGTAGAGGGAAGCCAGCAACCCCAACAAACAGTGCCGTGCCAAGAGCAGGGAGCAGGTAGTTCAAGTGCAACGAATATATCTTTTAACATGGTGAGACTACCCAAACTAAATTTAAAAACATTCGACAGTAATTTGCATGATTTTGTTCCGTTTTGGGAACAATTCCGGAGTGCCGTCCATGAGAACAGTTCACTTGATAGTTCCGCAAAATTTAATTATCTAAAATCGGTACTAACGGGAAGGGCTCTCGAAACGATTAACGGTCTAACACCATCCGAAGCGTCCTATAATGATAAAAAACGAATACGATAATAAAGAACCAATTGTTGATAGTTATATACAACAATTAATAAATTTAAGTACGGTAAAAGGAAAACATGACGTCACGGGGTTGCGAAAATTATATAACACCACGTCGGCTATCACACGATCATTAAACACTTTAGGTGTTTCAGCAGATAATTACGGGCTAATGGTAAAAACCATTTTATTAAAATCTTTGCCATTTCAATTAAAAGTAGAATTTAATAAACTATCGGAAATTGATTCGGATTCAGACGCAGATAGCGGTCAAGAAAGTAATGATTCAAATATAATTAAATGTGAGAAACAAATTGAGCAACTTTTGAAATTTATAAAACGCGAGGTAGATTCCATCGAATCTGCTCAAGCTACATCTACAAGCAGTGGCGTATCTAACGAAGAACGGCCCAGTTCTAGCAGAAATAAGAATGATAGATCAAATAATCCACGAACGGTTTCTGGACTTTTTACAAGTACAACGGGCAATAAATGCTTATTTTGTGAATCTAATACACATGATACATTTAACTGTCATAATAAAAAATTAACGATTGAACAAAAACGAAATATTTTGAAACGAAATTCGAGATGTTACAAATGTACTAAACCAAATCATCGAGCCCGCGATTGTAGAAACGACAGGTTAACGTGTCAAAATTGTAAAGGCAAACATTGTACCATAATGTGCGATCCAAACTACAAAAAACGTTTGGACGAAAACAGAAATCGGCCGAGAAACGCGCAAGATTCTAATACTAATAATGAAACAACCAATAAAGAAAATAATGAACAATCGGCAACATTAATAGCAAACGATGGTTGTTATAACGATGTATTACTTCAAACGGCGTGTGCATTTATTTCACCTACGAATGAGTTAAAACGAAATGAAATGTTTATACGCATGGTATTCGATGGTGGAAGTCAACTAACTTTCATTAGGGAAAACATCTCTAAAAAATTAAAGTTAAAGGTTGTGGGTACACATAAATTATCTATCATTCCATTTGGTTCTACGAATAAAGGCCCAGTGCAAAATTGTAACAAAATTGAATTTTATTTGCGAAGCCAATATACAAAACAATACGTTAAACTGCACGCAATCGAAGTTCCCGAAATATGTTTCGATGCTTTAAGTAGTCCACCTACCAATATTAGAAAATTAAAAGAATTCGAATTAGCTGATGCGAAATACGAAGGAAGAGAACCTATTAAGGGAATATCTATGTTGATAGGAGCTGACAACTACTGGAAATTAGTAACCGGTGAAACAGAAAAAATAATGACAGATTTAACGGCGGTAAACACTCTACTAGGGTGGACATTGCACGGTCCTACTCCTATGAATAGTTATAGCGTAAATACAAATATAATTACTGTTTTGCATGCGAATGCTCAAGACTCGATTCAAGAAGAATCTTTCAGTTTAAAGCAATTTTGGGAATTAGAAACAATCGGTATAGATAACCCTGAAAATTCAAATAGCAAGTTAAATGAAAAGTTTACAAAAAGGTTTTGTGAAACAAATATTATATTTCAGAACGACAGATATCAAATAGAATTGCCATGGAAATTAGAAAATTCTGAACTAAATGATAATTACAATCAAGCACTAATAAGGGTAAAGGCTTTAACTAGAAAATTAGCCAAAAATTCTAAGTTAATTGAATACAATAAAGCTGTTAGGGATTATCTACATTCAGGATGTGCTGAAAGGGCACCTAAAACTCAAATTGAAGGTAGGACATATTTCATGCCACATAGACCAGTATATAGGGAGGGTAAAGATACAACAAAAGTTAGAGTGGTATTCGATGCCTCTGCGCATGCACCAGGATTTGCATCTTTGAACGAAAGTTTATTATGTGGCGACAATTTGATTCCCGATCTAAATAAAGTGTTACTGAATTTTAGAATTGGCAGTGTCGGGTTATGTGCAGATATAGAAAAGGCATTTCTGCAGATTTCATTATCCAAAAAAGATAGAGATTCTCATAGTTTTCTACGGTACGAAACGGAAATTAAAGACGAAGGGAATTTACCAGACATAGTAAATTACAGAATGAAGCGTGTAACATTCGGGGTCACTACAAGCCCATTTCTCCTAACATCTACAATACTTAAGCATTTAAATGAACAACTAACAGAATATAGAGAAGCATGCGAGATATTAAAAGAGTCGTTCTATGTAGATGATTTTGTGTTTGCCGCAGAAAATGTAGATCAAGCCTTAAAAATATTCAATGATTCTGTCAAGATTATGAATACTGCACAAATGAAATTAAGAAAGTGGATCAGTAATAATGATTACTTAAGAAGCGTTTTCAAAGAGAGAAACGTACACAATGCAACTAATTGTCCAAAAATACTGGGTGTTTTCTGGTACACTTTACAAGATGAAGTAGAAATAAGTTTAGACTCGGTAATTGATTGTCTCGATGAAGACAATGAAATAACAAAGAGAAGTATTTTGAGAATAATATCAAAAATATACGATCCCTTAGGGTTTCTAGGCCCATGTACGATCATACCAAAAATATTATTACAAACAATTTGGAAGGGAAAATACGATTGGGATGGTATATTACCGCCAGAAATTCAAAAGGAGTGGAAATTTTGGATTAAAGATGTTAAAGTATTGAACGAATTTGCTTTTCCAAGATGTGTGGTCCAGAATCGCCAAACACCAGTACAGCTACACATTTTCGCGGACGCGAGTACAAAAGCGTACGGAGCTGTAGCATACATAAGAATATATGACAATCATGCTGGTCATTCAAATATATTTATGTCAAAGTCCAGGGTTGCACCGATTAAGCAAAGTGAAGATGAACTTTCTTTACCTAGATTGGAATTAACGGCAGCAGTTTGTGCCGCACGATTAAAAAACTATATAATTAAAAACGTCAAACTGAACGTAAGCTCTATACAGGGTGTTACTGATATAACTGCGGATATTTAAGGAGGTGATAGGGCAGTAGAAAATAAGAAAATTAAGCAAAACTTCGCAGGTCCTAAAGTTTACCGTTTTCGAGAAAAACGTATGTGAAAATACAGGCAAAACCGAGTACGGTCCTGTGTAAAACGTGTCCTCGATTGACCTGGTCGTGTGTAGTGGCAACGCTGTCTTCAATCAGCTGACGGTGAATGAGGTTACTCGGTTACTGTAACGTAAACAAGTGTGTTCGAAAATGGCGTTTAGTTCATCAGAATTTTGTGACAGTTGCCAAATGTGTTGCTTAAGTCAAAGCGAAAACGCACAGGACCGTATTCAAATTAATTCATCTTAAGATGTTTTTCAAAAATTTTGAAAATTTTTTTGTTTCTTCACCGCGCTGCTGTAGTGACCATTCGATTACATATTGCATCTAGTTGACACCCTCCAAAAATCCGTATTTATATCAGAACCACCCTGTATACATATGGACGGATTCCAAAATCACACTACATTGGATTAGCGCAAAACCAGAAAAGTGGAAACCGTTTGTAGCTAATAGAGTCCGAGAGGTACAATCGCTGACTAACGATTCTGTGTGGAGACATTGCCCAGGACAAGATAACCCAGCAGATTTGGTCACAAGGGGCATAAAAGTAAATAAATTAATGACGTCAGCTTTATGGAAACATGGCCCTAACTTTTTGCTCGGATCAGAAGACAATTGGCCTGAAGTTGACGACGAAGAAATGAAGGACTATCAAGAAAATTTTGTGTTGAATACACAAACCGTTGAAAATATGAACGAACCTTTATTTGATTTAGACCGATTTAGCAACATAGACAAAATTTTGAGAATAACAAGCTACATTCTACGATTTATTAATAACATAAAACTTAAACAACGAACCATTGGCAACTTAAGCGTTGATGAATTAAAGGTATCCGAGGGATACTGGCTTAAATATATCCAAAGCAAAGAATTTCCAACAGAGACCAAATCGCTAAAAGATAACGAGCCTGTACCTAAAACTTCTAAAATTTTATCATTATCACCATTTTTAGATCATGATGGAATAATGAGACTTGGAGGGAGGTTGCAACAAAGTGAACTCTCTTATGAAACGCAGCATCCCATTATATTACCAAAATCAAGCTCTTGGGTAACGAAACTTATCTATGAAACACACGAAAAATTACATCATGGAGGTGTAAATATTGTCTTGGCTGATATTCGAAAAAGGTTCTGGATCATTAGGGCTAGACAAAAAATTAAATCCATTTTAGCAAGATGTGTGACATGTAAAAAAATGAGAGGAAAACCTGGAGATACGCAATTTGCTCCTCTACCTAGAGACCGATTCTTGGCAAGCAGAGCTTTTGAATTTATAGGAACTGATTTTGCCGGACCTCTTTATATAAAAGGAAATGAGCAATCGAAGAAGGTTTACATAATGTTGATAACTTGTGCTGTAACACGCGCAGTACATTTGGAACTGCTACCGAACATATCAGCAGAATGTTGTGTCAGAGGTTTGCGTAAATTCATGTCAAGAAGAGGAGTTCCAAGCGTAATTTATTCCGACAATGCAAAAACTTTCAAAAGAGCAGCCTTAGAGCTAGATACACTTAACGCCTGCCTAAAAGATACAACTGTTCAGTCTTTTGCCTTAAAAAATCGTATTGTTTGGAAATTTATTGTTGAAAGAGCCGCGTGGTGGGGCGGATTTTGGGAACGTCTTGTTAAGACCGTAAAGGATTCCTTAAAATTTGGTATTGGTAAAGCTATTCTTGGATTTGACGAACTGCAAACAATGCTTACTGAGGTGGAAGCGATTGTAAATTCCAGACCCTTGACGTACATTGATGACGATCCAAATAATATATGTATATTAACGCCTCAAAAATTTTTGATAGGTGACGCTATATCCGACATAACTAAAGATATTCGCACGACTATAATTAAACGTAATGACATTCTGACGCGTCACGAATATTTATCACGGAAGAGACGGTAAAGTGCGTGCTTGTGAAATCAGACTTCCTAACGGAAAATTATTGAAACGCCCGATTAGACTTTTATATCCGCTAGAACTAGAATCGGAAAATAAAGTACTCCGTATTTCGGGGCCCGAGGATTGTGTGGAAAATAAAACGGTACGCGACGAGAGCCCCTCCGCGCGAAATAAAAGTGGGGCAGTTTGTAGGGGAGTGTCGCAACGAGTGGAATATAGGAGTCGAACACAAGTATTATAAGCGAACGGACGTTAAGTCAAATGTGAATTTTGTTTCTTCTTTTAGTTTAACGTTATGTAATCAACCTTGTATTCTTTAAATTCAGTTGTTTTTTGATTAAACCTTGTTTTAAATGTACTAAGTGTTTTTATACGCGACAGTTACTTTTCCTTTTAAAATTTTCCTCGCATTTCGTTTTGTATACAGGGTGTACCAAGAAAGACCTTCATTAGAACTTTATAATCGGAATTTAATTTTGAAAATATCGCTTTCGTAGTAATTTCATATGAACTTTTTAACTAATATATTTTCAAGTGAATATGCACCCACTTCGTTATTTTAAGTGGAACACCCTGTATTTTTTCGTACCATTAAAGTTTTTATTTAATTTAAAGGTAAGTTTCATAACATGAACCCACCCGAAAACTCCATGGTTTAGGAAATAAATCACCATCTTCAATTTGTTTTTTTAAAAACAGGGTTTCAAAAATAATTTTATAGCGTCAATAATAATGTTCATTTTTGAACCAAATTTTTACTGTAAGTCAACTATTGAATGATGTTCGAGTAACAATTTTGTCACATTTCCCATGTATATAAAGTAAATCTAAAGTTTCTGCGTTTGTGTAATTTCCGACCTAGTTTTCCATTTTAATTTAATGTAATCTTCTATCCTTTGTGATTCAGAAAGATCACACACCCTCAAAAAATTATGTTTATGACACGAATAGTGCAATATAATACAAAAACATTCAACAATTAAATTGACAATTCAATGTATGGCCGACATTTACAATAATCAGTGATATTTCTTTAATGGTAAATTACAGGTATAGGGTACTTAGACCAAACATTTCAGAATAAAATTCTACTTGCGAATATGAAAAAATATACAGGGTGTTCTATTTGAAATAAGAAAGTTTTTGTTGTCTGAAGTTCCCAATATTTAGATTATTTTTTGAACATCCTGTTTACCTTTCGAAAAATGTTTTCAGATAATACCAAAGATCGTTCAATAGTTGACTTACAGTAAAATTTGTTAAAAAATGAGCATTATTATTGACGCTATAAAATTACTTCCTAAAACTTTAAAAAAAAATTGAAGATGGTCGTTTATTTCCTAAACGATTGAGTTTTCGGGTAGGTTCATGTTATGTAACTCACCTTTAAATTAACTAGCAATTTTAATGGTAGGATAAAATACAGGGTGTTCCATTTAAAACGACAAAGTTAGTGCCTATTTTCGGTATAACCGGAAGTGAACTACTTGAAAATATTTTGGATAAAAAGTTCATATCAAATTACTTTCAAAATAAAATGTCGATTATTACTTCTCAAAGTTCTAATCAAGGACTTTCTCTTGATACACCCTGTATACCTATCTTAGCACGTGGCTGGCTTGTTTGGTTGTATTAATCTCTTCCTTGCTGGCTACTCATACCGTGCATTTTATGTACGAAGGGTCTTCTTTACGCCAAGATGCCCGCCTGGAGGACCGAATCTTCAGGGCATGGTTTTCGGAATGAGATACAGCGTCCTTATGGCCAAACGAAATCGTACTTCTGCAGTTTCTCATTCCTTATGACTCAGAAGCCATTTGAAGGCGGCATAGTCAGCTAAAAAACCTCCTTCCACACAAACACTTATAGAAATCCGCTGTTTTTACTACTGCTGTTGATTTCCGCCTGGTGACACAATCGTTCAGTTCCGGAATGGATAGCGTTCTGTATTTGCGAGTACATCGCCTACGGGCGGTCTGCAAAGTTTCCGACCTCAACGTGAAGATGGCAGCACTCGTCAATAAAAGTCAGGGAATGTAGTTGTGCATCTGTTGACAGCAACACATCAAAGTTTCAACCATTTTTGGGACGCGCAGTTTTTATTTGACAGTCGTTTGAGTGAGTCGATATGAGTATTTTTATGAAAATGGAAAAAATTGAGTATCGAGCTGTCATAAAATATTTGTTTTTGAAAGGGAATACGCCTACGCAAATCAAAGATGAGTTAGACTGTGTACAGGGACTCTTCACCGTCATTTACCACAGTGAAATTTTGGGCAGCTAAATTTAAACGTGGCCGTAAGAGCTTATGAGATGATGAACGTTGGGGACCTCAAAAAACTGTAACTACTGACGATAACATCGCTAAAGTTTACCAAATGGTGTTAGACGACCGCCGAATTAAAGTGAGAGAGATAGCAGAGGCAATAAATAAAAATGTCCAAAGAACGTGTTTGTCACATACTCGTATTAAATCAAGATCTAGGCATGAGAAAGCTGTCCGCGCGTTGGGTGTCACGTTTGCTAACGATAGCGTTAGACCAAAAACGTGTTCGAATGAACATTTCCAATGCTTTGTTGGCGCAGTTTAGGCGCAATACGAGTAAATCGGAGTTTTGGCGCCGATTAATTACTGTAGATGAAACTTGGATACACCACTATACGCCTGAAACAAAAATACAGTCAAAACAGTGAGTGGACTGAAAAGGGGCAACCGGCTCCAAAAAAAGCAAAATCTGTTTTTTCGGCTGGGAAAGTGATGGAGACTGCTATTTGGGATAGTCATGGGTCATGAATTTTTCCTAATCGATTATCTTCAAAAAGGGAAAACCATTACAGGAGTATACTACGCATCATTACTTGATGCTGAGCTGAAGGCAGAAATTGCTGATAAACGGCCACATTTGCAGAAAAAGAAAATCCTGTTTCACCAAGACAACGCCCCGTCCCATCTCACACCTCAAAAGTTGCCCTGGCGAAAATCCATGAATTACGATTTGAACTGCTTGACCATCCACTTTATTCACCAGATCTAGCCCCAAGCGACTTCTTTCTGTTCCCTCAACTAAAAACTGTGCTCGGAGGACAAAGATTTTTGTCAAATGAGGAGGTAATCACCTTAGTGAACAATTATTTTGCAAAGAAGAACGCCGAGTACTATTTGGATGGATTAAAGAGATGGGAGCATTGCTGGGAGAAGTGCATAGAGTCACAAGGAGACTATGAAGAAAAATCAAAATAAATTTTAAGATAAAAATTCTTGTATCAATGTTAGGTCCTAAACTTTTCAGACCACCACATTGACACTGCTGGTATCGTCGTCTAGAATAAACTTCCCTTAGGCAAATGATAATTAAATATAAGCGTGGTAGCGAGAGTTTACTTCAATTTCTGGAGTTCATTATGCCAATCCCACTCCCAACAGAATCGTCTGCTAGCTTCAGTCGCGTCTGGGGCTGGGCAATACTGGGAAATCCGTGAACATATCGTAACGTATACTTATGGTAGGTGCAAAGTTCAAGGAAGATTCTGACTTGGTTTACACCAGTTACTACGGGCTACTCCTACAAAGCCCTCTTTTCAGCGGATCAACTCAATCCGGTGTTTGAAACACCTGCCACAGATAGTTGACGGTCTATTGGAATAGCTGACATTTCTTGGGTCTCAATTTCAAATGTTCACACGATAATCTTCGATTATATATAGTACTTTCTCCAAATTCTTCAGGTGGTCGTTGAAATTTTTCCCCACCACGATGATATCGTCGAAACAGACTAGACATGTCTTTCCAATTAATTCGCTCAGGGCCGTCTCTATGAACCTTTCAAACGTGACTAGCCCGTTTCAGAGATCGAACGGCATCACTTACAACAGCAATTGTCCTGTACTAATGAAGAGAGAATTCTTTTCTTCATCCTTCAGCCAGATCCACTTGCCAGTATCCACTATTGAGGTCCAAAGTTGAAAATACCGTCGAACTGCTATCCCTTTTTGTCGCATTATTTGGCTGTCGATAATGCCTCGAAAAGCGCGTCTTACTTTTTATTATTTCTCAGCCTCCTCCGTCTTTGTCAACAGTAGTCTCCTTGGTCTCTGGTGGATAGGCAGCGCTTCATCCTTATTTAATTTATGTACGACGACCTTGGCTCGTCCTACTTTGCCGGGTTGTAATTCGAATGCGCCTTGGTATCCTTTTTATTCGATTTTCCTCGTCAAGACTGTATTTCTCGCTTGTCTGATTTAGTAACTCCAGAATAGCTCTTGGGTGACGCCTAACGTTGCCTATTCCCATTCGTAACCTTTTTCCTTGTAGGGTAAGAATTTTGAGCTCCTAGCCATTTAACAGCAAGGTCCCGTTTTGGAAGTTCGGGCACAGGTCATTCCTCTTTAAAACGTCCAGACTTCTTCTTCCGCCACCAGAACGCAGTGTTAGAAGGAGGTCTTTCCTGCCATGAAGTTGATGTACCTTTCACTGTTGGCTAATACTGACTCTCCCGTGGCAGTACGTAGCTTAAATCAAGCTGGAATACCTGTTGTTTTGCATTACATTTCCTTGAAGACAATTAAGTAATAAGAAGGCCCATTGTGAAAATCGACTTATAAGATAAATTGAAATCTGTTGGAATATATAATTTAGGTAGTACGAGTACTGTCTATTTTTTATCGATAACAAAGTATTTCATGGAAATAATTAACAACGGTAATTTTAAAACTTTAATGGGAATTAGTTCATTCAACCAACCACAAGTTACCTCAAAAATATTTTTTTCTCACTAATTTGAGTTAACTTGTAGTTGGTTAACTGAATTTACTCGCATTCATGTATTTTTTTTTATTTCTCACCTCAACTGAATTGTCCCAATGCTGAGTCATAGCATTAGAACTTTCTTTAATATAGTTTCTGTGGTCGATTTCCTTTTGTATGGCTTCAGCTTGAAACCGTTTTCTGTTTAAATGTCCTGTAATATTTTTCCATGCTTTTGAAGTAGCATGAAGTGCAAATTTCCGTTCATCTGTTTTCATGTGCTTTAATGACTTTCCTGTCGGAACATACCAGTGTGTTTCCATGCCCCTAAACGCAATTTATCATAAAAATACATTAAAATGTCAAAATATAAGTGTTTACGGAAGGAAGAAAATAATCCCTCAACTAAAGTGATAATAACTAATCAGTTCAATTATTGAAAAATTTTAGGTACACCAGCTGTAACTTTCCGAAAGAATAAACTTTGAAAGTTTGCTGTAAATTAAAACTATGCTCTAAAGTTTTTTTGAAACGTATTCACTCTGATAGCAGATAGTCTTAAGATTTCGTCACCGTCTTGTAATAGTTTAACAATAAATAGTGTAATAAATTTCATTGCACAATGATAGCAATAAAATGTAATAATTAAAATTAAATAAAAATTAGCATTGATTAAATAAGGATTGCTCAAGATGCTCCAAAAATATAAAATTTTATGTAATTCTAAAAAACTTTCGAAGTGAAGTGTGCTCGTTGAATGACTTTTTTCCTCCGGTCTTCGCTTCACCTGGTCTGCAACAAATAGGCGATGGCAATAATACGGTGCGCCCATTGTTTAGTATTAAACAAAGTCGCGTTCAGAAGCAAGAAGAAGTGCTATTAGCAGAAAACACGTGTCCCAACAAATGATTGAAAAGATTAAAACAGATCTGCTCAGAAGCCATCGAAAATCAAAACATTAACAAACAAAAACAAAAGGAAAGGTATGACAAGTGTTGAAGCAGGAAGTTTGAATTTCCTATCTTCTGCTGTACGCCAACTTAATATAGTACAGCTGATTTTTGATTTAATCCAATAAAGAGACTAACACTCTTTTTTCGAAAGTATCAATTTAATTAAAGGAAACTATTCACAAGTTAAAATACATATATACAGGAAACAACAAAACTAAATTAATGACATGAATAATGATGATGAACCTCACTTGAATTATTAGAAAACAAATAGTCGATGTTGATGGTCAAATGTAATCTCTCTTCACCTCACTGCTACAGCAATTTATAGCACAAGAACAAGAAGATAGATAATTCAACTAAACCAGGTTAGAAAAGGAAAGACAATTACAATACAGTCAGAATGACAAGAAGTAGTGGTAGTTACAAACGACTGGAAAGTCCACCCTTAATAAACAATACCAGGAATGGTAGATTACTACTGACCTGCAATGTTGTTAAAATTCCTAAGAATATACCTAACTACAATGAATATAAAGTAAATATATTGAATTATGTTGAGAGGGATAATAGTCGAATTCAGGTACCTTAATGTATAAAGAAAAATAACCCTCTTTGACGAAAAGAATATCTACGCAGGTAACAAATGCGACATAACTAAACCTAAATTGAAACTATGTATTTAAAATTAAACAAATTATAAATTTGAATACACGAATATATATCTCAATTTCTTTTTTTTTGTTTCGACGATACGACGACGGAACATGCCGCCCGCCATTGAGTCGCTTGCGATCAATATTATTGAATGTCATTGTTCCTTTACTTCTATTGGAAGTATTGCCACTTTCTTTATTGACCGTTTATATTCACCACCACGCGTTTTCACAGTAACTACTCGCACGATACCATCATCTCCAGGATGCAGTTGAATAATTCTTCCCAAGGCCCACTGGAGCGGTGATAGGTTGTCCTCTTTCAACAGGACCATCGATCCAAGTAGAGTTTTGGCTGATGTTGGTTGATGCCACTTTGTTCTGGTTATCAATTCATTCAGGTACTCCTTGTGCCACCTGTTCCAGAAATGTTGCTTGAGTTGTTGCAGGTGTTGCCAATTGGACAATCTGTTGGTTGGAGTATTGCTCCAGCCTGTATCTGGTATGCTTGTGAGCGAATCATTGATTAGAAAATGACCAGGAGTAAGGGCGAGGAAATCATTAGGATCAGATGATAAAGGTGTCAAAGGACGGGAATTAAGAATTGCCTCAATCTCGATGACATGCGTATTGAATTCTTCAAAGGTCAATAGTGTATTACCTACTGTTCGAAGAAAATGACCTTTAAATGATTTTACAGCACTTTCCCACAATCCTCCATAATGAGGAGATCGCGGAGGATTGAAGTGCCAGTTTATGCGTTCATTTGCCAAATTGTCTCCAACGATTTTATTATATTCGTTTGAAGTGATAAAATTGTACAAGTTCTTCAATTCGTTATTTGCACCGACAAAGTTTGTCGCGTTATCGGAATAAATATTTTTACATTTTCCGCGTCTGGAAAAGAATCGTTTTAAAGCGGCTAAAAATGCCTCAGTTGTCAAGTCGCTTACGATTTCCAAATGAATTGCCTTCGTAACAAAACATATGAAAATGGATACGTAAACTTTAATTTTATTTCGATTACGATGCTTCTTTTCTTTTATGAAAAATGGACCGCAATAGTCAATGCCGATATTTAAAAACGGCCTTGATTGTTTGAGTCTCTTTTGTGGCAAATTTCCCATAAGATGTTCTGTTTTGGTGACACTGAAGCGAAAGCATTTAATGCAAGAATGGATTATACGTTTAGTCGTATTTTTTCCGTTTAATGGCCAAAACTGATTTCGTACTTGATACAGTGTGTTCTGAATTCCCGAATGCAATGATTTTTCATGTATATCCTTGATTATTAAATCAGTTACATGATTACGTTTAGGTAGAACTATCGGATGTTTCGCATCAAATGATAAGTCTGCATGTTTTAATCTACCTCCTACACGAATTATATTGTTGTTGTCTAAAAAAGGACTTAGTGTTTTAAGAGCGCTTTTTTGATTTACTGATTTGCATCTTTTCAAATCGTCGATTTCGCGAGAAAAGACTTGATTTTGTACCATTTTAATAACAGTTATCTTTGCGTGTTGTATTTCGTCCACTGTAAGAAATTCTGCAACTTTCTTAGTTTTATTTACACAATTATGAATAAATCGCAAGCAATGAGCAATTACACGATATAATTTGGTTATAGACGAAAATCTATTTAATATACTTGTGTCAGTTAACGAAATGTTTAGGATTACATGTTTCCAGACTTCTAGTAATGGAACCCTTTGAATAGGAAAATTAGGCCAATATTCTTGCTGTTTGCGCAACCATTCAGGACCATTTTTCCACATATTGTTTTTTAAAAAATCTGTAATTGATTGACCTCGCGATATAAAGTCCGCTGGATTTTCTTTTGTGCGGGCATGTCTCCATTGTAAAGGATTCGTAACTGATCTTATTTCTGATACTCTGTTTGCAACAAAGGTTTTTAAACTGTTTGGTTGTGTATTAATCCAATTAAGTGTGATGGTGGAATCTGACCAAAAAAATGTTTCATCAAATGTAATAGGTAGGGCTGATAAAATGATTTTGTATAATCTTGCTAATAGTAGGGCGGCACATAGCTCTAGTCTAGGAATAGTAATTTTTGAATTTAAGGGAGCAACTTTACTTTTGGAACTAACTAATTGTGTAAAACATTGGTTCTTATTATTAACCGACCGTATGTATATGCATGCACCATATGCAGATTCGCTAGCATCGCAAAAACCATGTAGTTGTATATTTACAGCTTTCTTAATTATTAAGCATCTTTCAAACGAAAGTTCATTTAGAAGATGTAGTTTATTTCTGTGATATTTTGTTTTTCAAGATGCAAAAGACTATTATGTTTTTTAGGACATTTTTTACACGGTCCGCATATGCATACAGTTGAATTATGACCCCTTCGAAAACAATTAAAACAAAGGTTTTCTCTTTTTACCGCGTCTAATCTTTCAGGTATTGTTAATTTTAAAAATCTTGCGCATTTGAATATTTTATGTGAACCATTACAAAAACTGCAGTGATCACCGTTTTGTGTTATGCTTAATATATTCTTTTTGTTTGAATTCGTATTGGCCCCTTGACGAAACTTTGAATTATTTTTATTTTGCTCAAAAGTATTATTATTTCTTATATTGGTTGATTCTAAAATGTGACAACGTGCCTTTAAAAAATCCATAAATTGAATTAATGTTGGTTTCTCTTTTGGGTTTAATGATTTTTCCCACTCTTGGTGAGTTACTCTGTCGAGTTTTTCAGATATACAAACGATTAGAATTGAATTCCAAGAATCAACATTTTCTCCTAACGCTTTTAAAGATCGTATGTGTATATTTGTATTGTCTAATAATTGTCTCAGACTTGATGCACATTCTCGCGTACATGCAGGTTGTTTAAGTAGATCCCTAATATGTTTTTCAATAATGACCCTCTTATCATCATATCTGTCGATTAATGATTCCCATGCAATTGAATAGTTATCCTCGGATGTTTCTATAGACTGTATGACTACTGCGGCCTCGCCCTTTAAACATGCTCTTAAATAATGCAATTTTTCAATATTGGTAATGTGTGACTTTTTGTGAACCATTGAATTAAAGGTATCGTAAAAACACGTCCATTTATCATATGATCCGTCAAAGGAAGGCAATTCAATTTTTGGCAGACGAACGTTACTATTTGCGTTTTCTACGGTATTAGGATTTTCTGAAATAACCTTTTCACTTGACTTTGCTGACTTGGGAGTTTTAAGAAAGCTACGCGCTGCTCTTACTGTTGAATAATACAACTTTTCGAATTCATCTTGATATTCGTCGTGCTCTGGTTTATCGTCTAATAATACTATTTCAGTATGAATAAGATAAAATTGATCAAGATAACCGTCAATCTTATTAAGTCGGTTGGTAACTTCATCATAATCATCAATTGAGATAGTAGTTGTTGAAAGAAAATTAGAAAGAAGGGTTAATTGTCTTTTTAAATTTGCGCGTTGCACCTTATAACGAGCTAAAGATTCAGTGTCAGACATGTTGAAGCTACTCTTAATTCGTTAGGAAAATGAAAGGTAGGAAATAGATAAATCAATGATTGCCACAAACTTACTTGTTCTTTGACGAAGATGTTGCTGATTTTGTGTAGATTTCCAAGGAGTAACCTGAATAGAATTGAACCTTGTTGATGATGATGATGATGATTAAACTTCGTACCCTGAATTGTCGCCTCTGGATGAATGATTTGATGCTTTGTATTGATGTATAACGTCTATTGGTTCCGCGAAATGTTTCTTACACGTGTTTTATTTTGCACTCGACTGTTGCATTCAATGTATTTTGCATTAAACTGTCTGTTAAGATGCACTGTATATGTTTATTGCACTAAACTGTATGTTGAATGCACTGTATATGTTTGTTTCACTAAAATGATTGTTGAATGCACTGTATTTTTTTTTATTTTTACTTGTGAACTAAACGTATTGGAACACCTGTGGTCTCTGGAACTGATGAATCCACAGTTGCTGTATCCGGCTCGAAGGACCAAAAAATGTTGAAGCAGGAAGTTTGAATTTCCTATCTTCTGCTGTACGCCAACTTAATATAGTACAGCTGATTTTTGATTTAATCCAATAAAGAGACTAACACTCTTTTTTCGAAAGTATCAATTTAATTAAAGGAAACTATTCACAAGTTAAAATACATATATACAGGAAACAACAAAACTAAATTAATGACATGAATAATGATGATGAACCTCACTTGAATTATTAGAAAACAAACAGTCGATGTTGATGGTCAAATGTACTCTCTCTTCACCTCACTGCTACAGCAATTTATAGCACAAGAACAAGAAGATAGATAATTCAACTAAACCAGGTTAGAAAAGGAAAGACAATTACAATACAGTCAGAATGACAAGAAGTAGTGGTAGTTACAAACGACTGGAAAGTCCACCCTTAATAAACAATACCAGGAATGGTAGATTACTACTGACCTGCAATGTTGTTAAAATTCCTAAGAATATACCTAACTACAATGAATATAAAGTAAATATATTGAATTATGTTGAGAGGGATAATAGTCGAATTCAGGTACCTTAATGTATAAAGAAAAATAACCCTCTTTGACGAAAAGAATATCTACGCAGGTAACAAATGCGACATAACTAAACCTAAATTGAAACTATGTATTTAAAATTAAACAAATTATAAATTTGAATACACGAATATATATCTCAATTCCTTTTTTTTGTTTCGACGATACGACGACGGAACAACAAGCATACAACCTCAACAATACCAAATCAATGACCTCGTCTATTTGAAGTAAACTATCGGTAGAAAAAAACGTAATAGAAGGACCATTCCCAATAAACAAGGTTATAAGCGATAGGAACTATGAAATATTTAATAAAATAATAATACAAAATTGGTCGTCAACTACGAAGAACTCATAAAACAAAATTCATTTTGGCTGGTCGCCCTGATAATACAACTGCTTCCTACACCGACAATCAGCACTAAATTCAGCACCGAATTTTAAACACAAAATCTTGGTAACCTCCACCTAGTAGATACCTATTCAATTTATTCCGTTGTGGGATACAAAAATGAAATTACTCTCATACGCTAAGAAAATATATAGCATAGAAAGCACCTTATATCAGGAATATAAGGACACCAATTTATGCATAGCACTCTACTCATGCAACAATTAAAAGAAGTCAAAAAACTTCTCATTAACCTGGAGATGTATTTTTCTGATAACTCCAGGATAAGAAACAAACAAGACCGGATTAACTTCATGCAGAAAACTAACACTGCAATATCATCCACCATAAGGTACTTCAATTAAACCATCGAAAATCTCGTAGGAAATGAAAAATAGTTTCACGAACAACTTGTAACAATTACAGAAAACATCAACTCCAATAGCGTAAAAATAAAGGAGACCGAGATCAAGATGAAGTTATTGAATACCGCTCTCATGCTGACTGAAGCTATCAACGAACTTCGGTTCAACATTAAGCAAATCCTTACCTATGCGATATACAGTAAAGAAAATATTCTCGCCATAGAAATCCTCAAAGAAACCAACCCCAAACCCATATTAAAACAAATACAAACAAAAACTGACATTGACTTCCCATTTTCTTTTGAAATTAAGAATATCATCAACTAACAAAAATTAATAAAATCAAGAATAAGAAATTAATTGCCCTATTTAAGCTTCCACTTGACGATAAAAACGCGATTAGCCTCCTTCGGGTATTCTTGATCGCTTTCAAAAGCAAACTTCAAAATCATTTTAATATATTGTTGCCAGATTCAATTTGCTTGGCTTTAGATGACACAATCACGTTTTGTTACATTAAATTCGCTTCAATATTTAATAATGATAAATAGCTATTATTTTGGAATATATTTAAAGTATCGTTCGTTAGACAAACAGTCCGCTTGTGAAGCAGATCTTATGGTAAAGGGTAACTGGTCCAACAAGTGTGACGTGGTGGCCTCCCTCGAGGAGGACCACATTCAACTCTTCGATGGCCAATGGTGGTTATTGCTGCTCTTAAATACCGCAAAATTTACATACAAATGCCAACGGGACCCAATACAACAAGCTACACTCAGTCCGATTAAGATGCATCACCTCTATCAGGAGGATCTAATTCTAAACAAGCATAGATTTCAATCCCATCTTCTCAATCACTTCTCAAGGATGGTTCTGGCCGACGACCGGACTTCTAAGTATCGTACTTATTATCATATGCTGTACGTACTAAATAGCTCAAACCCCAACGCCAAAACTTGGATCAGAAATGTCCGAAGCACTTTTCGATAACAAAGTTATCTTCTTCAGGGACTGAAGTTCACTTCTTCTGATCCAAGTTTCTGATTCCAGTTTCTGATTCATCATATGCTGTGTGTGCCCGAAATGCAAATTGCCAATTTTCAAACTTATGCATAAACATAAACAATACAAACAAACCTAAAGCCATAATAAGCAGAACACCCTCCTACAGGACTTAACCGTACAATCGACCCACCGTCCTATGCTGCATCTGCTCCGAATTTGAACACTGAAATCACACCAATAACAACGGTAACCGAAGAAGAGGAAGACATGGTCTCCAAGTCCGAAATCCATTTTAGAAAACGGAATTCAAGTTTTGTTCTATATAAGACTAAATAATTTAGGTATCCTTTAGAAAACGCAATATATCATTCTTGCTTTTTCCATTTATCATAACTATAAGTAAGTTGAATATTTTAAACTACAATATTGAAAGACTGATTTAACATTTTAAACTACAATATTGTACCTTAGTTTCCTAAGACTGATTTCTAAAATTATCATAATCTTACCTATAATTTTTCAAAATTTTGCGTATACATTTTTCTTCAAATACATATAAAAGTTTTAAGTTAGAGGGAGTGTTATGTCTTGTGTTACGACTATGTGATTACTTTTACTCCTAGTTAGGTAACCTATATAAGGCCGTTCTAACCTAATTGTAGCCAGTCTTAATTTTCGTTTACTGCAAATAAAGTGCAAATAAGTTACAGTATTTGTTTCAGTCGATATTAAGAAACTCAAGTTTATCGTAATCATAAGTATCGGTTCCTGGTGAATGTAAGTGATACTTTTTGTTATCAAGTGAAAAACATCTTCCTGTTGGATTATACGAATTAATGTTTGGTGCTTAGTGCTACAACATTAGTGCATCAATCTGAGATTCTACGGGTATACATTCAACTTAGTGGGAACATTATCTGGTCTGACGATCAACCTTTAGAATTTGGCGAGATCCTCAGATCCAGTGATGAAAGTAGATTTGAATAATTCCGGGCACGGGTGTTAGGGGAACAACACTCAAATTCCATCATCGGCAAGCATACCGAACACGGGCTTTAAAGGAACAGGACGTAATATGCCCTCACCTGAAATAATTCAAGCTAGGAAATACTGCGCAATGGAACCAGGAAAATACCGAACACGGACATTAAGGGAATACCACGCAAAATGTTCTCACCGGAAAACAACTACCATCATACATAAAAATGTACATAAATAAATAGTATTCAAATGTAGAGTAAACTCATAACAATTAATATTAATAAAGTAATTGTAAATTTGATAGAGAAAATTGGTCACTCAGTGAAACAATTCATCTATTGTATATATAGAAAAAAACAAATAAAAACCAGATACTTGCACAAACTAAAAAATATTATTAACAATGAAATATCGAGAAATATTTTGCATGATGACAGCAATAGCTTTTTCCTCATTGATTTAAGGTAATTTGTAGATGGTTCTTGAATTTAATTTATATTAATGTATTTAAAAAAAAATTAATATTGATTCATAAACGAATTTCTTTCGAACAACTGTCTTCACCAAGTACAAAGGAAAATCTTCATTATCATTTTATAAACTATATACTTAATATAACTGATAGGATAAATAATATAGATGATCAAAACTAAATATAAGCACCATTTCTGTAAATAAATTGAATTTAGACGCTCTATTAATTAATAATAATGAAAAAAATGTATTTGTTACAAAATAGTGGTGGAGTAAACCAAAGTAATTGTAAAAATTGCGAAGCAATTTATATCTGACAGACGGGCCGAGCTTTAGAACGCAGAATATTAAAGCATAAAAAATCAACTTCCCAAGAAAATCCTTGTATTGGTTTCGCAGAACATTGTATAACCAGTAACCACGATACAGTTCTAGATACTGAAAAACTCCTTCACAATAGCAATAGAGGTAGATTATTAAATTTACTAGAAATGTTTGAAATTAATAATGCTTTTCTTTGCAACAAACACTTAACTAACCACCAGACTGATTTTATTTCATCCCCACTATTAAGGACTAGTACTACCTAATTTAGTATTTATGCTCGATTGTAAGACACATAGTTTTAGTATTATCTGTACTGTTTTGGTAAAGACTTAAACGCCGAAACGACTGTCGTCAAGATAAATAAAAAATTATCGTGAAACTACCAAGTGCGCTTTATATTCTGATTTGTATTTTGTATTTATTAACAACTACGTTATATTTTGACAACCGTAGTAAATTGATTAATAAGTCGTTGGCAAACATTATCGGTTTATAAACATATACATTTACTATTAAATCAATGGCTATTTAAGTCAATCTGATCTTAATGTGGGAAAACAATAGAACAAAGAACAATTGACAAGTTAAAAAATAAACACTAATGTTCACGATGGTAACGGTTTAACCCGGCAAAGAATATGGTAGCACTATTTGCGGTACTGTACTATCCGTCTTACATGGAAATTCGCGCCCGCCAGGTCACTGATTCGATTCCAGCTGGGAACAAAGTTCCTCTTTTAAACAATAAATTGGCTTAGGCTATTAGCTTTGGTTATGTTTGTTAAATAAAACAAAAATTAAAATCGCAAATACACAAAACGCTTGAAAAAAAAATGCCAATAGTTCAACAGCTACAGTTACGCGCGCATATGTGATCAAAACTATCCCCGCCTTGTCAGCAGCTCCCATATTTCTTGTAAAGGTACCGTGCAGGATCTATAAAGTATATTTCCTGGTTGATACCGGCGCCGACAAAGGCTTATATTACACAGACAAACATCATTTTAATGCCATTACACGAAAAATTTCGGAATTGCTTAAATTTTGGAATTATTATGAAGATAATCACATGCATATTATACTCATGTGTGCTGACATTTATACCTCTGGTGCTGGTATAATTGATTTCATGATATTTGAAAATTATAAAGGTTATTTAACATTTACCGACTTAAAATCATTGCACAAAATGTGAAACTTAAAGTAGGAGGTAATTTGTATAGAATTTATTTGATCAGAAAATGAAGAAACGATGTATGTATAAAGCAGCTAATTTACACCGGTGTAAATCGGACTGTATACGGAAGTACAAATAATTCATTTTATGTAGAAATAATTGATAGGTTGGAACCTACTCTATTCTGCCTTTTAGTGTTTACAAGTCCCGATTAACATGTTTAAAGATTTAGAAGAATCTGATGTAAAAGAACAGAGAATGACATGTTTCTTACTTGTGGCGTTCGCCCTGGACGTTAACGCTCATCAACATCTTGAATTTTTTCTTAGTATTATTTTCAAAATAGGCTTTTATTTAACAGAGGTTTCGCTTCAGCCCTTATGACACAATCATGTAAACGTAATAAACGATATGTCAATTTTACATTTTTTCTTAAGCCACCTATGTTATCTTGTTGATAATCCTGTATAAAATTTTTGATGCACCTCTTATTCATTATGAACCACTATTTACCTGAAGAAGCTACTGTGTTAGCGAAACAATTGTTGTAATAATATACAGTTTGTAAAAGTACAGTGTTTTATTTTACTATTACTATGAATATCAACTTTCACCAAGTAGAAGCCAAAACCATTTCATCTTTAATTGAAGCTTCAACAAGCTTTTTGGCGCGATGGTACTTTAAATTACATCTAAGAAGAAGAATAGCTACCCAGAATATTTGGTTTTTTAATTCCTGCAAATTGCACAACGTTTTTCCGAAGTACATCAACCTTAAAACGAACAACACAAGTCGACCTGCAGCAACTGGAAGAATCGAAGTTATAAAAAAATGGATAAAAGAAGAGCTAAAAATTCTATTTAGTAAAAGAGACCTTTCGAACATATTTTTATATTTTATACGATCAGAATTAATATTTAGGCTAGGTTCCTTGAGGTTTGAGGTTTTAGACTTAGAAATCAGAGATAAAGTTAATTTGATTATTCACAAAAAATATTTACGCCAAAATTCTAAATTAAATAAACTATTAAGTAATACACCAAAAAAATCAAAAATTCTAATAATACTAATTATTCACAACATAAGCTTTATGAACGTTTTGTTAACCTTTCTAACGTAAATTTTAGTAATGAGGAACTTAATTTAATCAAAAAAGGTTTTAATTATAATATTTCTCCGCAAATCAATAATAAATACTTTAGAAAATTTGGCTATAGAAACAGAAATAGCTCTCACTAATAGTAAATTACCTAACGTTCCAGAGCTAAAACATATAACATCGTCGTGTATAAAAAATGAATCTCAAAAACACAATAAAAACTTACAATTTGTTCGAAATAAAATTAGCAAAGTCAATCAAAAACAAGTCAATTAACAATAATATTATAAATAACTATTAACAATAATAATAATAATATTATACTTACAAGGGCAGACAAAGGAAAAACAGTTATTGCTATCCACAAACAGGAATATATAAATAAATCTTTAGCTTTCTTAAACAATTCTTATAAAAACTTAAACTCCGATCCTACTTCAAAATATCAAAAACAGATAAAAACCCTCATAAGTAATCGTCAATCAATTTTTAATATTAACGATAAATTCAAACTTGTATTAATGAATCCCCAACTTCCTAAACTTTATTCCTTAATTAAATTACACAAAAAGGATTTGCCCATACGCCCTGTTGTATCTTTTGTAACGTCCCCATCATTTAAAATATCTAACATTCTTATTAATATTATTTCCTCTTATACAAAATTCATTCCTAAATATACCATCAAAAATTCATATCAACTAGTTAACAAAATAAAAAATATAAATTTGCCTTCTAATTCCAAACTAATTTCTTTCTATGTTTGTAACCTTTTCCCGAGCATACCCCGTAGAAGTAATAAATCTTGTTAATAACCTTTTAAATGCTAATATAGTAAACTCAGTTATTTCATCAGATATTTTGTACACATTGTCTACCTGCCTTGAACAAAACTATTTTCAATTCAACAACGAATTATTCTATTAATCGTCAGGTTTAATTATGGGAAATCCCCTCAGCCCTCTTCTCGCTGAAATATTTATGAACCACATTGAAAGTAAAATATTTGAAAACAATTTAAGCAAAAATTTCTTATACTGGTATAGATATGTTGACGAAGTTATAGCTTGTTTTACTGGAACCAAGAGACAACTGGAATCTTTCACTCATTTCATTAATAATATTCATCCCAATATAAAATTTACGATAGAAGAAGAGGTTTCCAATAAAATTAATTTCTTAGACCTAAGCATCATCAAAAAGAACAACAAACATTTTTTCCAAATTTATCATAAACCCTCACACACGGATACAACTATTCATGCCAAATCATCTCATCCTATTCAACATACATTAGCAGCCTATCGTTCTTTATTACACAGACTTATTAATATCCCTTTAGAAAAAAGAAAAAAGATTGCTGTTAATAATGGTTATAACAGTATAATAATAAACAAATTATTAAAACAAATACTCTATAAAAAATCCATCAATTTAATTTTTCCTCCTACTAAACAGATCAATCCTGGGTTTAAGATGTTAACTTTCATTGGAAAACCTTCATTGAAAATTCAAAAACTTTTATTAAATTGTAACATCAATATAGCGTTTAAAACTGACAATAATCTTAGCCTTTACATAAAAAATAATAAAGATAAAACTGATAAAGATTCAAAAAGTGGTGTTTACAAATTAACTTGTGGCACTTGTGATAAATTTTATATAGGATTAACTGGCCGGAATTTTAAGTCTAGAATACATTAAATTGAACTCAATTAAATAACCAACTACAAATTACCACAAATTAATGTGGAAAAAGGTATTGTTGTCATCATGTCCCCGGCGGGATTCGAATTTAAAATACGCCACTATTTAATATTTCATTGTTAATAGTTAAGTCTAGAATATCTGAACATACAAGATCTTACCAAAATCAAAAACTTGATTCAAATTATGCTACCCACTTAATAGATACTAACCATTCCCCGGATTTTAATTTTAGCATTTTACATGTATTAGAAAATAGTCAAAAATTAAAGTTATTAGAAGCATTAGAAATTAACAAACAAAAATTATCACCGTTAATATTAAATGACCAATTAGATGTAAATTTTTCACCTTTATTAAACCTAAAATTGTCATGACAAATTTGATTATTTATATTTATGTTTATTGTTAACTTTAAACAAAATATATATATATATAATTTTTTTTTATTACTGTATTTCACCCCTCTCTAATGTATCCATTCACCATTGTATATATACTGTAACAACCCTTAGTATCGTCCACTATTTACCTGAAGAAGCTACTGTGTTAGCGAAACAATTGTAGTAATAATTTGAAGTTTCAACATTATGAATGACTTGACCAATTGATGTCATATCTCTACAATGCATTTGTCTTCGCAGAAGAAGGTAAATCTTTACTGTCATCCATTTTCACGTTGTAACTATGTAGCGTCTTATTAAAGAAATTTATTTTTATGTTAGAAGAAAAAATCCTTTTAATAAAAGAAACAATTTATTAGTTCTATCAAATAAATTATACCCTGACAAATCAAAGAACATAAAAATGAAAAAACTTTATAATCTTTCAATAAAAACATTCAACAAGCATTTAAATAATAGAATTAAAATGTTTCTTGTTTCATCGTGTGTTAATTTGCTGAACTTGTAGTAGTCACTACGCATGTACCCCTAGGGCTCTTTTATGGAATCTCGACGGTTATTCCTTAAATGAAAACATGATGGTAGCACCCAATTTTCATTATCAACAATGAATTTTGTCAGGCTTGCTATAAAAAGTGGAATCAGTAGTTTTAATGAGGGTTGATAATACTGAAAGTACATGTGTACTTACAAAAGACTACTTAATTACTGTCCGTTTACAAGCGAAATTATTTTTAACCGCAGACAAAATAAAAGGTGCTCGTCTGGGGATACTAAGATCTGTACAAGAAATAGAATTTTAGGATGAATTGAAAAACCTAGAGAAGAAGCAGATAATATCGAGTAAAAGCAAGTTATTACCCCTCAACCCTTTCTTAGGCAACGACGGGATCACTCGAGTAGGAGGATGCCTTTAAAAACCCTCGAATGTATACGACAAGCGACATCTGATTTTACTACCTAAATCAAACCACATATCAAAACGCATTATTCAATGTTTTCATGATGCGACCTTTCATGGTGGCGTTCAAGCAACGTTGTATGCACTTCGTCAACATTACTAGCTGGTCGATGGTCGGAATTAATTTCGGTACGTAATTTGTTTATGTGTAAAGTGTGCGCGTTTTAATCCACCAAAGGTTGAGTACCTAATGGGTAACCTTCCGGAAGTAAGGACTTTATAGGTGCGTCCCTTCGCTAACACAGGAATCGACTATTGCCCCTTCTACACCAAGGAGAAAAAGAACAGAAATCGCAACAGTCAAAATTTATGTAGCAATATTCGTATGCAAATCCACGAAATTCGTTCATTTAGAGGTAGTCAGCCACCGAACAACTAAAGGTTTCATATCGTCCTTAAAGCCTTTCGTCGCAAGAAGAGGCTTTTGTGCTTTCATTTACTCCTACAATTTTGTAGGCGCGAACAACGAATTTAAGCAAACGTAGGCTCTAGTTATGTCCGAGGAGCATAACAGGTTCCAAGGATACTTAGGTAACACGGGAATCGCGGGGGAACCTGGGAAGATGCCGTAAAATCTTGTAAACAACAACCTTCGTCGAGTTTGCCGAAATACATTAATATTACAAAGTAATAAGTAAGTATAAACTAAAATATGATAATGAATTCGATTGGGATAATTCTAAAATCATAGAAAAAGAAAACAAACTGTGTAAAAGGTTGATATGCGAAATGATATATGTAAAAAGCAATCCAAACTATTTAAATGAACAGAAAAAAGGGATAACTTAAATGGAATCTATATGTTATAGTCAAAGATCGATATGCAGCCTCTTCGCGAAATAACTGGTTCATCCTAGGTTTGACCAGCGCCTTTCGGCAAACTACGAAATATATTCTAAATTCGGCCTTTAACTGATGTATTTTTAGTCAAACCTAGAAATACCTAAATTTTTAGTCAAACGTTTACGAAGAAAATTAATAATTTAAATAAAGATAAGTGTTCATTTCATATTGAGAATAAACGGAAATATGAGGAGATTATCTGTGAAGTAGAATCTGCCAAAGTTGCTACCAAGAAAACTTCTTTACAGTATCGTCGTCTCAAACGATACGACGTTGTGTGTTTCGGAGACGAAAAAAAATTGATTAAGCCATTGTCCGATACAAAAAATATCCAATATTACGTTACAGACGACGAGTTATTCGAAGTGATTGATAGTGCTCATCACGAATGTGGTCATGGTGGTAGAGATCTCACAATTAAAGCCTTGAATAAAAAGTATGCAAATGTCACAAAAGAGTGCGTAAATTTTTATTTAGAATTATGCCAAACATGTCACAAGAAAAAAAGTCACCCTAAAAAGGGGCTAGTAGTTAAACCGTTATTATTTAAAGAGATTCACGCACGGGGACAAGTAGACCTTATAGACATGCAAACGTGTCGTGATCGTGATTACAAATATATTTTAAATTATCAAGATCATTTGACAAAATTTTTAATACTACGTCCACTACGTACAAAAACAGCACAGGAGGTTGCTCACATTCTTCTTGATATTTTCTGTACTTTGGGTGCGCCTTCTGTGCTTCAATCAGACAATGGACGAGAATTTGCTAACCGTGTTGTAGAAGAATTAAAAGTTATGTGGCCCGAATTGTCCATAGTACATGGCAAACCACGTCATTCACAAAGTCAGGGAAGCATCGAGCGTGCCAATCAAGATGTACAAAAAATATTGTATGCCTGGATGGACGACAATAAAACTAATCGCTGGGGTGAAGGCCTCCGATTTTGTCAACTACAAAAAAATTGCGCATACCATCATGGCATACAGCAATCGCCGTTTGAAGTAATGTTTGGTAAGTAATTTAAAAATAAATAAATATAAGAAATTGCTCTAAATAGTAGCATTGTATTTAATATAAATTTAACATTTTTATGAATTGGTTTTTTTTTCTAGGACGAAAAGCTCATGTCGGAATTCAAACACTGCCAGATTCGATAAAAAAAGTCCTTCAGACAGAGGAAGAGTTAGAAAATGCTATCAATTCGTCCGGTGAGAAGGAAAATGACATTGAGGATACTAGTAAGTAGCAACTTTTTAATTAAGTGCTGAAATATTCGATTTCATTGATCATTTCAATGATATTCAACTAAGTATATGAATTTAATTTTAGCCCAAACAAATGAAATGGAAACGCCCGGGCCGTCGTCATCAACAGAAAAAGAAAATACTTCAACCGGAGAAAAAGCTAAGAATCACCAAGTTGACAAAGTCCCTGGACCGTTGTCACTAAGAGAGGAAGAAAATTCTTCAACTGTCGAAGCTACTTCTTCAAACGTGCTTTGTTGTATTTGCCAAAAAGAAAATTCCGGAGCACATACATGCATAATTTGTAAACAGGTTGTGCATTTTGTGTGCGCTGACACTACACTTAATACAGATGACGAAGGCTTCGGCAGTAAAGTTACATGCATTCGTTGTGCACAGATAGAAAATATAAACATAAACAAAAAAAGGCTATTAAAGGTCTACAAGTTCACGCCAATATTATGAAACAATTATCTGAACAAAAATTTCCGCCAATCGCAATCGGAAAAACTGTAACCGTACCTATTCCCAACATCGATAGAGCCAAAGGAGATGCTCGAAATGTTGTGGGCATAATACAAGAGAAAACAGTTGATGGTTTATACCGAGTAGGAACGAAATACGGAATAATAAACACGCTTTTTGTTCGGAATCAGATACAAGAATGCAAAGAGAAGTTTCTTAATTTCGAAGATGTGCCTGACGTTCAGCTGTCTCTAAGGGAGATCAGTACAAAAGATTCCAAATTTGGGGGCCAAGGCTTTATAAAATGCCACTGCAATAAAAAATGCTCCTCAAAATTGTGTAAATGTAAAAGATCAAACGTATTGTGCAACTCAAAATGCCATAATTCATCACCTTATCAAAATAAATAGTAATGTGTTTATTAATTATTGTCTTAATACAAAATAACAAAAAACATTGTTACTTATTCTGATTACTTGTCAATCCATTCTTATAATATTGAAACAATTGTAGTCGGTTTTTTTTTTGTGTTTTGTTCATAAAATAAAATTGCCAAGATTGAACTCTATTAATTAAACTCTATTAAATGCAACTAATGTGATTCTTAAAACATAATACTTATCACTTAATACTTGACATAACTAATTTTGGCCGTAGCCCCTCCGAGATGACAGTTCTGAAAATTAAATAAAAACATGCGTGAGCGACCAATTAAACCATTGAAATAAATAAACATGATGAGCAAATAAATTTTTTTTTTTTTTTTTTTTTTTTCTGGAGGGGGAAATCTTCAAAAGACACTTGGCAACCCGTATTGCCAAGTAGTGTCGGATTTTTACCGACTAAAAACCCCTCCCTTAGGTCAGTGAAACACTTTTGTCCTTTATCCTGTTTTGTGTTGTTCCTGTGGTTCCGCAGTGGCTCTCTTAACTTAGTGCATCCTTTCAGTGATGGTGTTCGCTAGTTATCTCGTAGTAGGAGTCCGGGTCTTCGTTGGTGCGCTTTTATGTGGGTTTTGGTTTGCCCTTGTGTGTAGTCAACGGTCCCCCGCACTAGTGGATTGGTGTGATGTGTCGCTCTAAGAAATGTTTTGGCTGCTAGATGTTTTGCAAATTCCTTAATCGTTGGGATGTCCAGGTCCGCGTGCAGAGTCTTGTTGCGTACGTACCAAGGTGCCCCCGTAATTATTCGTAACACTTTGTTTTGTATCACCTGCACTCGGTGAAGGTTTGTTGGAGCGGTGATACCCCACACTTGGATCCCGAACGTGATCATCGGTCTGATTAAGGATGAGTACAGTCTTCTTTTGGTTTTTAGTGATAGACTTCGACTTTTGAGTAGCCCATAAATGCTTGCTATTGCTGCTTGGCCCTTTTTTCGCATATACTCGGTGTGCGCTTTAAATGTTAGCTTTCTGTCTAATACGATACCAAGGTAGCGCGCCTCTGGTTGCCATTCAATCTCGTCATCGTTGTATTTTATTGTCTCTCTGGGGAGTGAACGCTTAGTGGTGTAGGTAACAGCTACACTTTTGGAGGTGTTAATCTTAATCCTCCAATTGTCATAGTAGTTTTCAATTTTTCCTACTGCTCTTTGTAGTTTCTCGGTTGCGTGATTCATGTTTCTGCATCTTGCAAGTATGGCCGTGTCGTCGGCAAACAATGCTAGTTCTGTTCCCTCTGTAGTAGGAATATCATGAATGTAGAACGCATATAGAGTTGGGCCTGATACAGAGCCCTGAATGACTCCCGCCCGTAAATGTTTAGTTTGTGAGTATTTGTTTGCGAATCTTGCTTTGAATGTTCTGTTCTCTAGGAAAGATTGATAAAACTTCATGAACGACATTGGTGCTTTTGTTCGATACATTTTGTATAGAACCGCATCGTGCCATACCCGGTCAAACGCTTGTGCCACATCCATAAAAACCGCAGTCACACTTTCTTTTTGCTCAAATGCATCCTTAATTGATTCCACTATTCTGTGTGTCTGTTGGGTGGTGGAGTGTCCATGTCTAAAGCCAAATTGCTCATCTTGTAGGATATTATTTTCTTCCATGAATTCGTGTAGCCTTGTGAGCATTATTCGTTCTAAAATCTTACCCATCTGGCAGAGCAAGCTTATTGGCCTGTAGTTTTCGGGTCTTTTATGGTCCTTGCCCGGTTTCGGGATAGCTATTATTACTGCCTCTTTCCAGGCAGTTGGGAAGTAGTTCTTCCTTAGACATGCGTTGATAATTGTGAGTAGTTTTGCTACTCCCTTTTTACACAATAATTTAAGAGACATATTGTGAACCAGGTCATTCCCCGAGGCCTTGCGCCGTTTTAGTCTTTTGATAATTGCTTGGAGTTCGTGGTATGTGGCCGGTCTTGGTCCCTCTGGTTCAGTGCGTCTTATTTCTTGAGAGATTCTGTTTATTTCTGCTTTGAGGATATTGTAGTCATCTGTGTCTGGTTCTGTGTTTAGATCACATTGTAATTCCATAGTTTTTGCGTATTCTTCTGCTTTTTCTAGATCCGTGTAGATCATCCCGTGTTGTGTTTGCATGGGTGGTGTAGGGTTTTTAACGTTCCTTATGTTCTTTGAGATTCTCCAGATGTCATTAATGCCCTTTGACTCTGCCTTGTCCAATTCAGTATCCCACCGTTCATCCCGGTATTTGACGAGCTCCTCCCTAATGGTATTGCCGAGTCTGGTAATCTGAGTTTTGATTACAGGGTTTGCTGTTCTGGTTAAGGCTCTCTGTAACTTTCTTCTTTGTTTTATTAGTTCCATTATTCTTTGTGGTAGAAGTGCAGTACTGGAATTCCTTATTTGTATTGTGTGTGAGGCATTTTCTGTCGCTTGGTGTATGTCTTCAGTTAGCTCCATAATTGCTTTTTCAATTCCTTCTTTAGTCTCCAAAGGTTTTATAGATCGAATGTATGCCTTGTTTATGGTTCTGTATTTGACCCAGTTTGTTATTTTCTTGGTTGTTTTCTTAACTTCTTGTTTGTAGCCTATTTCGGTGACTATAGGGTAGTGGTCAGAATTGAGATCTTCAATCACCATTATTTCAGGCTTTTGCGCAAGGCCCCTATGTATTGCTATGTCTAAAATGTCGGGTCGGCCATGTGGTGGGTAATGGGTTGGCGCCGCTGGTAGTGCTAGCATTATGTCATAGTTTTCTATTGCTTGTAATAGTCTGGTCCCCTGCGTTGTCGTTGCATTACATCCCCATTGGCGGTGTTTAGCGTTAAGATCTCCTAATAACAACGTCGGTTTATTATCGGTAAAGAAGGCCATAATGTCGTGGTTAGTGATCTTATGGCCCGGTGGATTATAGGTTGCATAAATTGTGGTTTCGTAATTGGATTGTAATCTTATTGCGACATTTTCGATTGAACTGTTCGCCGGCTGATAGTTGTAGTGTTTAATTCCCTTCTTGACCAGGATAGCTGTGCCTCCTTTTCTCTGTTCTGTTCTGTCAGATCTGTACGTAATGTAGTTTGGTATAGTGAATCTTTTTTCAGGTTTTAGATGAGTTTCACCAATACACATTACATCGATTGCATTCTCTTCCATGAATTGTTGTACTTCCAACTTTTTGTGTTGGATTCCATCAGCGTTCCAATATCCTAGCTTAATTTTTTCTGGCATTGTGGTTTTGTTTATTCGTTACTTCTACTTGTGTTGTAATATATCCCAGTATTTCTTGTAGTGTTTGGAAAATTACTTCCATTTTGGCTACCATGTCTGGTAAGGTTTGTTTTACTTCAGGTGTGAGTTGTTTCTCCGTTGCTTCGTTAAGCTTTTTCGCAGCCTGCGCGAAGGTTGTTCCTTTTCTTGTCTGACTCTTTATCGGGTCTAGTTGTTTGGGCCAGTATGGGCATTGCCTGTAAGAGGCCGGATGTTGTCCTCCACAGTTTGCACACTTGGCAGGTGATGTTTTATTATTTTTGTTGCATTCTTTTATTAGATGCGTTGCTGCGCATTTAACGCAGCGTGGCGTAGCAGTACATCTGGCAGCTACGTGGCCCAACTTCTGACACCTAAAACACTGTGTAGCACCCGTTGGCCGTCTTTGTGTTTCAACTGTAATCTGTATGTCAGCCACTTCCTCTATGTGATATATATCTGCTTCGTCTTTTGGAACTGTTACTACCATTAGCGGTAGCGGAACTCTCTGTTTGTCTTTGGTTTTTGTCATTCTTGCAACCGATAATGGGTGGAAGCCTTTGGTTTCAAGGTCTTTTCGTATCTTTTCAGTTGTGAAGTTTTCCGGTACTCCTTTGAGGACCACGTGGATGGTTTTTTCTGATTTTAACTGGTAGGTATGATATTCTATTTTCTTTTTCTTTAAGTTTTTGGTTAATGTTCTGTAATCATCTTCTGTCGGGACATGGATGCGTATTCCGTCCTGTATTAGTTTTGCTCCATCCATTATTATTTTATTTTTTGACATTAATCTTTTCACTTCGTCAAAGTTTTCTTTCTTCCTGATTACTACAGGCGGTATTTTTTGTCTTTTTGGTGGCGTATTGTCTTCCTCATTTGCTATCCTCTCATCGTCCATGTCTTCTTCTTGGAATGGTCTCTGGGTTTGAGTTTCTTCTTCTGTGTTGGTTTCCATATTCTCGTTCTCGTTTATTGGGTTGTCTTCGTTGGTGTCCGTATTTTTGCTCCTCTTTGTATGTGGTTTACTGTCTTGTTTCTCAGTGTCTAGCAACGCGTATCTGTTTTTTGTTGTAAGGTTAAATATGCCCCCCTCCTTTTGTTCTTGGTTGGTGTTCCTCGTCTTTTTTCTGCGCTTTCTAGAGGATCTTGTTGAGTTGCATTCAGATGTAGCCGTGGCAGAACTGTCCGAGTAGGAATCATCATCCAATAGATTTTTTGCAGCCAGTTGCGCTGTCATAGCTATTGTTGACGCCTTTAAATGTTTAATTTCATTTTGAAGTTCCGATAACTGTTGTTGAAGAGTATTAATTTGTTCGTCTTTTAGTTTAATTATTTCGTCGGCACTTAATTTGTCCATTGTTTGTGCGCCTGCCTTGCAGGCGGGCGTACCCGCAGTTGCGGGTGTTTGCCTTGTTAAGTTCTTAATTTTATAGTTCGCTACTTGTCTAGCTTGTCTAATTATGCTATTTACTATTGTTCAAGTTTCTCTGATCTCTATCTTAACACTGTACTACACTACACTACTGTTGTGTGCCACTGTGTGTGTGTGTGTGTGTGTGCCGACTCAATACGATGCCGAGCACGGAAATATAAAATAACCTCATCGGACATCTCAAATCAAAACAGTACTTTAAGTGGAGATCTCGCACAGTGCTCAGAAATATATATATACTTGTATATAAATAATCAATTGTAATTAAAATTCATAATTAATGATGTAAACAGATTAATTTGGTATGAGAAGTAAAATTGGTCACCCAGTGAATCACTCACCTAATATTTTGACAACAAAGAAAAACTGGCACACACAATATAACTTGGATATTACTTCTAACACTCTCGAAAACTTTCGAAAGACTGTGTCTTACGTATTGTAATATTTGGCAAGGACCAGGCCTGGGTCTTTAAGAAGGGTCGTCTAATAGCCCTTGTCGTAGCCGTCATATACACAAGGTTTGGTGGAGCCAAGATAACGTACACTACATTGTACTAGTTAAGTAATGTGTGTGAATAAGTACATTAGCCAAAAATGAAAATATTCCTTTACCGAAATTACCTGTTTCTTACAGTCGGCCATCCTGCAAATATCTCGCCTCGAGATATCTTAGGACTGTAGGTGTTCGTTATCCTCGTCCGAGGATAGAACAACGCCATCCTCGCCACTATCGCTGTCGGTCGTGTCTGATACTCCCCCAGGTGGACACCAAGGGCGCATTCGATCCACGGCTACGGTCTTCTCGTATTTGGTGGTGTTAGATGTCCGATTTGAGTGAGCCATATCCCTTACAATGTATCTATCATTCGGGAGAACCGTTTTAACCACAAACGGACCGCTATATGGTGGATTTAGTTTCCGACTAGTGCCTGTGGACTGTATTTGCTTTAAAATGACGACGAGATCACCTTCCTTGTATTTTTTTGGTCTTTTTCTTTTTCTGTCGTAGTAATTCTTTTGTTCAGCCTGAGCTGCCCGGATTTTAATTGCAGCGTCTTGTCTGGTTTTGAGTAGGTCGTCTAACATCGGTGGAATGGTCTCTATTTCGTTTTTGAGGAGAATATCGGATGAAGTGTGTCGCGGCGTGTACCCAAACATTAGTTGGCTATGTGTTTTACCTGTGCTTTTGTTAATAACGTTATTGATTGAGAATTGTACGTTACGAACTTGTTCGTCCCATAATTCTTCTTCTGGTGTGGAGGGTAATAAAACTGAGAGGATGGTACTATTTAGGCGTTCCACTTGGCCGTTCGCTCTTGGTGTGGCTACAGCATTAAGGACATGTTTGATGTTATTTTGACTACAGAAAGACGTGAACTGTTTAGATGTATATGAGCTTCCCTGATCAGAAACAACAACTCTCGGAGTCCCGTAGGTAGCGAAAATGTCTCTGAAGTACTCGATAACGTATTTTGTTTTGGTGTTCTTGGCTGCTCGTAAAAATATGAATTTTGTGAAAGCGTCGATTCCAACAACTAAGTACTGATTGTGCTTTTTTGATTTGGGGAAAGGTCCAAGGTGGTCTACGTGAAAAACATCTAGAGGAACTGTTCCTTTTGGTATGGGATTTAGGTAACCTTCCTTCCTTCCACGATTTCGTTTGTTATATAGGCAAGGTATACAGCACGAAATGTAATGTTCAACATAATTCCTCATACGAGGAAACCAATAGTGCTCACACAGTTTATAAAGCGTTTTCTCTACGCCAAAATGTCCAGAGTCATCATGAGCCGCCTTGACTACACGTTGTCTCATTCCTCTCGGAACAACCTAAAGTATACCTCGTGCTGTAATCCTATACACGCGATTTTGTCGTAAGCAGTAGTTCTTATAGATGCCCTTCTCGTGGTCTGTAATCGGTGGTTTACTAAGGATTTTATGGACTTCTTTTATTTTGTCGTCGGTAAGTTGGCCTGAAAGAACCCAATCTGCCTCCTGAATTTGAAACACCACCTCGCGTTCCTCGTGGCTCTTCGTTTTCGTTGTTGGGTTTCGACTTAGCGCGTCCACATGGTTCATGCGTGATCCAGGACGGTGTTGGACGTCAAACGTAAATTCCTGGATCTCAAGCCACCACCTTGCGATCCGTGGAACAAGCGTCTTTTTCTTACTGGTTGCTTTCAAAGAGTTACAGTCAGTGACAACTGTGAAAGTTATTCCTAGGAGGTACACTCGGAATTTTCTCAAACTTTCAACTACGGCTAAAGTCTCAAGTTCATACGAATGGTATTTCTGTTCCGCTTCTGATGTTTGGCGACTGTAGTAGGCAACTGGATGTAGGCGATCGTCTGCTTGTTTCTGCAATAATATGCCGGCCAAACCGATCTGGCTGGCGTCCGTATGTAGTTCTGTCGGTGTATTGGGGTTGAATAAGCTTAAAACAGGTCGGCTGGTCAAAATGTCTTGTAATTTTTGAAACGCTGTTTGTTGTTCGTCTGTCCAAGTCCATGGCGTGTCCTTTTTAATTAATATTGTCAAAGGTTTTGAGATGGTCGCGTAATTCTGAATAAAGTGTCGAAAACCAGTAAGTCCAAGGAATTGTCGTATGTTACGCACAGTCTTTGGTGTAGGGAATTGTTGAACGGCTTTTATCTTCTCAAGTCCTGGTTTTACTGTGCCTTGTTCCAAATCAAAGCCAAGGTAACTAACGGAGGTTTTTAGGAAACTGCATTTTGATAGATTTAATGTTAGGCCTTCTTCCCTTAAAATTTCTAAAGTTTGTTTCAAAACCTTTAATAATTCTTCTACGGTCTGTCCAAATAAAAGTACGTCGTCTAGGTAAAGTGCTGAGTTGATTCGTATCGGTTTGAGAATTCAGGTCATTAATCGTTGGAAAACTCTAGGTGCGTTGGCCAATCCAAAAGGTACTCTATTGTATTCATATTGGCCTTCAGGTGTTACGAACGCAGTGTAGTGTTTTGATGCTTCTTCTAATTGTACCTGATGATAACCGGATTTTAGATCCAGGCTGATAAAATAATTCCCCGTCTGAAGTTTGTCAATCTGATCATCTATGCGTGGTAAAGGATGACTATCCTTGACAGTGAGAGAATTCAGTTTACGGTAATCAATACAGAGCCTTTGTTCTCCGCCTTTCTTCCTAACTAAAAGTACAGGTGAAGAAAATTCTGACTCTGACTCCCGTATAATGTTATTTTGGAGCAATTCGTCGACAATATCTTTTACTAAATTTTGTTCCGCTCTAGACATACGGTAAGGTCGATGTGAAAATGGTTTTTCATCTCGAAGAGTTATTTTCATTTTAGCGGTTTTTGAGCACCCTAATTCTTCTGTAGATAAAGAAAAACAATCTCGATATTCGTGTAATAAATCCAGTAGTCGTTGTCTATGATCGTCATTGACAGGTCCGATGTTTATCTCGTCTATAGGAAGAGGTTTGAGATTTTCTTCACGAATTTTCATGACTATTCCTGATGGTTGTTTGTCTTCTTCGCACATAAACGCTCTTACTAGTACTTGTAACGTGCCAAAAATGCACGATCAGGAATATTCGTGGGGTCTTTAAATAAAACAATATTATTTCCAGTTCACTTTAAAAGAAAAATCATCACTTCAATCAAAAGAAACACTTTAATCCAAGATATAATGAAATCAGGTAATACAACACTTAAAACAAATGAGAATTCTTATTTTTAAACTAAATAAAAATAATTAATGTTCATGGAACTAAAATAATAAAATTTTAGTCTGACCTGGTTAACCTTATAAGTTTGGGGCCCCTTTATTTTTCGGAGTATCGTCCTTTTTGAGACGGGTTTGGTTAAACACACTTTGAGTAAATAGTCGTAGCTTCTTAAGACCCACTTTGTACATACATATTACTAATTTGACTGGTCGATAAATTTAATTTGAGAACCCGTACTAACCACCCGGCTGATCTGGTCGGTGGTCGGCGAGCTTCTCCTCTTTTTCCTTTCACTTTCAACGGTCACCGCTCAAAATCCCCTCTTCTTTTCTGAATTATCTTTTCACCTAAACTACCTTCCTATTTTAACTTCCACCGCCCTAACACAGGTGACACCAAAATGTCCATTTACTTAACAATTGCAAATCACGCACATACAAAATCGTTACATTACCCCCCGTTACATTTGAAGTTAAAATTAACAATTCACTGAAAATGTAATACCGCAAACATAGATATTAACATGAAATGAAATAAATCAGATCAAATAACTAATATTAAACATTCGTTAAAAAAAAAATATGTCAACGTTAAATTCTAGCACAATATGATCTTATAAATTTACACAAGGTACAATACATTTTTTTAAATTGAAAACATTGTATTTTCCTACTTCTTTACCTTCACTGTCCTCAAGCATATAAACATTTAAACCACAAACTTCTTTAATTGTATACGGACCCTTATACAATAAAAATAACTTTTTAATCTTCTTATCCAAAGCTGAGGATTGAGGATGTTCTTTTATAAAAACCCTGTCACCTACTATGAATTTTATTGCCCTAACTTTCCTTTTATGTTTCTCTCTACGCTTATCCGCCTTAGCCCTTAAATTCTTCGACGCTAATGCAAGTAACTCGTTTCTATTCTTTAATACCACATTCTCACCGGGAAAATCGAATGATGTAAATATTGTTGCCAATCGGGTTTTTCCAAAATGAACTTCATTTGGCGTGAATCCGGTCGAATCGTGTATAACTTCATTTAAACAGTTTTCTATGTCCTTCAAAACGTATCCCCAACGCGTATGTTTGTCATAACACCATATTCGTAACAACCTAACAACCTCCCTATTCACTCGTTCTGTCATGTTTCCTTGTGGATAATAAAATGTAGTAACTACCGGCTTTATACCTTCCCTTTGTAATAAATTTTTCCATTTTATTGAAAATTGACTACCATTGTCCGAAAGCACTCGTTTTGGTTTCCCAATCCTAATAAAATAATCGATTTTTAACCTATTAAAAATGGTCATAGTTGTAGCTCGTTTCAAAGCATATAAAGTCACGTATTTTGAAAATACATCCACGATTACTAACATATAAGCCACGGAAGCTCTCGATGTTGGTAAAGGACCCAATAGATCTAGACAAATCATTTCATTTGGAGCTTCAACTAACACATTTTGCATCTCCCCTGATAATCGCATAGAACTTTTTGATTTTTGACATAATTCACACCCGTATACTATTTTTCTAATTGTGTGTCTCATCCTTTTCCAGTAAAAATGACGGCTCAATGCTAAATAACATTTTTCCGCTCCAAAATGACCTTTCGTTTCGTGCTCTTTCAGTACTAATGGAATTATTAGCTTTTTAGGTATACATAGTTTATAATTTTTATCCGTAAAATGCTTTCCACGCCTATATACTAAGTCTTTATGCAGAATATAACATTTTTGAATTCTATTATTTCTCTGGCCACTTGTAATTAATTTTTTTATGTGACTGAGACTAACATCCGTGCCTTGACTTTCCAAAATATCCAAAGAAGTTAAAGATCCTAATTCCTTATCTATGTTATAACACTCTATACGTTCCGGATCATTAGAGTCGACCATCTCTCCTCCTAATTCCACAGGATAACGTGATAATGCGTCAGCTACGACATTTTCCCTCCCTTTGCAGTATTCTATTTTCATATCGTATTCTTGCATTAATAATGCCCACCTTGTTAACCGACCATTTAACAATTTACATTTTAACAGAAACGAAAGAGCCTTATGTAAGACGTTATTTATTTTATCCTTTTATGGTATGTTTTTCGATATAAAAAAATATATTAAATAAATGAATCATCTCTCCTTGAGCAACCTGATTCAGTTTGCCGTACTGAAAGAAATCGTTTGTGATATTAAATTACTATAAACATTTATGTTACGATAACTGATCGGTTCTTGGGCCGAGGAAAAAGAAAGAAATATTGCACAACATTATTCAGTCAACTGTTAACCTTTTAACTGTTTGGTTAGTTTTGTGAATTGTGCAATTTTTGATAAATCAAATTAGGTGAGTTTTCTCACAGAGTAATCTTTGCTAAAATTTAGATACTAAGTTTTTATTATTTACTAAACTTTACCGACATAAGGTGATTTAATTCATTCAAATAATATAAAGCTATGAAAGTGGTTTGAATGTAAACGTTTTTTTATATTTCTTTACGATTGTCTTGAGCACTGTTGTGAGACTCTGCCCTTCAGTGTTCATCTAATTATTTTGGGTCAAACTTATGCTAGCAATTGTACTGTCGTGAGACTCTGCCCTTCAGTACTGTAATGATATAAATATTTGCGACGGGGTATTTTGTGAGACTCTGCCCTTAATACCCATTGCACGTTCGAAATATTTGGCGGAATGTTTGGAGTAGACACTTCGTGAGACTCTGCCCTTAGTGTCATTGCACACTCAGCATTCTTGGAGTAGTCATTGTGTGACATTTGCCCGTAACTACTCTCAATGATAATCTTAAAGAAAGTGTAGTTAAATTATTTGATTAAATAATAATAATTTCCAAAGTGGAATTTATATAAAAATAATTTCCCAAAATTTAAAAGCTAACAATAGCCAGATTATTTCTTTTGTTGTCTTTTGCGCACTGATTGCTCAGGTTGGTTTATTTTTTTAATTTCAGATAAGACCATGTGTCACCTCGACGACCAGGTATCAAATTTTATACATTCATTTTTACGGTTGTTTAAGTAATCAAAAGATTTATCACAATTATTTTACGAATTCAATCCTTGCTCTCTTTTCTACTCTCACAAATTTCAGAAGTGGGATAAATTCCCCCCTAAACAATAACTTTATTCAAAATTAATCTTTGGTAATGCCTTTTAATTTCTTTTCAACATTGCGGACGAGGTGACACATCAAATAAAATAGGCACAGCGTAATTTAATATTATTTTTAACTAGCCGAGTTACGATTCTGAAAAAAAGGGTAATTCAAAATGAGTTCGAAACGACACCAGCTACGAAAACGTGCTCGACCAGTTGAGCAAAATTTAAGTTCCAACGAAAACAGCCCCGAACGGCATCGGGAACGTAGTTCATCCCATACTACAGATGAGTCGATCGTGCGATTAACTACGGCAATGAGCTCGTTCATGGAAAGTGCAGTTGCTCGACAGCGGCCTAGCGCTATGATAGGGGGTGACGTTGTACCAACTTTCGATCCTGAGGAAAAATCATTGACTGTGTTAAATTGGTCCGATAAAATTGACGAATTGCGAGAAATTTTCAAATGGCCTGAAGAAACAACCATTTACTACGCCATGTCCAAACTCCGTGGTTTGGCTGAAACTTGGTATAAGAGCCAGCCAACCCTAAAGTTATCTTGGGCTGAATGGAAGGCAAAATTGGAACAGAGTTTTCCATCGATTAGAGAATATCACGCGGATTTAGAGGAAATGATGAGACGAAGGAAGCGGCCTGACGAGTCTTATACAAAATATTATTATGAAAAGATGGCCTTATTAAATACTTGTGATATAAGTGGCACAAATGCCGTATCATGCATTATAGGAGGTATCCATGATGTCGTAATAGTAACGGGAGCCAAGGCAGGAAGACATCAAACTCCTGAGTCTCTTTTATCCTATCTCAGCACCCTCACAGAAAGACCTGGACCATCTCACTCAAGCGGCTCATCTAGATTCCACCCGAGAGCAAAACACGCTAAGTTCGAAAAGAACAAGAGATTTCAGCAGCCTAATCGAACAATTACATGCTACCGATGTAATAAACCCGGACACACAGCAAATATGTGCGAAGCGAACCTGTCAAACAAATCTTCAGAAAAACGTTGCCAGTTTTGCAGGCGTTCTGGACACCTAGAAGAAAATTGCTTCTTGAAGAAAAAGGCAGTTAAACCTAAAGAGACCTTGTGACTAGTATCAGACACATCCAATCAAAAATTCTACAAAAATATAACTCTCAATGGAGTACCGTCAGTGGCTTACGTAGATTTGGGTAGTTCCTGCACCACTATTCGGCTGAAAGAATTCTTACAATATGGATTCCAATATGATTCAGATTCTAGTACTGCTTTACAGGGTTACGGAAAAGGGATCATTCACTCCATCGGAAGTACAACTTTCACTATACAGGTAGATGAAGTAGAAGCATGTATAACGGCATATGTCGTACCGAACACCGCTCAAGACGTACCTGTATTACTTGGCAGGAATTTTTCGGAACTTCCCGATATATTTGTGCTAAAAGACAATACTTCATTGAGGTTCTTTAAACAAACACCGACGGAATTAGAATCAATACAACTAGAACCAACAAAGGGAAAAATAATATTGCGTATATCTGAGGAAACACTTATACAACCAAACTGCTGGGGACATGTCCAAGTATACAACGACGACCACGAAGGCGATGTTTTCATAGAGGCAAGTATTCGATTCCCAAATGACCAAGAATATTGTGTACCACCTGCGATAATTTCCCTTGTCAAAGGAAAACCAACTTGGATACCTTGCATAAATTTAGCAAAACGGGATATTTCCTTCAAGAAAAATAGAATTTTCGCTAGAGGTTATCCATGCGAGAGAGAAAATCAAGCTATTCGGACAATCCTTTCTATCCAGAAAAAGAATCTAGAACCCTTGCCACTAGAAGAGGTATCGATCGGACCAATCACTAAAGAAGAAAAAGACAAATTATTTAAATTACTTACAGATTACAGAGACTGCTTTTCTTTGAACATGTCAGAGTTAGGTTGTTCTAAAACAACTAAAATGAAAATTCGCCTCCGAGAAGAAAAACCATTTTCGTATCGACCATATCGGATGGCTCTAACTGAACAGAATACATTGAAGGGAATGGTAGACGAACTACTCTCTAATAATATCATACGAGAGTCAGATTCCGAATACTCATCCCCTGTTTTATTAGTTCGTAAGAAGAACGGAGAACAAAGACTTTGCATAGACTACAGAAAGTTAAATTCCTTAACGCTCAATAGCAGCCAACCTTTGCCCCGCATAGATGACCAAATAGATAAATTACAAGCAGGAAAATACTTTATTAGTTTAGATTTGAAGTCAGGTTATCACCAAGTGCAACTAGAAGAGTCTTCAAAACAATACACTGCGTTCGTAACACCAGAGGGCCAATACGAATACAATCGGGTGCCTTTTGGACTATCAAATGCACCGAGAGTGTTTCAAAAACTAATGACGAATCTCCTTAAACCAATTAGAGGACGTGCCGCATTATATTTAGACGACGTACTCCTGTATGCACCGACCGTCGATGAAGCTTTGAACATTCTGAAAGCGGCAAAGACGGGGTCGAACTATCATCAGACAGTGAAGGACCAATAGACCAAGAAACTTATCTCGAGGCGAGATAATTGCAGGATGGCCGAATGTAAGACGTTATTTATTTTATCCTTTTATGGTATGTTTTTCGATATAAAAAAATATATTAAATAAATGAATCATCTCTCCTTGAGCAACCTGATTCAGTTTGCCGTACTGAAAGAAATCGTTTGTGATATTAAATTACTATAAACATTTATGTTACGATAACTGATCGGTTCTTGGGCCGAGGAAAAAGAAAGAAATATTGCACAACATTATTCAGTCAACTGTTAACCTTTTAACTGTTTGGTTAGTTTTGTGAATTGTGCAATTTTTGATAAATCAAATTAGGTGAGTTTTCTCACAGAGTAATCTTTGCTAAAATTTAGATACTAAGTTTTTATTATTTACTAAACTTTACCGACATAAGGTGATTTAATTCATTCAAATAATATAAAGCTATGAAAGTGGTTTGAATGTAAACGTTTTTTTATATTTCTTTACGATTGTCTTGAGCACTGTTGTGAGACTCTGCCCTTCAGTGTTCATCTAATTATTTTGGGTCAAACTTATGCTAGCAATTGTACTGTCGTGAGACTCTGCCCTTCAGTACTGTAATGATATAAATATTTGCGACGGGGTATTTTGTGAGACTCTGCCCTTAATACCCATTGCACGTTCGAAATATTTGGCGGAATGTTTGGAGTAGACACTTCGTGAGACTCTGCCCTTAGTGTCATTGCACACTCAGCATTCTTGGAGTAGTCATTGTGTGACATTTGCCCGTAACTACTCTCAATGATAATCTTAAAGAAAGTGTAGTTAAATTATTTGATTAAATAATAATAATTTCCAAAGTGGAATTTATATAAAAATAATTTCCCAAAATTTAAAAGCTAACAATAGCCAGATTATTTCTTTTGTTGTCTTTTGCGCACTGATTGCTCAGGTTGGTTTATTTTTTTAATTTCAGATAAGACCATGTGTCACCTCGACGACCAGGTATCAAATTTTATACATTCATTTTTACGGTTGTTTAAGTAATCAAAAGATTTATCACAATTATTTTACGAATTCAATCCTTGCTCTCTTTTCTACTCTCACACTTATGATCCGTCACCACCGTTAATTTTTGTCCTAACACTATTTCCCTCCATTTTTGCAAAGCGTCCACAATTGCCAATGCTTCCTTTTCCGTTGTAAAATAGTTTTTCTCTGGACCTTTTAAAATCCTACTAGTAAACGCTATTATATCTTTATCACCGGTTTCGTCATTTATTTGATATAAATATGATCCTAATGATTTTTGTGAATAATCCGATTGTATATAAAATCTTCTGTCAAATCTTGGATAATTTATGAATGAGACTTCTAGATATGCGATTTTTATTTTGTCAAATACATCCTGCTCTGTTGCGGTCCATTTCCAAACTTTCCCCTTTTTTAATAAATTATGTAATGGTTCAACTAATTCTGCATAATCTTTTACAAAACGTCTGTCATAATTACATAAACCCAAAAACGATCTCAAGTGCTTGTGGTTTCTCGGTCTCGGAAAATCCATAATTGCTCTTTTCCGATCAGGGTCAACAAAAACTCCTTTAGCAGTTAATTTATGTCCCAAAAATGACACTTCCTTTTTCGCAAAACAACATTTTCTCAACTTAATAGTTAGACCTGCATCCTTTAATTTTGAAAAGATTAGTTTTAGATGGTGTAAATGCTCATTAAAATTGTTTGAAAATAGCAAAATATCATCGACATATGCGACAAAATATTCCGAAAAGCTTGAGCCTAATATCTGCGTCAATGCGTTTACAAAACAACCCACACTGATCGATAACCCAAAAGGTAATACCTTGAAACAATAAGTATTTCCCTCATAAGAAAAACCGAGGTATTTCCAACAATCCGGCCGAATAGGAATCTGCCAGTAACCACTTGTCAAATCTAATGTGCTCATGCACATTCCCTGTTTAAAATGAAAAAATATTGTTTCCGGGCTTGGCGGTACTATATGATTCTGCACTAATCTTCTGTTTAAATATCTGGCGTCTAAACATAGTCGGATACTACCATCTTTCTTTATAACACAAACTAAAGGACTAACGTATTCGGTTTGCATTTTACAAATTATGTTCCAGTCTATCATTTCTTGAATCTGTTTCCTTACCTTTTCACGGTGTGATATCGGAATGGGATATGACTTAAAGTAGAAAGGCGACTGATCATGTAATTCTATCTTTTGTTCAAAGTCCTTTATTCTACCCGGCTGATCCGAAAATACGGATTCAAACTGACTTAAAATGTTCTCTAATTTATTTTCATTTTCAGGCGCTAATGAGGCCGATTTTATAATTTCCTTCCTTGTCTCCTCAGAATATACCTCATTTATTTTATTTTTGTGAGTGTCCAACATTTTGTTCACCCGTGTTACTTCATTCAATTCTGATCGTTCTTCTAAATTTTCCATAAATTTTAAATCTAAATTTATTATCGATTCACGAAAATTTATCGATAATTCGTCTTTATCACTTTTGATTTTTATTAACTTTTTACTAAAATCTATGTTTACCTTGTTCTCCTTCAACCATTCACAACCGAATATTACTTTTCTGTTAAGATTAGGAACCACAATACAAGGAACATCAAATTCCCCATTTACTAAACCTACAGTCAATAATACTTGTTCTTTTATGCGATAAGATTTCTTTGAAATAGCGACACCTAACGATATACTATTTACCGGAAAGACTGGAATCTTTATATTTTGCTGGAGAAGTTCTTCTAAGAACTTCGAAGAAATGCAGTTGTATTGACTACCAGAGTCGATCAATACGTCTGCCCGACAACCCCCCACCTGGATTTCTATAACCGGTAAATTTACTCCCTTATTTCCTTTATCGTTACTCTTCTCTTCTAATAAATCCTCCTCTATGTCGTTATTGAAAATAGTGCTAACAGCACTTTCCCTATTTCCTCTACTATTCCCTTCTCTATGATTTTCTCGTTCGTTTAAATTTCTTTGCTCATTAAAATTTCTATTATTGTTATTTACTTGTATATTCCTGTTTTCGCGATTCTCCCTTGATTCCGCCCTATTAAAATTCCTATTTTGCTGTCTTGATACAAAAGTTTTATCTAATCTCCTTAAATAAGTTTCAACGTCCTCAAAATGTTTATATCCACTATTTATTATTCCCCGCTGTATTTCTGGAGAAAAATGGTTACTGATCATTTCAATTATGTCGGTCTCCGAAAAATTGTTGTTTAGATAAAGAGATTCCCTAGCATATTTTAGAAAATAGTCAGCAAGACTACCCCTTTCGTAATTTCCATATTTTAAGTTCAGAAAAGCATCGCGTTCGTGTTTTGTGTTCCAATATCTTTTCAAAAATGCGGTTTCAAACTCCCCAAAATTTTGGAACGAATCTTCCCTTAATGCTGACCAGTCAGCTGCAGTTCCCCTTAAGGCATTTGTCGCGAGTCGCACCTGTCTATTTGTCGGTACATTTGCCTCAATAAAAAGACTTTTTAATTTTCTGATGAATAATACCGGGTGCATACCTCTATCCTCATAAAACATTAGATTATTTCCACCTAACTCTTTCCACATAGTTATATATTGATTATTAACAACCTCGCAATCAACGTTAGTTGCTACTGTCTCACTTTCTAAACTAGTATAGTTTTCATTATTATTAATTGTTTGATTTTGCTTATTAAATTCCGAATTTTGTCTCGTCAATTGAGTTTCTAGCATAACTTTATTTTGTTGAATAATCATTTGCACGGAATTTTGCATTTCCAAGACCCCCAAAGTTAATTTTTCTAAATTTTTCTCTAACGAAAACATGTGACTTTTTATTTCGTCACCCCCCTCCTCAACTTCGTCAGAAGATCGTCTCTTACGTCTAGGCATATTTAACATTTATACTAACATGCATGAATATGGATATATAAAATCTGTATATTGATTTAATTATCATTTACTGATATTTATTAATAATGATTTTTCTTAGTGTTGAACTGGCCCGTAAGTTGGGCGCCAAAATGTAACGTGCCAAAAATGCACGATCAGGAATATTCGTGGGGTCTTTAAATAAAACAATATTATTTCCAGTTCACTTTAAAAGAAAAATCATCACTTCAATCAAAAGAAACACTTTAATCCAAGATATAATGAAATCAGGTAATACAACACTTAAAACAAATGAGAATTCTTATTTTTAAACTAAATAAAAATAATTAATGTTCATGGAACTAAAATAATAAAATTTTAGTCTGACCTGGTTAACCTTATAAGTTTGGGGCCCCTTTATTTTTCGGAGTATCGTCCTTTTTGAGACGGGTTTGGTTAAACACACTTTGAGGAAATAGTCGTAGCTTCTTAAGACCCACTTTGTACATACATATTACTAATTTGACTGGTCGATAAATTTAATTTGAGAACCCGTACTAACCACCCGGCTGATCTGGTCGGTGGTCGGCGAGCTTCTCCTCTTTTTCCTTTCACTTTCAACGGTCACCGCTCAAAATCCCCTCTTCTTTTCTGAATTATCTTTTCACCTAAACTACCTTCCTATTTTAACTTCCACCGCCCTAACACAGGTGACACCAAAATGTCCATTTACTTAACAATTGCAAATCACGCACATACAAAATCGTTACATACTCTATCTTTTTTTAAGTTTATTTCCCGATCAGTCAAACTTATACAAGGTATTACTGTCGGTACTCCTTTCTTTATTGTCACTAGCACAGAAGGTATGCAATATTCTTGTCCTTCTTGTGGTCGTGTACTAGCATTTATGTACAAATCACCTTCATGAGAATCGTGATACACTTGTACATGGCTCCATTGATTCGGCATTAGCGTTGTGTTTTTCAAAATCCTCAGCGCGATTTTTCCATCTTTCGGTTCCGGTTCTATTTTATTTAATTCCGTTAAGTTTTTATTATAACATGTTAATGCAACTTCATCCTTGATAATTATTATACCAGGCATCTCCGTAATGTTTCGTCCCAGTAGAATTGGTACCTCTTGTGCCGTATTAGGGACTACATACGCTGTTATAATCGTTTCTACCTCATCAATTTTTATTGTAAAAGATGTAGTACCCAATGTCGAAATTCGTCCTCCTCCATAACTCTGGAGAACCTCCTTCACAGAGCTGTCAATTTTTAAATGAAATGCTTCGCTGTTTTCTTCCCGAATAGTGGTGCAAGAACTACCTAAATCTACATAAGGCGAGGTTGATGTTCCATTAACAAGTATAGTTTTATAGAATTTGGTATTTTGTTTATCTACGACTAGTCATATTTTCTCTTTTCTCGATTCCTTTCTCTGTTTCAGGAAACAATTCTTTTCCAAATGTCCAGGTCGTTTACAAAAGGTGCAGATTATTTCAGTGAAGTTATTTCGGTTAAGTTCTAATCTTTGTCTCTTTTCCGTACAATCTTGCGATATATGTCCAGTTTTGTTGCATTTAAAGCATGTGATTTTCTCCGAATACTTGTTTTTGCTTCTGTAATTATTCGGTTTGTATTTCTGAGATCCTGAATAATGGGTTGATTTCTTCCCTGGGTTAGTAGTAGTCTTTACAGTACATAGATACCTATATAAAGATTCAGGTGTTTGATAATTCCCGGCCTTAGCTCCTTTTTTGATAACAGTGTCGAAAATTCCCCCAATAATACAAGAAACTGCTTTTACCCCCGTAATCTCACACTTATTTAATAATGCCAACTTCTCATAATAATACGTGCAGTATGTCTCATCTGATTCTTTAACCCTTTTCATCATTTTTTGAAGATCCGCGTTAAAATCTTGTCCCGACGGAAAACGTTCCTCTAATTTTTGTTTCCATTCGTCCCATGTTAACTTGACGCTTTTCAAGCTATTGTACCAAACTTTAGCCATGCCTTGAAGTTTGGAACATAGCAAAATATATTGTTGCCTCCTCAGACCAATTAAAAATGTCTCGCAATTCGTCAATTTTTTGGCACCAGTCCGAAACGGTTTGATTCTCGTCGTCTGGTTTAAAAATAGGTATCATATCTCCTTGCGCCGCAGGCGCGCTATTACGATTACCTTCCGCCCTCGCCGCCGCCGCCGTAGATTCGATAAGGGTGGTTATAGCTGCAGTTAAACGGTCTATGGACCCATCGGTATTTCGAGACGAAGAACTGTTACTTCTTCTTGCAATATCTGCTGCTACCCCGCTGTTTGTACTTCCGGCCTCGGCCTGGCGTTTGCAACCACGACGTGAACTCATGGTAAAGTACACTCGACTATTTGAAAAATGATACAACAAGATTCAAACATTTTCCTAAGTTATGTGTCATCTCGGCGGGCCAACTAAATAATTTATGTACATGCAATTTTGAATTAATCAGGACATGTTGGATAGTTAAATCCCACTTCTGATAAAATATGTAGTCGGTTTTTTTTTTTTTGTGTTTTGTTCATAAAATAAAATTGCCAAGATTGAACTCCATTAATTAAACTCTATTAAATGCAACTAATGTGATTCTTAAAACATAATACTTATCACTTAATACTTGACTTAACTAATTTTGGCCGTAGCCCCTCCGAGATGACAGTTCTGAAAATTAAATAAAAACATGCGTGAGCGACCAATTAAACCATTGAAATAAATAAACATGATGAGCAAATAAATAGTATATTCGTTATAAAATGTGTGCACATTTCATCAACTTCCGAACACGGGAATTAACCCTCACCGGACATTACAAACAAACAAACGGTGCCGAACACGGATATCTGAGATAATCTCATCAAACACCTTGTGATACTCAATACGATGCCGAGCACGGAAATATAAAATAACCTCATCGGACATCTCAAATCAAAACAGTACTTTAAGTGGAGATCTCGCACAGTGCTCAGAAATATATATATACTTGTATATAAATAATCAATTGTAATTAAAATTCATAATTAATGATGTAAACAGATTAAAAATAAAACGCAACTAACACTTTTAGATGTTACAAAAGTTTTATTAAAAACTCGACAGCCGTTTCGATCGACTAGGTCTTTTTCAAGAGTAATTTGTTTACTAAAGGTATTGTACAAAGTTCTTACATTTATAGGTACCTACAAAATATATATCAGGTAAATTCAGGTAGAATGGAAAAAACTACCATCTGTTATACTGTACTCCTTAAATATTCATCATTCAGTAGTTTTTTCCATTCTACCTGAATTTACCTGATATATATTTTGTAGGTACCTATAAATGTAAGAACTTTGTACAATACCTTTAGTAAACAAATTACTCTTGAAAAAGACCTAGTCGGTCGAAACGGCTGTCGAGTTTTTAATAAAACTTTTGTAACATCTAAAAGTGTTAGTTGCGTTTTATTTTTATTTAAAAGATGTTTCACAATTTCCCGACAATAGATTCAGTTGAAATTATTAAACAGATTAATTTGGTATGAGAAGTAAAATTGGTCACCCAGTGAATCACTCACCTAATATTTTGACAACAAAGAAAAACTGGCACACACAATATAACTTGGATATTACTTCTAACACTCTCGAAAACTTTCGAAAGACTGTGTCTTACGTATTGTAATATTTGGCAAGGACCAGGCCTGGGTCTTTAAGAAGGGTCGTCTAATAGCCCTTGTCGTAGCCGTCATATACACAAGGTTTGGTGGAGCCAAGATAACGTACACTACATTGTACTAGTTAAGTAATGTGTGTGAATAAGTACATTAGCCAAAAATGAAAATATTCCTTTACCGAAATTACCTGTTTCTTACAAATAAACATTAAAATTAAAAAATTAGCTTTTATTATACCTAATCTCACAAACTAACACAGTCCTGTACCAAATATAGCTCTGACTAGTCAAATCCCAATTTTATTAAAATGAGTTTCGGCGTTTGACTGTCCAAATTAGTCACTCTTAGGATTAGACGAAAATTTGTTAGTCAAAGGTAAAAAAACGATATTGAATTGCTATAAAAATAAGTAAAAGCTTTTTAGTCGACCTTTTGCTTAAAGTATGTGAGCAATTGCTTGCATTTACTTAAAATGGGATGAATAAACCTAGCAATTGCTTTTTCTATGTAGCAATTGCTTGTAAAATTTACAAGCTTGGTGAACAGCAGCTTGAACGCCTTTAAAATTATTATTCGTTGCTTTTTCGTTAGATATAGCAGACGTTCTTATGGCTGAATTCTTGAATATTCGCAAAAGAATGTCTTATAGTGTGCACAAAAGTAGCAGAAACGATGATTTTCGAAAATTATATAGATTAGAAGAAGAAAATGTGGAGTGGTTGGCGCAATATTTTTTTGGAAGACAGTGGCGAAAAACTGGGTGGTGCTTTATCACATTTAATGAAAATGAAAGTGTTTTTAAGAAACATATCCGATTTCGGGTTTCAGAATTCAACTGCGGAAGAATTAGGAATTCATCAAACCACTGTTTGTAAAACAAGTAATTTTGTATTGCAGAAAGTGCTAAATAAGGCAAATATTTGGATTAAATTTCCAACATCTGCAGATGAAATTGTGATTGCCAAAGAACAGTGGGCCCAGAAATGTTTATTTCCAAGTGCATTTGGGGTAGTAGGGTGATGAATACATAAACAGAAAAGGGTATTCCAGTACAAATGTACAAGTAACTTGCAACGTTAAAGAAATATTTACAAATATAGATTGCTAATGGCCTGGCTCAGTGCACGATAGCCGAATTTGGAAAAATTCTGATATATACATAACCCTTTCAAACAGTCCTAAAGAGTGTTTGTTATTAGGAGATGAGCGCTATCCAATAGCACCTTGGATTATGACTCCGTGGCGAAATCCAGCTAATCAGCAACAACAAAATTATAATAACATATTGAGTAGAGAAAGGGTTATAATCGAAAGGTGTTTTGGACAGTTGAAAGCTAGATTTCCTATTCTACAGTACAAAATTCGGAACAAACTTGAAAAAATTCCCGCGACAGTAATTTCTTGCGTTGTAGGTACTTCACCTAACCTAACCTGACCCGTAAGACAAAAAGAATAGACTTCTGTTGACTTCAGTTAGTAATTGATAAATTTCTTTCAAAAAAGTTTTTCAGAAAATGAAACTTAAATGAATATAAAAAGTAGGAGTAATTCTAAAAATTTAGTTTGACCTAATTTAGAGTGAGGAACATCAGGAATCTACAGAAAATGACCAGACGAATGTGACAAGAAAAAAAAACGCTGACTTTTAACGCATTTAAAAGACAGAAACATATTGAACTACCATTAGACAAAAGAGAACTGAAATTTGGGAGTCATTAAAAAGAAAAAGCTAGTGGTGAACAAAAGGGTAGTTTGTTTGCATCGAAAGTAAAAATGTTAAAGCGTATCTCAATAAGGGTACAAAAGGAGCAGAAATTAGAAAGCAAAGTTTGGAGAAACGGGAGTGTGTGGAAGTAGAAATACATCCACATCTTATTTAGAAACATATTTATGTAGCAATAAAAACGCCACTGTCAGGGTAAAAATACATACCTATACTCTATTCAGGCAAATAATGGTTGCACGTCATCAAACAATAAAATCCTCGTACCAATTTAAATTCATAAGAAAGAAAATTTCTAAGCACTATCTTTCTCTCTCTCTATATGTAGGTTTTACTAGTTCATTTATACACTTGCAGTTCGATATAGATCTTGACAATCTTAATAGCAATTGCTTGAAATTGATCCGGATATGCAGCAAAACCAGCAATTGCTTAAAAATATTATTCATACCACAAGTTAGCAATTGCTTTAGCTAGTAGCAATTGCTTGTTAAGCAATTGCTTTTGCTAAATAGCAATTGCTTATAGCATTTGCTTCATTTTTATTCATTAGGCTATTTATGTCAGTCCTGAGGTTTGACTAGCAAAATCTAGGAGCGCCGAAGCTTCGATGTTTGACTATAACATATACACCAATTATTGAAATCAGATGAATTAAATTCATTATGACGAAAATAATAATAAAACTACTATGTATCTATCACAATTTATTATAGAATAACACGAGTATAGTTTCGGTAGTATACACACGTACCATTATCAAGTGATTCTACAGAATGACAAAAGAGTGTAAGGATACGATTTAAAAAACGGTATACATAGAAAAAATGTGGTGGAAACCCAAAAAGAGAGGGGGTTCACCTGCAAACGTTAAATAAAAGGGATAATAATAAATCAAAAAACAGGATAAATACACACTTACATACATGAATCCACAGCCCCCCAATAAATATATAAATAATCATAAAGATAACGCCCCTATTAGGCCCGTCGTTTCATTTGTCAATAGTCCTACCCGTCCTACCTGTAAGTTAGCAAATAGAATTAATAAAATTTTTAAAAGCCTCACCGGTTTTCAACCAAAATTTACTATAAAAAACTCGTTGGACCTCACCAAAAAATTAAGTCAACATGTTCTACCCCATAATAGTTTTTTAGTATCTTTCGACGTCTCTAATATGTTTCCCAATATCCCTACGAACGAGTGGATCCCGTTGATTAAAAATATTATAAATCAATCTTCAGTTGATACAAACGTACAATCAGAATTTATGGGTGCTTTACAACAGAACAGAACAGAATTTTTGCCAATACAACCATAAACTATTTTCTCAGAAAAAAAGGTCTGGCCATGGGTTCACCCCTTAGCCTTCTTTTGGCAGATGTTTTCATGTCCAATATACAGGGTGTCCCCTCTCAATTGGAAAAAACTTCTAGGGCATATTGAGGAACCATAGACAAGCAGTTTGAGATATTAGACTGATGTCCGGAAGTGCATGGTTTTCAAAATACAGGGTGTCAAAGTTTTTTTCAAAAAACTTTTTTTTATCAATATCTCAAAGGCACGTTGACCGATTTTCTTGAAATTCGCTGGTGATGTAGGTAAGCTTTAATGCATCGAAATGCATGGTGAACACTTTGAGCATTTGCTTCACTAATAATAAGTTAAAGTAAAGTTATTTTCCTAACAGATAATGAACCTTTTAATAGAGTTTTTAATAAAATTTTTTTCTCGAAAACGGAGAGATACGAAAAAATATCAAGTGGCAAAAAAGTTGTACTTTTAACTGAGCTTTCTAAAAAATATAAAATTTTCAAAAAAAGTCAGTGGCGTACATTTTTTTGTCATTTTTATTCGTGACACTGTCCCCCGGGGCGCCACTGGAAGTAATAATTACCATTTAATTAGTGCTAACTGAGCGTCTTATTAAAGCTTACATCACCAGCGAATTTCAAGAAAATCGGTCAACGCGCCTTTGAGATATTGATAAAAAAAAAGTTTTTTGAAAAAAACTTTGACACCCTGTATTTTGAAAACCATGCACTTCCGGACATCAGTCTAATATCTCAAACTGCTTGTCTATGGTTCCTCAATATGCCCTAGAAGTTTTTTCCAATTGAGAGGGGACACCCTGTAGAAGAATTAATAATGAACAAGCCATCTACTAAAAAACACATCCACTGGTGGTATCGTAGTCTGTTTTTCTGGTACGCAAAGACAACTTGATTCCTTTTTTAACCTTTTAAATAACGTTCATGACAATATAAACTTTACTGTAGAAAAAGAATGTAATTCCCGTATAAATTTTTTGGATTTAACCATTATATACAATAGTAATAACATTTTAACTTTTGATATTTTCAGAAAGTCCACATTCACAGATGTTACAATTCCCAACTCCTCCTTTAGCCCCTCCCCCCATAAACTAGCTGCTTATAAGTCCATGATACATCGAGCCCTAATCTTACCCCTTAACAAAGAAAATTTCAATAAAGAAATTAACATAATAAAATCCATTGCCCTTAAAAATGTTTTTTTCCGAAGAAACTATTACAAACATCATTATAAAAAGAAATTTAAAATAGCTTGTAATAATATTAATTTACCCTTCCCAAAAAAATGAAAATCATAAATACGTTTCGCTAACTTATTTCGGTAATCATACTGAGAAAATTGCAAATATTTTATCTCAATGTAATTTAAAAGTTAGTTTTAAGTCAGAAAATAAACTAAGGAATGTTTTATTTAATTGTAAAGACCAAATTGAAAAATTCAAGAAAGGTGGAGTGTATAAGTTGTCTTGTCCAGATTGTACTGCATTTTATATTGGTCAAACGGGACGTTCCTTTGAAACCCGTTACAATGAACATTTAAGATTTTTTAAATTAAAAAAGATAGATTCAACTTTCTCTAACCATACTTTTATGTGTAGCAATAAATTCCCAGATTTAAATAGTCTTCAAATAATTCATGCCGCTAGTAAAAGTTTCAAATTGAATGTACTAGAATCTTTAGAAATCCATAAAGCCATAAAAACTTGCAATAATAATAATAACCTTCTCAATGACCAACAAGATCTGTATAAGTCCCTTTTATTTAACGTTTGCAGGTAAAACCCCTCTCTTTTTGGGTTTCCACCACATTTTTTCTATGTATACCGTTTTTTAAATAGTATCCTTACACTCTTGTCATTCTGTAGAATCACTTGATAATGGTACGTGTATAGTACCGAAACTATAGTCGTGTTATTCTATAATAAATTGTGATAGATACATAGTAGTTTTATTATTATTTTCGTCATGATAAACTATCACGAAGTAACGGCTTCATTAGTGCAATATTTAAATTCATTATATTTATAAATCAAGTTATGTATTGAGTAATGTATTTAATGTCAATTTTTAATTTATTGATGTTAGTTGTTTGTCCGATGATGACCGAATTAGACGGTCGAAACGTCGCATTATTAAAGTGACTTTTAATAATTATTGATTATTGGAGATATTATTTTCTATTGATTATAAATATATCAATTTACCAAATTAGATTCATATAAATGAATATTCAGTCAATTTAGTTGTCAGAGGTTGCGACTAAACGTAAGTTGATTATTCCTAACCTAACCACCCGTACCCGAGTGTTACAATCATTTAAATAAATTACCATTGTTTATTTATTTTACCTGATGACGTCATTTCCGGTTAAACTAAATTACAGATATTTTATTTTTTATTTATATCGTAATCATTTTGAATTGTTCCAGTATGTTTTCTTTTAAATTTATTAATTGAAGTATTTAATTAATTTGTACTTTCCTGCTCCAAAAAGGGGTAAATAATTTTCCTGGATACAATAATTTCATTTGACAAATTAAAATCTTGAATATCACCTAAATTAAAGCAAGGATGTCAATACAAGTGAAATTATTTTAAAATAATTTTGGTACCTAATGAGTGAAAGAGAACTGGAAACTTCGTAAAAGCGAGCATTTCATCTTCAACTTAGCGACCAGGAATGTTTCATCTAGACACACATTTCCGGTCAGCCACGAGTGAGAAGGATAGGTTTAATAGGTTGTCCACGTATAGAAGTGAGTTAGGTATATTATTTCACCCCTGAGTCAGTTCGTAGGGTGGCGTAGATTGGAATGTAGTTATGGGGAAACCACGCGGTATGCGAACTACGTTGGAAAAAACGAGTGAACTAGCTTGATCTAGGTAAACAAGAGAGAGGAATTTGTGAATAAGCGCGCTTGGACCCCGCGACACGCAGACTCGCGCAGTCTAAAAGGTAAAATTTTGGAATGAAAGGCTGCGGGTTTCTACAGGATTTCATAGGAAGTTTGATCATTGTTGGCTCTCTATCTTTGCTGAATTCGGCTGCTGGTGAGATCCGGCCATTTATTGGCCTAGCTCGTCCCTCAGTGTCAGCAATTGATAAGCAACTTTGAACGAATACACTTTGATTCGGCTGTTGGTGAGATCCAGTCATTTATTGGCCAAGCGTGATGATCTCGTCAGCGTAGCCACTGTTTCTTGGAAACGGCTGGAGCAAAAAAATCATTTCCGAGGTAAAAAAATAGCAAAAAAAGTATGGTATAAGTTAGATCATGGCCCTGTGAAGTGGCTACGCTAGCGTGATATACGTCCTTTACGACTAGGTGGCGTGTATAATATATCAACGAGCTAACTATTCGTCACAAATGGGTCAAAGGAACACATCCCATACGAAAAGGTTGTAGGGTGTTAGTGCGCGATGACCACCTGCCACCTGCAAACTATTACGCTAATTCGTAAGTGTTACCTAAATCAATGTATCTGCATGAAAACAAGATCATAAAATGATTATTTATGTTACATGTGTGTGAATTAGTATGTGTTTTTTTTTTATATCAGACAATATACAGTGTAACCGATAACTATAGATTTATTGCTTCCTGGGACCAGCGTGTCGCCGTGTCGCCTTTTTATTAAACACTTATTTCATTATATCAATTTGTATATGTTTTCTTTTAGATAGCACCGGTAGCTATTCGCTACCTATGTATATGTAACACTTCTAAGCGTCAGAATTCAATCACTCGTCAACGAATGCACAAGGAATTTTAATTAAATCATTTTAAACAAAAGTAATTGTTTTAATTTATAACTTTTATGTAAACATGTCGTGACACGTCGAACGACATCAATAACTACTGAAATAAGGGTGTTTTTGAATAAGACCATAAGTTAAATAATAATGAATTGTTTGCGTTAGCGATCAATGTTGAGTACTTTTTGAATAAAAGCGTCTGTCAGTAAGCAGATTCATAAATAAAGTACTAATGTATATGTATAATGAGTACATATAGTGACTTAATTCTAATGCGTATAATCTATAGTATTACAATACAGGGTGGATCATAACAACCACCGACTAAGAGTTTGGATTAAGGCACATAATGGAATTAAATTGTAACGCCTTTGTCTTCATTCTCATATCGCGACCGTGAGTCTGATGGAGAATACGATGATAGTATCTCATTCATACCTTCGTAAATGGAATGAAGAGATCCCAAAAGATTTTGGTGATTAAGATCAGGGGGACGAATTGTCGGTTCATCCAGGCTTATGTCACTTCCATGTCACTTCCGAAACTATTACGATTGTTACTGTTTAGGGAAATAATTTTGGTACTGCACTCGCGACACTGTTGTGGAAATTGTCCCAACCATTTAAAATATTTAAAACAGCATATCTGCTCATGAAAGGTTTATTAATGTTAGTTTGAAGTATTCCATCAAATTGTTGCAATTGACGTTTGGCTGTTCGGAATTGATTTAGATCGATGTCAGTAAAGCAAAATGGAGATATTTCTTCATCCTTGAGGTATTTTTGTTGTTGTATTTTATTTCCATGGTAGATTTGAACGTGTGAATTGTACAAGCAGAAGAAATTTTAGAATCTTTAGTTTGACCTCACATGTAGATTTTTCGCTGGTACCATGAATTTTAATGTAGGATCAAATTTTTCTTCGACTTTGAAGTTCTTTGCAAGTGGTCAAGTCTCGCATTTTCCCATAGTATTTCTGATTCGTACTCAATAGAAGATAGGGAAAATGAGTATCTATGTACACGTAGGTCAAAGGAATTAGGAAAAATAAATTGCTAGTTTCCTTGGCAACCACAGGTAAATGAATACCATAAATTAACTATTGATTACTGTATAATACTTTAATAGTACTAATAGTATGGTACTGATAAATTTCATTATAATTATAGACATCTACTGGAAAGTTATAATTTGTAATAAAAGGTACTTTTATTAATTCGTCCCTTCTTTTGGGGTAGTAACCTATGGATGTAATATATTTTGTGTAGCGAAGAAAATTGATGATATTATTTCTGAAAAATCAATTTCTAGTCCTCCAATTAAATTTCTTAATGAAGTGAAATGTTCACCTAGAGTTTGTGAATATTTTAATTGATTAATTTCTTGAGCGGCAGTACTAAATATTTCTTTCATTTGGGCTACACAATAAATTATTATATTAATTAAGAAAGTATAGTGTAATCAGCGTATGTGTGCGAGAGCGGGCAGTGTAGCGAGCGTATATGTGTACGAGAGCGAGCAGTGCGGCGAGCGTGTGTGTGTGCGATAGCGGCGACGAGAACCGACAGCAGATAAGCGGAGCTCAAAGAACGCCGGCGTCGGTCGGCGCTTTGATGACGATAAACAAGGCCATAAATTAGACGAACACAATAAGCACTCCAGTAAAGTCTAGTATGTCATTCTGGAACTTTCTGGATTGTTCCTAATCAGTATAAATACCTGTTGACGTGGCCAGTAAGAGTCAGTTCACAGTGAGCTTCGGAACAAGTAATATAAATAGCGAACTACGATATACCGAGTGATATAAATACGCATTTTCCTTGTGATGTAAATAAGTCGTTGAATTATTATTAGTGTTTAAGTGTTAAATAAATAGTTGTAAAATAAATATCCGTTAAATAAATAAGTTCTACTAGAAAAGTCGTTACAATAGTTTAAGTTTACACCAGGGGTGAGATATAAATTCCCACGTGCTAATTAAATTGGTGTTGAATAAATGTGTGTGGCGATGCGATGCAATGCCACGAAATCATGATTTATAAAAACAGTAAAAACCTGGAAAAGACTAGTATGTAATAAGAATCAAGCTCCCGTCGACGGACACCGACACCATACTTGAAAGGTGGCGAACTCGGCAAAGATTAAGGAGTTCGGGGGGTTGTAATGTAATCCACAGGTTGACGTGAGTATAATCACAAATAATATTATTGCGGAATTTAACTTGAATAATAATTTTTAAGAATTTGCGTATACATGCCTATATTTATTAAAGCCTAAATATTCTATCGACATGGGTGGAGTCATTTCTTGTGACTCATCAAACCGAGTAGCATTTTTAATACGGTTAACATTAGTGCGTAAATTATTTTCTGTATTTTTAATGCGGGCCTAATTAGGTTTGCCTATAAAGGCCCTTATCAGGAATGTAAAAAATAATTAGGCAATATTATTAGGCCTCTAAACAGAAAATATTATTAGGCACCCCAATAGAAAATATTCTTAGACCCCTATTAGGCAGTATTATTTGGCCCCTATTATGTAGTATTGTTAGGCCCCTATAAGGCAATATTTTTAGACCCTTATTAATTACTAAGCTCAGGCCCTTTAAAAAAATTAAATTAGTACCGGATTATATCTACGGAGACAGATTAATTTATTTATTAAAAAAAGGAAAACTATTTTTGATTTCAATATCATTTATTTATATTAACAAATAACTTAAATGGGACAACAATTTTTTTGCTACTTGACAATAAAACACTCTAATCAGTTAGATAAGTATATTAATTATTAGTTGGTTGGTTGTTATATCAAGAGTAGGTACACAAGTCTTATATTTAATTTATATATTCTTTCCCCTTTACCGATCCAGGCCACTCCCTTAGTAATCAACATCCGCTTCAGAAGTTTCCATGGTCACGTTTGCTAAATTTGTTAATCTTTTTATGACTCAAAGCCCGTCTGAGATCGGCGATAACTAAAATCCGATACAATGCTGTTATGGCATAATTTATGGTAGGTACAAAGAACAACTAAATGTTAAATTGTAACAATTCAGCCAAACTGCCTTGTTCTCGCCCTCGAGAACAGAGACCTTATTTCAACACACTTTAAGAATCCGTAGCTGACCTATTCTCAACCTAAACATGCTGTAACAAGCGTGTATGTATGAGAGAGCGGCGACGAGTCCGGGAGCAGATAAGCGGAGTTCAAAGAATACCGGCGTCGGTCGGCGCTTTGATGACAATAAACAAGGCCATAAATAAAACGAACCCGAGTAAATTCTAGTAGGTCGTTCCTGATCTTTCGGGAATATCCTACGTCTGTATAAATACGTGTTGACGTGGTCAGTAACAGCAGTTTACAGTTAGCTTCCGAACTACGGTATACAGAGTGATATCAATACGCAATTTCCTTGTCATATAAATAAGTTGTTGAATTGTTATTAGTGTTTAAGTGTTAAATAAATAGTTGTAAATAAATATCCGTTAAATAAATAAGTTAAACTAGAAAATTCGTTACATTGGTGTCAGGTGTGAGGTGCTCAGCCAATCGATCCCCCAACGAAGAGAATTTTCTAGTAGAAGAAAAATAGTTAAAGTAGAGTATGATGACCGGTTCTAATTCAGAGGAGGGGAGGTTACTTAAGGTCAAATTGACGAAAAATTATTGACTTTAAACTTGTGTGTATGTAGTGGTCGAATGCTTCACAATGAATTGAAACATGTACATATATCGGTAATGTGAAGTATTTTAATATAAATGAAGACCGTATTTGAAGAAGGATATGTAATTGAAATAAGTAATAATCTTGGTTATGTAGAAGGAGCGTGACTGAAGTTTACTATTCTTAAATACGTTTACATGATAATGTAGAGGAAGTGGAGAAAAGTGTAAGGTATAGACATACGAAATGAAAGTGAAGTCGTTATAGTGAACGATTCTTTATTTTGATATAAATGAAGACCGAATTTGAAGAAGGATATGTAATAGAAATCAGTAATAATCTTGGTTATGTAGAAGGAGCGTAGTACGTGTACATGTATATATTTGTGTTAAGAAATAGATAAAGAAGCAAAAGGTAGTAGACGTTTGAGATATAAGATTAAGGTAGAGTTTGGGGATAATAAGAAAGTAGTATGGAAAGTGTGTCAAGGTCACAAGTCTTTAAAAAGCAAAAGGAAGGTGTAGGAGAGGGGACAGGTAATGGCATAGTAATTGAAAGGTAGGTTTATGAAAACATAATGGATCGGAAGAGTTGACGCCTTTGCTCGTAAGTATTGCAAAGAATACAGTACAGCGTGTGCGTATCTTCGATCTCGTAAACAAAGCCCGACTTTTCGCAGAGGTACGATTGAATCCCCTGACGACAAGGTCGGCAGCACAAGTTTACGACATCGCAATGATAAAATCTGCAGCTGTGGCAGAAAAGCAGAGGTCCGCTACATTGTAACATACATGACGTGATCGCTACCAAAAAGGTGCGCGTAGAGCCAGGGTGGTCCTGATAAGGACCGATGAATTGGAAGCGTGTTTCAGGATCCAATTATAAGCGAGTCAGGTCTAATCCTGACTGACTTTATTACAATAAATTACAGCTATTTATACAAAGTTTATTTACATATGTCTTATGGTAGAATGCGCCGTCAGCCATTTACGCTAGTGTACGTATTTGCTTTTTATACAAAGTTTATTTGCATATGTCTTGTGGTAGAATGCGTCGTCAGCAATTTACGCTAGTGTGGGTATTTGCTTCTTATACAAAGTTTATTACCTATTATGATTGTTATTGAAATATGCACAGTTTGGTCAGCAAAGTGCTGCTGGTATACAGGTGTTAATCAGAAAGTATCCACACCTCACTCTACAGCCATTTACGCTAGTATGCGTATTTGCTTTTTATACAAAGTTTATTTGCATATGTCTTGTGGTAGAATGCGTCGTCAGCCATTTGTGCGTATTAGTTTTTTATACAAAGTATATTTACATATATCTTATGGTAGAATGCGCCGTCAACCATTTACGCTAGTATGTGTATTTGTGTTCCGACTTGGTTTGGCAGGTAGAACTGTTACAATTCTCTTATTGTTATTGAAATATGCACAGTCACAGTTTGGTCAGCAAAGTGCTGCTGGTATACAGGTGTTAATCAGAAAGTATACATGGTAATTGAAAGGTAGGTTTATGAAAACATAACGGATCGGAAGAGTTGAAGCCTTTGCTCATAAGTATTGTAAAGAATACAGTACAGCGTGTTGGAGATAATAAGAAGTTATATGGAAAAAGTGTCAAGGTCACAAGTTTGTGTATAGTTATGCAAGGGATGAAAAATGAGGTGAAAAAGGGGTTGAGAAGAGAATCCGCTGCTGAAAAGTAGAGAAATATTTTTTTAACATGTTTCACCCTCATACTTTAACCCTCGAAAAGTGTATGAAGGGTAGATGATAGGGAGAAAATGTCCGAATAAAAAAAATGTTTAGTCTTCCATGAAGAACAATTTGCTTCCAACGAAACTTAGAGAATGTCTGTAATGGGGGAAGTTGTGGAAACACTCTGTATTATGTTCAATTCGGAAAGAATCACACTCTGTACAGCAGAATCTAAATTCTGCTGACAGAGAATTGTAACAGTTCTAGCCGCTAAACTAAGTCCGAACACAAATACGCATACTAGCAAACATGGCTGACGGCGCATCTTTTTATACAAAGTTTATTTGCATATGTCTTGTGGTAGAATGCGCCGTCAGCCATTTACGCTAGTGTGCGTATTTGCTTTTTATACAAAGTTTATTTGCATTTGTCTTATGGTAGAATGCGTCGTCAGCCATTTACGCTAGTGTGCGTATTTGCTTTTTATACAAAGTTTATTACCTATTATGATTGTTATTGAAATATGCACAGTTTGGTTAGCAAAGTGCTGTTGGTATACAGGTGTTAATCAGAAAGTATCCACACCTCACTCTACAGCCATTTAGGCTAGTGTGCGTATTTGCTTTTTATAAAAAGTTTATTTACATATGTCTTGTGGTAGAATGCGTCGTCAGCCATACTTGACCTTTATTTTCCGTACCGACATTTCGGTACGGCAGGTTTTCTTAAACATGTCACCTATTTCTATTTGCTGAATAAGCAATGGTTCACACCTTACATGAGCCATGTATCAGAACTTTTATGCATGTATGAGATGATACCAAACACAATGTCTATCCTTAGGTTCACGACATTACTCCTTCCCCTTTAGATTGAAGACGTCTCCGTCTTAGGTATAGGATGACCTCGAATACCATCAATTTCCTGAGAACTCGGAATTTTCTTGCCATAATTTCTTATAATACTAATTATTTTTAATTTATAAAATATCAGCAAAATCAATACCTATTATGATTGTTATTGAAATATGCACAGTTTGGTCAGCAAAGTGCTGCTGGTATACAGGTGTTAATCAGAAAGTATCCACACCTCACTCTACAGCCATTTACGCTAGTGTGCGTATTTGCTTTTTATACAAAGTTTATTTGCATATGTCTTGTGGTAGAATGCGTCGTCAGCCATTTACGCTAGTGTGCGTATTTGCTTTTTATACAAAGTTTATTTGCATATGTCTTGTGGTAGAATGCGTCGTCAGTCATTTACGCTAGTGTACGTATTTGTGTTCTGACTTAGTTTAGCGACTAGAACTGTTACAATTCTCTGTCAACAGAATTTAGGTTCTGCTGTACAGAGTGATACTTTCCGAATTTTTGTAAACGAATACTGTTGAGGCAGGACAAATGGTAGTATACTGATCTCTGTTACACGCCAAATTAATATTGTGTAACTGGTTTGTGATGTTTCCTTTAAATAATAACACCGTGGGTTGATATATTATTTATTAATTTAAAGGATCGTACTTAAATACGTTCACGTAAAAAAGACTACACTATATTACACTTTAACAAAAATGGAAACGAATTTTTACTACGTATCTCAAGAGAGAACCCTGCTGAACTCTGCGTTTTTTTTTTCACATTCGAAACTCATGCTATTTTGTATACAAAATCAACGTCTGAGTGGGGGTTAGCCCAAACAAACCCCCGATACAAGGGTGTCATGGTCATTGCCATAACCGTTACCTCCTTTCTTAGAAAATGGTTTTAAGGAAGGAAACAACCTTCTCAGAAATTGTGAATAGGGCAAATAAACAAGTACCCAAACATGATGGTACAAAAAACATAGGCAGAACATACCATAAAGTAGATAATACGTATAATAAAATTAATGACTCCCACTGTAAATGGAAATATCTATACCTAAAAAATACTATGAATAATGATAATGCTTACATTCTACGAATAATATGAAAAAATATTACAATACACTTATTTCCAATCCCTATAATAAGAAAAATCCTAATTGAAAATTAAACTTAATAATATGAGTAAACAAAATATGAATAAATGACAAAATTATGAATAATCAATTATCGTTCTGTCGAAACGACGGAACATGCCGCCCGCAATTGATCGTTTGCGATCAATTTAAATGTAGATCAGAGCACTAATTGTCAATCGGGAGGATCGCAATCCTTTTTATTGACCGTTTGTACACACCACCTTTTGTCTTTATAGTAACCACTCTCACTACACCATCATCACCAGGGTGAAGTTGAACAATTCTGCCCATAACCCACTGAAGCGGTGGTAAATTGTCTTCCTTCAGCAGCACCAGTGCTCCAACGTTGATTGTATTTGATGTAGACTGGCTCCATTTTGATCTTACGATCAACTCATTTAGGAACTCGTTGTGCCAACGCTTCCAAAAGTGTTGTTTGAGGAGTTGCAGATGTTGCCAGTTTGACAACCTGTTAGTAGGGGTGTGTGTCCAATCGATATCTGGTATGCTAGTGAGCGAATCACTGATCAAAAAATGGCTGGGAGTTAGGGCAATGAGGTCATTTGGATCGGACGATAAAGGTGTCAAAGGACGTGAATTAAGAATCGCTTCAATCTCAATAACATGTGTGTTAAATTCTTCGAAAGTTAATAAGGTATTGCCTACAGTACGTAAAAAATGATTTTTAAATGATTTGACGGCCGATTCCCACAACCCACCAAAATGAGGTGAGTTAGGAGGATTGAAGTGCCATATTATGCCGTCACTTGTCAATTTATTGCCTATGATTTGATTGTAATCTGCAGAGGTTACAAAATTGTACAATTTCTTCAGTTCATTGTTCGCACCGACAAAGTTCGTCGCATTATCCGAATAAATATTTTGACTCTTTCCACGTCTCGAAAAGAAACGCTTCAAGGCTGATAAAAAGGCATCAGTTGTCAAATCGCTAACCACCTCTAAATGAATTGCCTTCGTGACAAAACATATGAATATTGAAACATAAACCTTTATTTTATTGCGATTACGATATTTTCTTTCCTTTATAACAAAGGGGCCACAGTAGTCAATTCCAGTATTCAGAAACGGTCGTGATTGTATAAGTCTATTTTTTGGTAAATTTCCCATGATATAATTATTTTTTGTAACCCTGAATCGAAAACATTTTATGCATGAATGAATTATACGCTTAACTGTATTTTTTTCCATCGATTGGCCAGTATTTTGTTCGAACTTGATATAATGTATTTTGGATTCCTGAATGTAATGTTTTTTCATGCACCTGTTTTATGATTAGATCAGTTACGTGATTATGTCTAGGTAAGACGATTGGGTGTTTCGCATCAAGTGGTAACTCGGAATGCTTTAATCTGCCTCCGACTCTAATCAGACCATTACTGTCAACAAAGGGGTTTAAATTTTTAAGGGCGCTCTTTCGATTCACTGTATTGTGTTCGTTCAAATCACGGATTTCATGAGGAAAGGCTTGATTTTGGATTAATTTAAAAACAGTGGTTTTAACACGTTGTATTTCAGCTACTGTTAGTAGACCAAACATTTTATTACCTTTATGTGAGCAATTATGGGCAAATCTTAAGCAATACGCGACTGAGCGATATAATTTAGTTATAGATGAAAATTTGTTTAAAATACTTGTATCCTTCAAAAAAATGTTGAGAACTGTATGTTTACGGACTTCTAATAGAGGGATTTTTTGAATAGGCAGACTAGGCCAGTTGTCTTTATTTTTGCGTAACCATTCAGGGCCAGTCGTCCACATGTTATTGTTTAAAAAATCTGTAATGGGTTGACCTCGCGATATAAAATCAGCTGGGTTGTCCCTTGATGGAACATGATTCCACTGTAAATGACTGGTGATAGTTCTTATTTCGGAGACTCTGTTCGCGACAAATGTTTTTAAAACGCTAGGTTGTGTATTTATCCAATTGAGTGTAATTGTAGAATCTGACCAGAAAAATATTTCATCAAATGTAATCGGCAATGCTGATAATACGACCTTGTATAATTTTGCTAACAATGTTGCTGCACAAAGTTCCAATCGTGGAATTGTAAGTTTTGAATTTAGCGTAGCAACCTTACCTTTAGAACATACTAATTGAGTAAAAACCTTGTTGTTCATATCTACCGATCGTACGTATATGGCTGCACCGTATGCGGATTCACTTGCATCGCAAAATCCGTGCAATTGTACATGTTTTGTATTTTTTATGATTAAACATCTGACAAACGAAAGATTATTTATGAGGTGTAGATTGTTTCTATATGTGATCCACTGGGAATGTACGTCTAATAGGACAGATTCATCCCAATCAATTTTTAATTTCCATAGTTTTTGTACTAATAATTTTGCTGTGACTGTAACAGGGCCTAATAATCCTAACGGGTCAAAAAGTTTTGCTATGGTAGAAAATATAGTTCTTTTGGTGATTTTTCCTGTGCTAATTGAATCTTTGTCTAGCGAAAATAATAACGTGTCCTTATTAGGATTCCATTGAATGCCTAGTGTTTTGACGGGTTGTGATATGTCCTTGAATAAATCTAAGTTCGTTAAAGACTCAGGTAATGATTGTACTAATTTAGGATCATTAGATGACCATTTTCGTAATGAGAAACCCCCTAACCTTAGTAAATGATTAACTTCGTCGCGAAGTATGACCGCATTATCAAAGGTGTCACTTCCGGTTAGCAAATCGTCGACATAGAAATCGCGTTTTACAACCCTTGCTGCCATTGGGTACCGATACTCCTCATCTTCAGCCAGCTTATGTAGTGTGCGAATAGCGAGATATGGTGCCGAAGTGGTGCCGTATGTGACCGTATTTAATCGAAACGTTTTAATTGGCTCAGTTAATGTCTCTCGCCAGAGGATTTTTTGGTAAGAGCGATCCTCTTGGTCAATTAAAATTTGTCTGTACATTTTTTCGATGTCAGCAACCAGAACATAAATGTGATTGCGAAACCGAACGAGTATGGAAAACAAATCTTCCTGAATTATTGGACCTACGTGTAAAGTGTCATTCAACGAAATGCCGGTATTAGTTTTAGCCGATACGTCAAACACGACTCGAACCTTTGTTGTTGCACTAGTTTCCTTAATTACCGCATGATGTGGCAGATAATAACCGTGGCCATCATCATTTCCCGTAATTTCAGACATATGGTTTAGTTGTTCGTATTCCCTCATAAATTGAATATATTGACCTTTTAGTTCTGTATTTTTTTTGTAGTTTACGTTCCAATGCATATAAACGTTTTACTGAAGTTGTATATGAATTTCCTAATTGCATTTTTTGTTCGTTAAACGGTAGTTTAACAGTATACCTTCCATTGCTATCCCGAATTACATTATCTAAAAAATGTTTTTCTACTTCTGCTTCTGTATTTGATACATATCTAGTTTCTGGCATTTCCTCAATTTCCCAAAATTTCGATAGTTGATCATTTACTGAATTTGTGGCAATGTTACATGAAATACTATTACTACGTATCTCTGGTATGGATATTTTTCCGGCAATAATCCAACCAAATTTGGTTTTTTGTAAAATAGCTAATTGATGGTGAATGGGTTCCTGACCTACGCATAAAGTATTGTAAAATATCTCTGCGCCTAACAGGGCATCAATTTCTGATGTTTTGTAAAATGTGGGATCAGCCAATGGTAAATTTTTTGGTATTTTTAATTGTTTGCGATCTATCTGATGTGATGGCAAAGGAGATGAAATATTAGGAACAATAAAGAATGAAATATCTGCTTCATAATTACCTTGTTTTGAAGAGATTTTGGTTGAAATGGTATGTTTAATATTAGTTTCTAAATTATTTAAAGCGGTAACTGGAATATTGACTGACGTACGTTTTAATTGAAGTATAGTTGCAAACCTTTCTGTGATAAAATGAGCCTGTGCCCCTCCGTCTAATACTACCCGAGCTGTGTGTTTTTTATTGTGTTTGTCGAAAAATACAACTTGTGCGGTGGCTAATAATACCTGAGTTGAGTGATTTGATGATTGTAGATTATTGACCGATATTGAAGGTTGAACCTCCTTACTGTTTTGAGTTTCAGAATGCAAAAGACTATTGTGCCTTTTAGGACATCTTTTGCATGGTCCGCACACACATGCAGAAGAGCTGTGTCCCTTGCGTAAACAATTAAAACAAAGTTTTTCTTTTTTCACTGCTTCTAATCTTTCAGGTAAGGGTAATTTTAAAAAATTCTCGCATCTGAAAATTTTGTGGGAACCGTTGCAGAAATTACAGTGATTGTTGTTTTGAGTTAAAGTTAAAATATTCCTTTTGGTTATACTTGCATTGGACCTTTGATTAACGTGTGAAGTAGCAATTCTACCTTGCTCGCTATTGCTACTTCTTGTATTTGTCGAATCTAAAATTTGACAACGCGCCTTTAAAAATTCTAAAAATTGAGCAAAGGATGGTATCTCTTTAGGTTTTAATGATTTTTCCCATTCTTGATGGGTTACCCGATCTAGTTTTTCAGACATACAAACTATTAAAATTGAATTCCATGTCTCAATTTTTTCCCCTAATGCGTTTAATGCTCTTGTATGTATGTTTATGTTATCTAAAAGTTGTCTAAGACTAATAGTATTTTCCCGTGTACATGCTAGTTGTTTAAGAAGATCTTTTATGTGTTTTTCGATGATAATACGTTTATCATCATACCTATCGATTAAAGACTCCCATGCAATTGAATAATTACTATTAGACGTTGCTAAGGACTGTATGACTGCTGCGGCATCGCCCTTCAAACAAGCTCTTAAGTAATGCAATTTTTCGATATTGGAAATATGTGACTTATCGTGAACCATTGACTTAAATGTATCAAAAAAACACATCCACGTATCATACGATCCGTCAAATGAAGGCAAATCAATTTTGGGAAGACGTACATTACAATTAGCGTTTTCTACTGTAATAGATGGTTCAGAAATTTCGTTATCGATAGTTGTAACTGAAGAAGCCGTATTACAATTAGCGTTTTTTACTGTATTAGATGATTCGGAATTTACGTTATTGGTAATTGAAACTGAAGAAGCTGTACGATTAGTTTTAAGAAAATTTCGTGCTGATCTAATTACAGAATAGTACATTTCTTCAAACTCATCCTGATATTTCTCATGCTCTGGTTTGTCCCCTAATAAAACTAATTCAACATGAAAATCGTAAAATAGATATAAAGACCCTTCAATTTTATTTAAACGATCTGCAGTTTCGTCAACATCGTTCTCTGGCTGAGCTGAGGTGAGAAATTTAGAAAAAACTGTTAATTGTCTTTTTAACACGGCACGTCTCAATTTTAATCTTTCAAGGGATTCTGATTGTTCTGTACGCTCTGACTGGGACATATTGAAGCTATTCTTAATTCAATGGAAATGAAAATGTATTTGGAAATGGATAAATCAGTGATTGCCACACTTACTTGATCTTTCTGATATTGTGAAACGATTGTTGAAGTAGACGTGTAGAATTCCGCGACGTCTCGTGTATTGAATAGATCCTCCTTAGGGGTTGAATGGATTGAACTCTGGTATCTGGATGATCGCCCCTGGACGACCGACTTGGGTTTTGTATTTGATGTATCACGTATAATGGTTCTCCTTGACAATGTGTTTTGACGTATATTTGTTCGTATTATTCACTCGACCGTATGTTAACACCACTCCGTATAATGTCTTTTTAAACATGAACTAAAACGTATAATTGCTGTATCCGGCTCGAAGGACCAAAATGTTGAGGCAGGACAAATGGTAGTATCCTGATCTCTGTTACACGCCAAATTAATATTGTGTAACTGGTTTGTGATGTTTCCTTTAAATAATAACACCGTGGGTTGATATATTATTTATTAATTTAAAGGATCGTACTTAAATACGTTCACGTAAAAAAGACTACACTATATTACACTTTAACAAAAATGGAAACGAATTTTTACTACGTATCTCAAGAGAGAACCCTGCTGAACTCTGCGTTTTTTTTTTTCACATTCGAAACCCATGCTATTTTGTGTACAAAATCAACGTCTGAGTGGGGGTTAGCCCAAACAAACCCCCGATACAAGGGTGTCATGGTCATTGCCATAACCGTTACCTCCTTTCTTAGAAAATGGTTTTAAGGAAGGAAACAACCTTCTCAGAAATTGTGAATAGGGCAAATAAACAAGTACCCAAACATGATGGTACAAAAAACATAGGCAGAACATACCATAAAGTAGATAATACGTATAATAAAATTAATGACTCCCACTGTAAATGAAAATATATATACCTAAAAAATACTATGAATAATGATAATGCTTACATTCTACGAATAATATGAAAAAATATTACAATACACTTATTTCCAATCCCTATAATAAGAAAAATCCTAATTGAAAATTAAACTTAATAATATGAGTAAACAAAATATGAATAAATGACAAAATTATGAATAATCAATTATCGTTCTGTCGAAACGACGGAACAAATACGTAATCAATAAATAAATAAATAAATAAATAAATATATCTATATATATATAATTTATACTCTGTTTTATTTTTTTAATTACAAAATATAAAACAATACAATATAACAGAATTTTATTTAATATAATATAATATAATATAAAACATCATTGAATTTTAATCATTAAATTTACTCAGTAAAGCAGACTTAAGGTTAGCTAGCTTATTTTCGATTTCTTGTACCTCCTTTCTCGTTTCAACTACCGATCTGGTGTGGGAAGAAGGCCCCCGAATCTGAAAAAAATTTTTGAAAAAATAGAGTTGACAAAAAGTTGTCTCCATTACGCATAAAAAAAATAGAAGCAGTTAAAAAAAAGTGTTCCTCTTGGAAAATGTAATTTGAACAGTGGGCTAAATGATCCTACCCTGAAAAGTCGAGAAATATTTTTTTAACGTGTTTCACCCTCACACTTTAACCCTAGAAAAGTGTATAAAGGGTAGATGATAGGGAGAAAATGTCTGAATAAAAAATTTTTAGTCTTCCATGAAGAACAATTTGCTTCCAACGAAACTTAGAGGACGTCTGTAATGGGAGAAGTTGTGGGAACACCCTGTATTATGTACAATTCGGAAAGTATCACACTCTGTACAGCAGAATCTAAATTCTGCTGACAGAGAATTGTAACAGTTCTAGCCGCTAAACTAAGTCAGAACACAAATACGCATACTAGCGTAAATGGTGACGATGCATTCAACCATAAGACATATGTAAATAAACTTTGTATAAATAGCAAATACACACACTAGCGTAAATGTCTGAAGGCGCATTCTACCATAAGACATATGTTAATAAACTTTGTATAAATAGCTGTAATTTATTGTAATAAAGTCAGTCAGGATTAGACCTGACTCGCTTATAATTGGATCCTGAATAACGCTTTCAATTCATTGGTACTTATCAGGACCACCTTGTCTCTACGCGAAGACTGAAGGTACCACTTGGCAATGTCAGAAGAATTAAATTCAGAAAACTTCAGACAACTACCCCTCTCTGACTTAGGCCTCCCGACCCCCCCTCCTCCCACCTCCGGCGCCTTAATATTGGTTGTATTGTATAAATAATAATAAAACGTTACTACACAACTTGTTTGTTTACTATTTTTATTCTGCGAAATATATTCCTCAACTTCACAAATAACATGTGTACCATTTCTACTATTACAATTTATTGTTTCAATAACATTAACAATGAATAAATTTTCTTATAATCTTCGATATTACTTGATGGCCATTTGCCTGAGTCAGGACCGCTCTGCCAGCCTGCAGCTTTCTCCGTTCCTTCTCTTAAAATGTTTTCTTCTATCCATTGCAGCACTGTTTGATGACGACCATTGATATTTGGACTTAATGTATACGGAAGCCGAAACAAGTTGATCAGTTTAATACACTTTTCCAAATTTTTCGGTTGTGCATAGTATGCTACATCCAGTATTAAGTCATCCACACACTTTAACAATGTAACATACATTTTCTTCACATTGATTACGGAGAACTTCTTATCCCGCATTAGAACTGATCCGTTTGTTAACATTTCCTTAAAAAAATATACGTCGTGTCGCATGAAATTATACTTTGTTTTATTTAAAATCATTTCGACATCATCAACGGTTATTTCCACTGTTTCACAGCAACTTTTTAGAAATTCATCCACCAATTCGTCACACCTTTGCTTTCTTTCGAATATGAAGTATAAAATATCGAACGATGTCTCTTGCGTTACAGTTAACCATTTGAATGCTTCCTTTGGTACTGCAACTCCCAACTTCGACAACACAACTTTAACTCTATCTAAATCGTTTGATAGTATTGCTCTTCGAAGGTTGAGAATGAGGACTTGCTTTTCTGCTTGATACAGCTCGTACGATAATGAATCCATTTTTATAAAAATTATACTTCAAAATCGTCAGGATCGCTCTCATCGACCACTAAGTAGCCTCCTATTACGATTTTATCGTATTCACCTTTTAATTCGAATTCTTCTGTCACGCTATCCAACTCTGGCGCTACCAAATATCTTTTCAAAGATAATAAACCCTCTTTGAAAAATTTAACTTCAATTACGTAACTTTCAACCATTACTACGTCTTAAACGTTCAATGCAGCAACTAACGATTACAACTGATTAAACTCATCACGTTTTATCTTATTTGTAATCATACTTTGGGGAAGGGGTAAAGAAAATAATTATTAACATTGCAGACTTTATTATCAGAAAAAAAAAACTGGGGATACATTACAAAACGTTCGTCTTATGAATCCAGCTGTTATGAGATTGGTTAAGCCCCAACCATTTGACGTAAACCATGTCACCTTTTCGTCTTAGTACACGTTCCACCAAATAAACATCTGGATATTTCGCTTTCTGTAGTTCCATACCATAAAACCCTCCTTTTATGTCTTCCCCTTTATCATCCTTTAAGTAATACATAATTGGATGTGACAATTTTATGTAGCTAATCGTAAATAATTCGTTAGACCAATTCGGGGTATAACCTTTGCTAAACAATTCACGATGTTTACTTATTCGTACCCGGTCTCCAACTTTAAACTTAATTTCTCGTAAATCCACCTTCTTTGGATTGTTGTAAATACTTTCCAAAAGTGTTTCTTCTTTTCGTTTATTAACTTTGCTTGGTCTCATTCCGATAGTTCTGTGAACCGAATTGTTATATTCCTGTACTATATCTGGTAATAACTTCAACCATTTGTAGGATCCTTGTAAACTAAAGCGTTGCCACATTTTTGATTTTAGTGTTCGATTTACCCGCTCCACAACTGACGCTTTCTTGGTGCTATACGTTGAGTAATGGTTAATTTTACATTTTTGCATAACTCGTTTCACTTGTTCGTTGTAAAATTCTTTTCCCAAGTCAGTTTGCATATTCTTAGGAATACGTTTACTTCTTTTGAAAATTAACTGTAAAGCCCTTCCAACATATTCACCTGTTTTGCGTTTTACTGCTTGAGCCCACACAAATTTTGAAAAAACGTCTATTACAACCAAAATGTATCTGACACCTTTATTTTCTCTCGCATACGGAATCATTTCCACTAAATCGGCTTGATGAAGATCATCTAATCCTTTCACTATCACTTTACGACGTGTAAAATTTATTCTCACAGGTTTATGAAGTTCTTTCACTAGTTCTTCTTTCACATTTAACATTTTCCTTATAATGAAGAACTACATGGACGGAGCTGCTGTTGTTGGTTTAGAACAGCTCGATTTTGCACTACCTGTTCCTCTTTGTTGTTGCAGAGTATCCAGCTTTACTTTCAACTCCTTTGCTTCCTTTTTTAGTGATTCCACCATTACCACTAATTCGTTTTTCAGATCATCTTTCTTTTTATTGGTTCGTTGAATTTCTTTCTCTGAAAATTCCTTAACTTTTTTACACTCATCCTGAATCGCGATTTTAATTAATTCAAAACTGGTGTCTATATCATTTTTCATATTTTGCACAATTTCAGTCTTCAATTTCTTCGATACTTCTTCATCCCCTTTCCTAACAAACGCTTCTACATCTTTACGATCTAGTTTTACTTTTGTTGCAAGGACGTCCATTATTCCGACAGCATTCTTTTCTATTAAATCGTTCACCTTGTTTGTTATTTCTTTATCCCTGTCAGTATTATATTTTTCAAGTTCTCTTTCCAAATTTTTAATCGCTAACTCTATATTATCACTTAAAGTTTTCATCATCATTTCACCACTTTTGGAGACAGCTGTTTTCAATTCTTCTCGTAAATCCTTCATCCTTCTGACACCTTCACTGACAGCACGATCCTTTACCTTTTCACACTCGATTCTGATATGCTCTTTTGTTAACCGATCTTTCTCATCTACATACATCTTAGTAGCTGCATGAAACCCAGCGGCAGGCTCGTTCAAATGTGTAATACGCTTATTAGCCACATCAACGAAATACAACACTTTATCGAATGCTTGTCTAATATCGGTTACATCATCTTGCGATCACAGACGTTGCACCTTCTTCTCCAAATATCTCACATTCACAGCATCATGCTCCTGCTGAGGATCACCGATTCTTGTTAAGCGGTTATGATTGAAATCATGAACATTGCTGAATGCTTGCGAAAACAATCGTTTTTTTTCTAACGGACGTCCGAACTTATCAACCGTCATTGTCTTACTAATAAGCTTAATAATTTGTTTATACGATTATATTGCACTCACGCAACTCTTCTAATATTGATAGAATTTCGTTTTCATGATTTGTGTTGCCTGCTTGTTGAGAAGCAACCAATAACCTTAAACGATCACACAACTCATTAATGTCATCAAAATATTTGTATTCGATCGGTTTTTCGTTGTATGTCAACAACGACAATCCTCCACTTTTAGAAAATTTCGATGGTTGCTGTCTTAACTTGTAAACTGCTCCCGTACGTTTTAATATATCAGCGTAGTCTTTTCTTTCTTTAATCGATGTCCGATATTCAGAACGTAATTTGAAGAGTTGCTCGTTTAATCCCACAGTACCTATGTATTCAAATTTTCCATCAATTACAACGTTTGGTCCATCAGAATCCACTTCAGAATCACCAATAAAAAATTTATTTGTGTTCCATTCGTATCGAACTTTATCAAGACGAGGATTCAGAACGTATGCGTTAAATGTGTCACCGTCATAGTCTTTAATAATTCCTTCTATATAGTCTCGAGGTAGAGGATCGAATTCTTCCAAATATTGAGCAAATCGAGAGCTATTAATATAGTCTATGTACGCTTTCTTAAATTGTTCAAAGTCATCATTATCCTGTTCTGTGTTTTCATGACCCGTTGTTGGGTCACTTTCATAAACACTTTCTTCCCTTAAGAATGAAGGAGCACCTGGTTGTAAGGTACCTGGAGCATTCGAACGGTCAAGCTTTCTAATTTTTATTGGTGTTGACGAAGCTGGAACGTCAACTTTCGACCAATTACTCATTTCTGACTTTAATTCTTTTTTGATCTCTTCACCCAGCTCTGATTTCAAGTTAAGAAGCGATTTTGTAAGTGGTTGATATGCTTGCTGCAACAGGAGATTCTGTCCTGCTGTCGATTCCTTTAACATTTGCAATTTCCTCTTTACCGCTTTCCTAACTTTGATTAGTTCTTTCTTTGCTTTTACATCCATGCTCTTGTCAAGGTTGTCTTTTAACAACTGATTGACTTTATATCACTTACATTAATATATATTTATCGAATCCTAAGCGATATCTTCCCTCATTTATACCACAATCCTTGTTTATCACTAGAAATCCAAACTTCTCTTTACAACACTCTGCGCAAGTATTTTTAAATTGGTCAAAAGTCATGTCTGTAGTGACATGGTCTGCGAATACGTGTTTGAGATTTAATTCATCCTGTTTAAACAGTATTATTAAATTTGCGTTATCTCTAATTAAATGTTTGGGAATCTGTGCATATGTTTGATTTAAATAAAAAGTGTCGATTGAGTTATGTCTTCCCATACTAAAGTATTCCCTTATCTTATTTTGATTTTCATTCGCAACATCGTCAAAGATGAATACAGAATTAGGTCTTGCCTGTGATGGGGCAATTACATCGTCAGAGTCTCTATAGGGAAAATAACCAATTCCAGCAATTGGTTTCAATAATTCAGCTAAATACTTATATTTTGGTTGATACAATGACTTGGAATAAACGTATACGTTTGCGAACCGTAAACCGTTCGGTTGCTCCAAGAGTCCTATAATCACATTTGTTTTTCCACAATTTGAAGGTCCGGCGACAATGGCTCTTATTGTGGATGGTAGTAATGGACCCAGTCGATTTATATTCCTAGCAATATCGAAGTCACGATTGGTTATGGGTGGAGCAGATGGATGTTGTACTATCCGCATGTTTATTGACTATTAAACGGTTTACGCATGTGCTCTCGGATATATAAATTTAGAGTTAACAGTGTTTATGTAGTCAGTTCGTTCAGTATAGTGAAAGAATTAACATTACACATGTTCCATGACACGAGGTTTTCTGAATAGGTTTATAGATAAATTACCTATTGAATTACACCTCCCAGGGTATAACTTTTGCGGTCCAGGGACTCGACTGGACAAACGATTAGCTCGAGGTGATATCGGTATAAATCCCCTTGACGAATCTTGTAAATTACACGATATTGCTTACAAAACTTTTCCAGACATTTCCCATCGTCGAATTGCTGATAAAGTTTTGGCGCAATAATCATTACAAAGACTAAAGTCGTCGAACGCGTCTTTTGGTGAATGCTTGGCAGCTCTCACAGTTGCTTCAGCTATGAAGGGTAAAGAGAAACTTAGAATGGGGCACAAAAAGCGACGTAGTAAAGTTGGTGGTTTAATTCCGTTGCGAGAAATAAAGAAGAGAAGACGAACAAGAAAAGGAGGAGCTCTACCGTTTCGTAAGCTAGTGACAACTGCGAAAATTGCTCTTAAGAAAACGAAACCTCTCCAGCTGATACATGCTGCTAAAATAGCACTAAATACAATTCGCAAATTTGGAAAGCAATCTAAATCTCCCAGAATCATTCCTATTCCAAAGACAGGTGGTTTTCTACCGTTAATTCCGATTTTTGCTGGACTATCAGCACTTGGAGCTCTCTCTGGCGGTGCTGCTGGGATAGCTAAAGCTGTACGTGATGCGAAAATAGCACAACAACAGCTAGAAGAAGATAAACGTCATAACGCTTCAATGGAAGCTATTGCTCTTGGAAAAAATATTTCAGTACAACCTTTCCGTAAAGGCTTCGGTTTATACCTTAGACCTTATCAACAAAAAAAAAAAAAAAACGTAAAATTTTTCGTAGAGTTACCTAACCGTCCTTTGACAGATTTGGATTTAGTCAATTACATTAACTATTTACAAATTCCACATTTTCGGGGAATCTTTATGCGTAACGAATTACCCAGAAAAGTTAAAAGGTGTGAAAGTGGAATTGTTAATTTAGATTTAAACACAGGAACTGGTACACATTGGACAGCGAATGTAAAACGAAATAAAAAAGCTATGTACTTTGATAGTTTTGGAGATCTCCGTCCACCTAAAGAATTGGTTCAATATTTACAATCTTCCGGACCTTGTACTATTACTTATAACTACAATCGTGTTCAGAGCCCCTCAGATTTTAACTGCGGCCATTTAGTTGTTCAATTCCTTAATGAGACTAGGCAAACCTTTTCTTAAAAACAAACCACCAAACTAACTTCGTTGTAGTAGACAGAACGTCATACCGAAAACATGTCTTACACATTTACCTTGACTAATACAAAGTCGGAGCTGCAAATGATAATAAGTCCGCCAATTTTTTTAAGCGATGATGATGAATATCAAATTGCTTTGTTAAATTTTGAAGCATATAACAGTATTCCGAATATCGATGAAACTAACAACAAATTCTACTTTGAAGGTTCTTCACCACCAGTCGTTGTTCTTCCGGAAGGATCCTATGAAATCGATGATATTAATCATTATCTTCGCGAGAAATTGCGACATACTGATGATGCTATTGAATTGTTTGGAGACAATACTACCTTAAAAAGAAATATAAAAGGCACCAAAAAAGTCAACTTCGCTCCTACAGATTCTCCCGCAAAGATATTGGGTTTTGAAAATAAGCTTCTACCATCACTTAAAGAGGTGTCTGATCATGTAGCTGACATTTTCAAAGTAAACACGATTTCAGTGATGTGTAACCTCGTGACTAACTCCTACATACATACCAGTGATGGTGCTAAAGGACTAGATGGACATATACTACATCAATTCTTTCCCAATGTACCCCCCGAATTTAAAATTGTTGAGAATCCTTCGAATCTAATTTATTTATCAATCAACACTCGTGTCGTCGACTACATTTCCCTTAAAATAGTTGATCAAGACGGTACTCTAGTTAATTTCCGTGGAGAGCGTGTCACAATAAGACTGCACTTACGAAAAGCGTAACATGGTAGTGCAATATAGCTGTCCCCAACGATATTCAAAGAAGAATAGTACTATAAAACAACTACCACAATCCCGGATGCTTATTTCGCCTACAACCATTAAGCGATTAACACCGCTCAATAAACAGTTCCTTAAATCTTTGGGGTTGCGATTGAAAAAGAGGAAACGGTAAAATGGTAGCAGAAATACTGAATGTTACCGAAAAAGCAGTCTTCGATAACGCTATAGTTAACGCTGATAAACATACTCATCAACCTTATACGAACTCAACTTTCAAAAATAATGATACGATACGTATTCCAATAGAAAATGAAGATGTTTACACTTTGCCTTCTAGTAGTTTCCTATACATAGAAGGTCGTTTGCTTCTTAAAAAGGATGGAAAGGCAACTGCGAACACTTCTTTTATCCACAATGGGATTTTACACCTGTTTGATGAAATTCGTTATGAATTAGGTGGAAAAGTTATTGATCGAGTCCGTAATCCTGGCATGGTTACAACAATGAAAGGTTACGCATCTTACAACGAGAATGAAAGTAAACGTCTCAGCAACAGTGGGTGGTTGCCTCCTACTTTAAGCGATCTACAAGGAATTAAGCTTAATTCTGTAAAACTAGTGGATTCCAACGGTTACTTCAACGTTTGTATTCCACTACGTATGATTTTTGGATTTGCAGAATACTTCCGAAAAATAATATTAAACGTTCGGCAAGAATTAGTTCTAGTTCGCAGCAGCACTGACAATAATGCTTTATATTGCTCAGCAACGCCACTTGAAGATGTACTTGTAGATTTGGATCAGATTTCTTGGAAAATTCCTCATGTATCTGTAGCAAATGCTGAACGTTTGAAATTGTTGCGTTATGTTGATCGAAATTTAAATATGGAACTTTCATTTCGAAGTTGGGAACTACATGAATATCCGCTACTTCCCAAATCGTATTCTCACAACTGGAATGTGAAAACAACGTCACAATTGGAAAAGCCTCGCTTCATTGTTTTCGGATTTCAAACAGATAAAAGTAATAATCTTGCAACAAATATGAGTGCCTTCGATCACTGCAAACTAACCAATTTTAAAGTTCACTTAGGATCTACTATGTACCCGTATGATAATTTGAATTTAGATTTTGATACTTCCAGATTTGCCGTTTTATATGAAATGTATGCCAACTTTCAACAATCGTATTATGGTAATGTAAGTGAACCCTCATTCGATCCTAAACAATTTCTAGTCATTGCTCCTCTTGTAATAGTAGACTGTTCATATCAGAATGAAACTGTTAAATCTGGTAGTACAGATATCCGTCTAGAGTTTCAAACTAAAGAAAATATACCAGACAAAACAGCAGCTTTCTGTTTAATAATACATGATCGTGTGATACGTTACAATCCATCCACAAACTTAGTTCAAGAAGTCTAAAACACAACGATCACTTCCACAATTTAGTTTTCTTACCGGTACTGAACAGTGAGCACGATGACTTTCTTATTGGACGTACAAGGTTTTCAGTGTAGTGAGAATCGATGTGTTTTTAAAGAAGTAGCTGTTGTTGCTCTAAAAGAAGAACCACTTTATCATTTCACATTTGAACCACCATTTCCATGGGACGCTCTCCCCGTTCGTTACAGAAGTCAAAATCGTTGGTTAACAAGAAATTTTCATGGGTTATATTGGGATAACGGCGATCTTCCGTACTCTACACTTTATGATAGAATTTACTCCATATTGATGAAGTCAACAGTTGTATATGTTAAAGGATTACAAAAGATGATGTGGTTGCAGGAATCCTTTCCTACTGTTAACTTTATTAACATTGAAGATATCGGATGTCCAGCTCTCTCCAAACTTCCAACTCATTTTAAAGTTAAAGTGTGTTCCTATCATTTATTTACAACCGCTGTTGAACAGAATTGTGCTTATAAAAATGTTCTTTTATTAAAATATTGGTTGTCTCTACATTCATAAATTGACTGTATTTTTTTCCTTTAAACAAATAAAACACGTTCATAATATAAATTAGATTTTTATTTTTTTTTATATTCTTATACAATGTTATACATTTTACATATGTATTTCTAAATCAGCCGCTTTTCCAACAAATCCTTTAAGGCGAATTGAAGGATGACCCACTTCATTCGCAATTTTTTCGTTTATGTCCTCGATTTCTGCATCCGTAAAAGCTTCTGCGTGTCTGCACGGAAGAAATATGATAAAGCTGTATAAATCAGCTAATAGACGAGGTTCCCATTTTGTATTCACCTTTTTGAAGCGTTGCACGGGATACGTTTGATTTACTTCCAGTGATTTCAGAGCACGTATTTCTTTCTCTTCATAACCCACCCGCACATTATTAAACTTTTCGATAAAGGTTTCCATGTTATTCTGACTTAAACACACTCAACTCTGTTATACATCCACTGCTCCTTCACTCATTCCCGTAACTTATGTAAAATCCCCTTCCACTACATAAGCTTCAGTGGAAGGGAACTTATTATACAAACCACGTTGCTCGTTTTAAATGTCTCAGTTGTTATGGAAAAAAGCGATCATGATCAGTGTGTCATCGTTACTGATTTTAACATATTTGTATAACAATACCCTCTACATTTCCCGACCTGATAATACTATTGGAGATGAAGCCTATGTTTGTAAAAATTTTAATAAGGATATTGATGTGTCTTGAACATGGAAGAAAAATTGGGATACTATTATTTTATGAAATGTTAATGGAACAAATGTCTTTACAGTTGAAAACGTGCAGAACCTTCAATCTGTAAAACTAGCATTTATTGATAAACATGGACAGTTTCGAAGATATACTGAAAGCCGATGGATTCAGCTTAAGGATAATGAAAACAGAGACGTTACAACTAAGGGCTATATCACCGACTCTTTCTTATTTCTACAAGTTGTTAGTACTATTAATATAATCTTATTGTTCAATATTTTGATTGTATCACTTACATACTTCATTTATATCAAAATAAAGAATCGTTAACTATAACGACTTCACTTTCATTTCATATGCCTATACCTTACACTTTTCTCCACTTCCTCTACAGTATCATGTAAACGTATTTAAGAATCGTAAACTTCAGACGGTTGCAGACGTATTTAATTTTACATTACCGATACATGTACATATGTTTCAATTCATTGTGAAGCATTCGACCACTACATACACACAAGTTTAAAGTCAATGACCTTCCATCAATTTGACCTTAAGTAACCTCTCCTCCTCTGAATTAGAACCGCAATAAATTACAGCTATTTACACAAAGTTTATTAAGATATGTCTTATGGTAGAATGCGCCTTCAGACATTTACGCTAGTGGGTGTATTTGCTATTTATACAAAGTTTATTTACATATGTCTTATGGTAGAATGCATCATCAGCCATTTACGCTAGTATGCGTATTTGTGTTCTGACCTAGTTTAATAAATTACAAAGTTTATTTACATATGTCTTATGGTAGAATGCATCATCAGCCATTTACGCTAGTATGCGTATTTGTGTTCTGACCTAGTTTAATAAATTATAAAGTTTATTTACATATGTCTTATGCTAGAATGCATCATCAGCCATTTACGCTAGTATGCGTATTTGTGTTCTGACCTAGTTTAATAAATTACAAAGTTTATTTACATATGTCTTATGGTAGAATGCATCATCAGCCATTTACGCTAGTATGCGTATTTGTGTTCTGACCTAGTTTAATAAATTATAAAGTTTATTTACATATGTCTTATGCTAGAATGCATCATCAGCCATTTACGCTAGTATGCGTATTTGTGTTCTGACCTAGTTTAATAAATTACAAAGTTTATTTACATATGTCTTATGGTAGAATGCATCATCAGCCATTTACGCTAGTATGCGTATTTGTGTTCTGACCTAGTTTAATAAATTACAAAGTTTATTTACATATGTCTTATGGTAGAATGCATCATCAGCCATTTACGCTAGTATGCGTATTTGTGTTCTGACTTAGTTTAGCGGCTAGAACTGTTACAATTCTCTGTCAGCAGAATTTAGATTCTGCTGTACAGAGTGTGATACTTTCCGAATTGTACATAATACAGGGTGTTCCCACAACTTCTCCCATTACAGACGTTCTCTAAGTTTCGTTGGAAGCAAATTGTTCTTCATGGAAGACTAAAAATTTTTTATTCAGACATTTTCTCCCTGTCATCTACCCTTTATACAGCAGAAACTAAATTCTGTTGACAGAGAATTGTAACAGTTCTAGCCGCTAAACTAAGTCAGAACACAAATACGTACACTAGCGTAAATGGCTGACGACGCATTCTACCATAAGACATATGCAAATAAACTTTGTATAAGAAGCAAATACGCACACTATCGTAAATTGTTGACGACGCATTCTACCACAAGACATATGCAAATAAACTTTGTATAAAAAGCAAATACGTACACTAGCGTAAATGGCTGACGGCGCATTCTACCATAAGACATATGTAAATAAACTTTGTATAAATAGCTGTAATTTATTGTAATAAAGTCATTCAGGATTAGACCTGACTCGCTTATAATTGGATCCAGAAACACGCTTCCAATTCATCGGTCCTTATCAGGACCACTCTGGCTCTACGCGCACCTTTTTGGTAGCGATCACGTCATGTATGTTACAATGTAGCGGACCTCTGCTTTTCTGCCACAGCTGCAGATTTTATCATTGCGATGTCGTAAACTTGTGCTGCCGACCTTGTCGTCAGGGGATTCAATCGTACCTCTGCGAAAAGTCGGGCTTTGTTTACGAGATCGAAGATACGCACACGCTGTACTGTATTCTTTGCAATACTTACGAGCAAAGGCGTCAACTCTTCCGATCCATTATGTTTTCATAAACCTACCTTTCAATTACTATGCCATTACCTGTCCCCTCTCCTACACCTTCCTTTTGCTTTTTAAAGACTTGTGACCTTGACACACTTTCCATACTACTTTCTTATTATCCCCAAACTCTACCTTAATCTTATATCTCAAACGTCTACTACCTTTTGCTTCTTTATCTATTTCTTAACACAAATATATACATGTACACGTACTACGCTCCTTCTACATAACCAAGATTATTACTGATTTCTATTACATATCCTTCTTCAAATACGGTCTTCATTTATATCAAAATAAAGAATCGTTCACTATAACGACTTCACTTTCATTTCGTATGTCTATACCTTACACTTTTCTCCACTTCCTCTACATTATCATGTAAACGTATTTAAGAATAGTAAACTTCAGTCACGCTTCTTGTACATAACCAAGATTATTACTTATTTCAATTACATATCCTTCTTCAAATACGGTCTTCATTTATATCAAAATACTTCACATTACCGATATATGTACATATGTTTCAATTCATTGTGAAGCATTCGACCACTACATACACACAAGTTTAAAGTCAATGACCTTTCGTCAATTTGACCTTAAGTAACCTCCCCTCCTCTGAATTAGAACCGGTCATCATACTCTACTAGTTAAACAAATCAAAATGCCGAAAAAGTTGTTGGAGTTGAAGGTTGCCGAACTGAAAAGTGAACTCGAGGAGCGAGACGACGATACGTCTGGTAACAAGCTCTAGGTGAGCTTAAAGAAATAGAAGAAAGGTTTCTATGTACGACAATGTCCGAACAGACCGATAATGAAGCTAGAATGTTCAAATTTTGCCTGGTATACCTTGACAATATAATCGTGATCGGAAAAGACTTCGACGATTATTTGAAAAACTTGGAATAGGTACTTCGAAAGCTGCGTGATGTCAACCTTAAATTAAGCCCCAAGAAATGCCAGCTTTTTCAAGAGACAGTGAATTACCTGGGGCACATAGTCACGAAGACCGGCGTTTCAGTCGATCCGCAGAAGACCACAGCCGTACAAGAATGGCCAGTACCTACTGACGTACATCAGGTCAGAAGCTTCCTTGGCCTGTGTACTTACTATAGACGCTTCGTTCCTGGATTTGCCAATATTGCCAAGCCATTGACTCGACTAACCGAAAGTGGCAGACCATTCTGCTGGGAACCGGACTGCCAAGCTGCCTTCGAAAAGTTAAAGCAAGCTCTCATTTCCACAGCCGTGCTGAGTTATCCGATACCAGAGGGGAAATTTGTTCTGGACACCGACGCTAGCAATGTTGGATTAGGCACAGTACTCTCGCAAATACAACACGGAGAGGAAAATGTCATCGGCTATTTCAGAAAGACTCCATCCAAGCCCGAACGAAACTACTGTGTAACCCGACGAGAACTACTGGCAGTAGTAAAGAGCGTGGAACACTTTTATAAGTACTTGTATGGAAGGTAGTTCCTGCTCCGAACAGATGATGCAGCTTTACGGTGGTTACTGAGTTTCAAGAATCCAAAGGGTCAAGTCGCGCGCTGGATAGAAAAGCTCCAAGAATACGACTTCGACATAAAGCATGGAGCTGGAAATAGCCATAAGAACGTCGATGCCTTATCCAGAAGACCATGTTTCGATAACTGCAAGCACTGCAAGCGCCTGGAGGAACATGAAGAAGTCCGGAGGATAACCGTCACAGATGAACAATGGCATTCTGATAACGTCAAGATGGAACAGGGTTCTGATCCGGTCCTGAGTTTGTTCCGAACATGGAAAAATGAAGGCAGACGACCGGCCTGGCAAGAGATCGCCGCTAAGTCTGGGGAGGTGAAATCGTTGTGGGCCCAATGGGACTCTATTGTTGAGGAAGAAGGACTCCTGAAGCGAATAGTGAAAAACCAGAATGGTACTGAGAGCAAACGTCAATTGCTTATACCGAAGAGCCTGGTAAAGGAAGTCTTGAAGTGCCTCCATGACGATGCTTCGGGGGGACATTTTGGTGCTAACAAGACCCTTGGAAGTGTCCGTGATCAGTTTTACTGGATCAATTGCAAAAAGGACGTTGAGGACTGGTGCAAGAAGTGCACAACTAGTGCAGCCAGCAAAGGACCGCAAAGACTACGGCGGGCTCCTATGCGCCAGTACAATGTCGGCAGTTTATCCGAACGGATTGTCATAGACATAGCAGGACCGTTTCCAGAGACCGATGGTGGCAATAAATACATCCTGGTGGCGATGGACTACTTCACGAAATGGGTTGAAGCGTACGCACTCTCAAATCAGACAGCTACCACAGTAGCGAAGGAGCTCGTAAACCACCTGATCAGCCGGTTTGGCGTGCCCATGGAGCTTCATTCTGATCAGGGTTGGAATTTTGAGTCGGTTGTGTTCCAGGAAATCTGCAAGACAATAGGCATTTACAATACCCGGACAGCACTTCTGCATCCTCAATCAGACGGCATGGCAGAGCGAATAAACAGGACCAATAACAAGTACGTGTCCAAAGTGGTCTCCAAACACCAAAGAGACAGGGATCGCCATCTGCCATTGTTTCTTATGGCATATCGATCATCGATCCACGAAACGATATCCATGGGGAAGTACGTTCCCGGATGCAGATAGCTGGCGACCGCATGCTACGATATACGGGCCACTGATGGAGGTTTTCAGGAGGGAGACATGGTGTGGGTATACAATCCACAGCCCCGTAAAGGTCTTTCGCCGAAGCTACAGCAGCACTGGGAAGGCCCAAATACAATCGTCAAGAGAATAAATAACGTTATTTACCGGATTCGACGCACACCAAATGGAAAACCGAACGTCGTCAATTTTAACCGTTTGGCCCCATATGTCAGTGACAATTACAAAGAAGCACGGATCAGGCTTATACAAGTTCGTTCTCCGGATCCCAGTATGACGAGTTTATGGCCACGCCGAGCTTGTATGCTAACTCCAGATTCGGTGTCACCTTCGAGAGATCCGAGGATTTGTTTACTGCTTCGGACTCGCTGGTTCATTGTGTGGCCAAAGACTTGAAGATGGATCACGGTATTGCCACCGTATTCAAGAAGATGTTTGGCCGCTTGCCAGAGCTACGGGACCAACGTGGAGATGAAAAGAAAGTGCTAAGTTTGGTGGACGGGAACCGATCCATTTACTACCTGGTCACTAAGAAGGCGTCGTCTGAAAAACCCACCTACCGCTCGTTATGGAATTCGTTGGTGGAACAAAGAGACCAGCTGGTATCCACGGGTACCACAAGATTAGCCATGCCAAGGATAGGATGTGGTTTGGATGGACTGAACTGGAGAGTGGTGCGGAGCATGTTGGAGGTCCTGTTCCGGTGGAGCGGCGTCGAAATAACGGTATACACCAATAATCCCCAACGAGATCCCGCACAGCCAAGAAGGGTGAATTGGTACTTCCGTATGACGACTGGGTGCCTTAGGGGAGAGAATTGCAAGTACCGACATGATCCTTAGAAGGAGCGGTAGAATGTGATCCAGGACGGATCACCCTTAAGGATGGGACAGTATAACGAGCGTGTATGTGTGCGAGAGCGGTGACGAGATCCGGGAGCAGATAGCGGAGTTCAAAGAATACCGGCGTCGGTCGGCGCTTTGATGATAATAAACAAGGCCATAAATAAAACAAACAAGAGTAAATTCTAGTAGGTCATTCCTGATCTTCTGGAGTATTCTACGTCTGTGTAAATACTTGTTGACGTAGTCAGTAACATCAGTTTACAGTTAGCTTCCGAACGAGTAATATAAATAGCGAACAACGACATACAGAGTGATATAAATACGCATTTTCCTTGTCATATAAATAAGTTGTTGAATTGTTATTAGTGTTTAAGTGTTGTATTAGTATTTAAGTGTTAAATAAATAGTTGTAAATAAATATCCGTTAAATAAATTAGTTAAACTAGATAAGTCGTTACAATATGGGAATTGTACAGATATATTAAAAATTCTTAGCTACATCGCAAATGTAATCTACCAAATAACGTGACGTATCGTTTAGACAGAGGTCATCGTAACGAATAACAATGAAATAAATGAAGAACAATAGTAAAACTAAACGTGCGTACAACTGAGGTAAATATTGCAATGTTCGTGGGTAATTAAAGTCTGGAAAACTCTGGAGATATTTCAAAACGTCGAGAGAAGTCCATTTCTGTGCGAATTGCCTAATTGCTTTTCTAGAAGGCAGGTAAAATACACATATTTACAAATACGACGCACACACTGCCAAAAACGTCCAAGGCCTGTCGAGCCGGCCCGTAACACGTATAAGTGTGCCTGATCGCACACAGTCATATTCGTGTTTGCTACAATATACAGGGGGTCCACTAAAGATGCGGCCAAAATTTAAGGGGTTATTCCTTGGACTGTTTTAAGAATATTTTGTCCTTTGGTGATTTTTGAAAAACCGCTTTGTTTCGATGATACAGGGCGAAAACTATTTTCGACAATAACAACATTTTATTCTGAAAGATTACAAGTAATTGTTTTTAATCTACAAAAATTGTTGGAAATGATTACCGCCAGCTTGTATACAAGAATCCATTCTTCTCCTCATTGATTGCCGGACTCGTTTAAACACACCTGGGTCGTTTCGTATTGTGTTACACCCAGCAATTATCTGATTTCTCAAATCGTCGACATTTTCCACTGGAGTAGTGTAAACTAATGACTTTAGGTGTCCCCATATGAAATAATCCAGAGGGTTTAAGTCCGGGGAACCAGCAGGCCATAAGTGAGGTCCACCTTGACCAATCCAGCGATCTCCGTATGTTGTTGTCAAAAAGTGACGAGCAACTATACTAAAATGCGCTGGTGCACCATCGTGCATAAAACACATTTTATTTCTTGTTGCCAATGGTACATCTTGCAAAAACTCAGGAAGCGTGTGTTCCAAAAAGTTGCGATACACTTCGCCGGTAAGTCTTGCTGGTAGAAATAGCGGTCCAATTAGCCAGTCACCCACAATTCCAACCCAAACGTTCATCGAGAACTGAAGTTGAAAACGATCCTCAAGTATCTCATGTGTATCTCATCTCTTCAGCCCACACATGGTTATTATGAAAATTCCGTATTGCATTTCTTGAGAAATTCGCTTCATCAGTAAAAAGAATCACAGACAACAGTTGAGGGATTAGAACTAATGTGTGCAACAACCATTGACAAAATTCAATAGATAAGTGGACGAAAATCAACAGGAAGAAGTGCCTGAACACGTTGTAAGTGGTATGGGTACAACAGATAGTAGGTACCTAAGAATGTTCCAAATAGTCCCCTTACTTACATTCAAAGTATTTGCAATTCTTGGAGTGGACGTACCTGGATCTTCAGCTACCATATTCAGCATATTCTCTTCCACTTCTACCGTTCTGACTGTCATTGGCCTTCCTTATCCTCCACTTCGTCCCAATGAGCCTGTTTCATTAAGACGTTGATGGATACGTTGGAAGGTTTTTCTATCAGGAACATTACGATTAGGAAATCTTTCCAGGTACAACCGCCTAGCTTCCCGCGAATTGCCTTCAGCAAGGCCATAAATAAAATGCATGTCGGTCATCTCAGCATTCGTATAACAATTCATGGTAAAGACTTCACTCACACAAGTTAAATTCTTGAAGACAGAAAATACACGTGCTGACAGCTAATATCAATGATATCAATAAAATGAATAATAAAAAACCTGCAGTTTTTGCATCGTACAATGTTTTTGCATTCGATAAAAATTATCAACATTGATTTTCTCGAAAATGGTTTTCGCCCTGTATCATCGAAACAAAGCGGTTTTTCAAAAATCATCAAAGGACAAAATATTCTTAAAATAGTCCAAGGAATAACCCCTTAAATTTTGGCCGCATCTTTAGTGGACACCCTGTATATAAGGTACTGTAATGTTCGTGGGTTTATTAAATTTAATTTCAGGATAAATGTGCAATTTACGAGTATTATTAACTCTTCGGCCATCTAAACGTCCGAAGTTGTTTACTATTCTGCGGACCACTTGATTGCTTTCTTAGAAAGAAGGTACGAGACATACATTTACTAATAGATGCACACACTGCCGAAACCAGCTGCGACTAGTCGAGCCGACCCGTAACACGTACACGTGTACCTGATTGCACACAATTATACTCGTGTGCCCCTCCTTAAGAATGTTTCGTCCCGAAACATTTTCACTTTACGTCTCGCAGGATCATGCCGGAATCTGCAGTTCTCGCCTTTAAGAGATCCGCTCCGGGAATAGAAGTAACTAACAGTCCACGGTCTCCTTATGATTGACCCAATTACAGTTATTACAACAGACCAAGATGTCCACTTCAGTACGGCGGAACAGGACTTCGCTTATGTTTCTTACGATCCTTCAATCTAGGTTATCCAGTCCGCAGCCAAGCTTCGGAATCGCCAGCTTTTGTACGTTATCCTCTTGAACATGTTTGCGGAGTTCCATTACTGCGTCCCAAAGGCCCCTATAAGTCGGTTTATCAGAGTATCCTCCATTAGTCACTTGGTAATGGATATTTCGTCGTCCGTCAGGTAGGCACAACAACCTCCTTCCCTTTTGTACATGGTCTTCGAGATGCCCCAACCCGCCAAATCTGCGTTTGAACTCGGACGCAATACCACGGCTCATGCTGAGATCTTTTAAAACGCAATGGGCTAGAGAATATTCCTTGCATATGGCAAAGAGATCTCGTCGGATTTCTTGCGTCACTTCAAATCTCCTGTTGACATGGGGACCATCCTTCATGAACTCATCGAATGTGGGCTCGCAAGGGATAGTCCTAAATAATCTAGCCCGCGCCTCCTCTTCATTTGCGCCGGCGAATGGAGCCAAGCGATTAAAATAGACTACCTTTGGCTTCCCATTTGGAGTTCTCTTAATTCGGTAGATCACGTCTTTAATCCTCTCCACTATTTCGTAGGGTCCTTCCCAATTTTGTTGAAGCTTAGGCGATAGTCCACGGCGACGACATGGATAATGCAACCAAACAAGATCTCCAGTTTGGTAAGCACCTGCTGTAGCCTTGATATCGTAGTTTTCTATAATTTTGTCACTAGCAATTTGCGCGTGCCGACAAACCGACTCGTGGAGTTTTCTTCGGAGGTTGGTAACATAATCTTCTCCAGCCATGTCATCTCCTGGTTTACAGCCGAATTTGAGATCACAAGGTAGTCGTAGCTCTGTTCCAAAAATGGCAGCGGCAGGTGTTTAGCCAGTCGTTTCGAGGACAGATGAACGGTATTCCATCAAAAATAAAGGCAAATAGCGGCCCCAGTACCTACTTTGGAGAGATATTTAATTAAGGTCCGGTTCATTAGTTCAACCATGTCGTCCGATTGTGAAGGGAGTAATGTAGTTTTTTTAGAGTTTTCTTTATCCCTAGGAGCTCTACGGAATAAAGTTGATTCAAAATTCCTCCCTTGGCCTGAGTGCAACTCCAAGGGTACTCCAAAACGACTGATCAAATCTTTCACTAGCTCCTCAACTGTGGTTTCGGACTCTTGGTTCGGGAGAGCATAAGCTCCAACCCACTCCGTAAAATAGTCCATAACGACCACGATGCACTTGCCTTTTTCAGACTCTGGGAAGAGACCTGCTACATCCATTGATATTCTTTCGAAGGGCCCACCAACGTTGTATTGACGCATTGGCGCCCGTGGCCTTTTCTGCGGTCCATTACTTGCGGCCCAGGTAGTACACATTTTACACCAATTCTTGACGACATCTTCCTTACGGTTCACCCAATAAAATCGCTCTCGGACCTTCCCTAGCGTCTTAGCCTCTCCAAAATGGCCACCAGATGATCCATCGTGAACATACTGCAACACCTCTTTAACCCTGTTTCGGGGAATAACCAGTTGCTTCCTCTCCATCTGCTCTTTCAACAACACGCTTCAGGATGCCATTCTTTAAGACCATTGAGTCCCACTGAGCCCACAAGAATATAAGTGCTTGGGTACTGTAAGAAATTTGTATTTTTAAAAAAATAATAAATAAATACACTTGACTATGTTTCACAAAAGATTTATTAAAACTCTTACAATTGTTTCGGCTGTGAGGCCATTTTCAAAGAGATATTACAATTAATTTTAAATTAAAGATGTACTATTGGAAATTAAGCGGTTGTTGGTCACTTGGTGAAACATGTCGAATAAAGGATTAGTAATAAAAACACACTTGGTTTAAGTTTCACAATTTTATTTAATCTTGACGATATCGTTTCGGTTGTTACACCATTTTCAAAAGAGTATCTTGAGTACTAAATTTACATTCTTTTTGCAGTTCTTAAATACCTAATCTTGAAGTTCTAGAGGGTGGATGTAAGGAGGGGGGATAAAGTAAAATCTAATTGTTCATTTGTTACATTATAGTTATTCTTTTTGGCTTTTGTTATTTCTAAATTTTCCATTAGATTTAACTTTTTCCCCTTATTTATATTGTGTAACATTATAAAATTACTATTGTCTAAACTGTGATTGTTGGATATGCAATGTTCGGCGAAGCCTGTGTTGTTGTTTTTTTGTAGAATTGATTTTTTGTGTTCGTTTAGTCTAAATTTAAAAGCCCTTCCCGTTTGACCAATGTAGATGGCATCACAATCTGTACAATTTATTTGGTATACCCCGTTTTTATCTAAAAGATCAATTTTGTCCTTATTATTAACAAGTAATTTACCTAAATTTAATTTGTTGACTGTTATTGTGTCTATGTTTAGTTTTCTTAATCTATTACAAATCTTATTGGTTAAGTTAGGGATAAAATTAATAAAATGGTATAGTTTCTCTTCCTTAGTATTTGGCGTTACATCTGAAACTTATCCACACCGAACTTCTACACCTTTACTCCAACATCGAATTCGACATCATAGATCAAGAAATTAGGAACCTAGCCCAAGAATCATCCCACCAACAATATACAAATCAGTTAAAGAACAACAAATACCAAAAAGATATTAAAAACCTAGTTACCTCATGCAAAACCTTGTTTTCACAAGCTAAAAATTATGAATTGATTATGATGAACCCTAATCCACCAATACTTTATTCCTTGCCTAAAATTCATAAAGACGGTTTCCCCATGAGACCGGTTGTGTCATACATAAATGCTCCGGCTTATAAAATGTGCAAAAACTTGAATTCTCTTTTTCCAAATTTAATTAATTTCAAATCCAAATACGGCATCAAAAATTCATTAAGTTTAGTCAATGATTTAATAGATTTATCTATACCTACTAACGCTAAATTAATATCGTTCGATGTGGTAAACTTGTTCACGTCTATCCCTATTGAAGAATTAAAAAACATATGTGAAACTCAAGTAGAAAATAGTAAATTAAATATTATTCAGAAAAATGAATTGTTACAGGCAATAAACATATGCATTCAGCAAAGCTACTTTAAATTTAATAATAAGATCTACCAACAAACGGATGGTCTCCCTATGGGGTCTCCTTTGTCGCCGCTACTAAGCGAAATATTTATGTCGAATTTTGAAACTATGCTATTCAATTCTCAGAACCCCCTAATTAGGAAAGTTTTATATTGGAAAAGATATGTAGACGACATCCTTTGTATTTGGACAGGCACGGACAGACAAATAGATCTATTTTTGAATTATATAAACACAATATACAATGATATTAAATTTACAGTAGAACTTGAAAAATCTGGTTCGTTAAACTTCCTAGACCTTACTCTTTCAAGAAACAATAATAAAATTACATTTGATATTTATAGAAAACCAACTTTTACCGACATAATACCTCATGCTAACTCAAATCAGTCAATAAATATTAAATTAAGTACATTCCATTGCTTCATACATAGACTTTTAACATTACCTTTAAACAAAAACAATTTTCAGAAAGAAGTCAATTTTCTAAAAACCCTAGCATGCAATAATGGCTATAAAGAGAACATAATAGATATAATATTACACAAAAAACAAAATAAACTCCTCCTAAAAAACTTTTATGCCTCTCCAAATACTAAGGAAGAGAAACTATACCATTTTATTAATTTTATCCCTAACTTAACCAATAAGATTTGTAATAGATTAAGAAAACTAAACATAGACACAATAACAGTCAATAAATTAAATTTAGGTAAATTACTTGTTAATAATAAGGACAAAATTGATCTTTTAGATAAAAACGGGGTATACCAAATAAATTGTACAGATTGTGATGCCATCTACATTGGTCAAACGGGAAGGGCTTTTAAATTTAGACTAAACGAACACAAAAAATCAATTCTACAAAAAAACAACAACACAGGCTTCGCCGAACATTGCATATCCAACAATCACAGTTTAGACAATAGTAATTTTATAATGTTACACAATATAAATAAGGGGAAAAAGTTAAATCTAATGGAAAATTTAGAAATAACAAAAGCCAAAAAGAATAACTATAATGTAACAAATGAACAATTAGATTTTACTTTATCCCCCCTCCTTACATCCACCCTCTAGAACTTCAAGATTAGGTATTTAAGAACTGCAAAAAGAATGTAAATTTAGTACTCAAGATACTCTTTTGAAAATGGTGTAACAACCGAAACGATATCGTCAAGATTAAATAAAATTGTGAAACTTAAACCAAGTGTGTTTTTATTACTAATCCTTTAAAGATGTACAATATTTATACCTGGTTTACAAAAATTAGTTCAATAACGGTGAAATGAAGAAATCCAATTGGTCGTTGGTAATTAACCTGTTGTTGTCACTAGCCTTACCTACTTCGAAGGATTCTAATAAATTCAGGCGTTTACTTTTCGGAATATTGTATAGTAATTTAAAATTGTCTATATCTGGGAAGTGTTTATACAAAATGCAATGTTCCGAAAATCCTGTACATGTATTTGAATTTTGTATGGATTTTAGGTGAACATTTATCCGATTTTTTAACGAACGACCAGTCTGTCCAATATAGATTGCTTCACAGTTTTTACATTTGATTTCATACACCCCCGACTTAGATAGTATATCTATTTTTTCTTTATTGTTGACCAATAGAGACTTTGTTGGTTTTATTTACATTTATTGTCTGTATGTTGAGCTTTTTTAATTAATTACATATGGTATAACTTAAATCAGGAATATAATGAATTAAACAATAGTTTTTTGCAATCAAATCTTGAGACGTGGGCGTATAAAATTTTCTTTGTAATACAGTATTTTTCTTTTTTGCAATTAATTTGTTGATCAATGAAATTTCATATCCGTTATTTATGGCTAAAGTTTTTATAGTGTTTAATTCTTTTTTGTATTCAACAGTATTTAGAGGTAAAGAAAATAATCTATGTATAGTAGAATGGAATGCACTAAGTTTAATGTTATTTGACTGTTTGGAATCAGCATGGGGTAATATGTCGGTGAAAGTAGGTTTCCGGTAAATTCCAAATGAGATGTAATCTTTGTTTCTATTCAAGGTTAAATCCAAAAAATTGAGGGATTTGTCAGTCTCGTATTCAATAGTGAATTTAATGGTGTCGTAAAAGCTATTTAGAAAATTCAAAAATAATTTTAACTGCCTATCTGAACCTGTCCATATACAAAAAATATCATCTACGTATCTAGTCCAAAAGAAAACATAATTTAATAGGTTGTTTTTCTGTGCAAATAGCTTATTCTCGAAATTGGACATAAATATTTCACTTAATAGAGGTGATAAGGGGGAGCCCATTGGTAAACCGTTAAGTTGTTTGTAATATTTACTATTGAATTTAAAATAAGATTGATTTAAACAGGTTTCTAAAAGTAAATTTAATTCTTGTTTTTGGGGTATAGATAGATTTTGACTATTGAATATTAACTGGGTAACAATTTCTAGTAAAGGGGTTTGAGGGATAGACGGGAATAAATTAGTTACATCAAAAGAAACTAACTTGGCGTTAGTGGGTATTTTTAAGTTTTTAATTTTGTTTACAAGTTCTAAGAAGTTTTTTATCGTGAAGTTAGGGTTGAAATTAATTAAATTTGGTAAAATAGAGTTTAATTTTTTACAAAGTTTATAGGCTGGAGCGTTTATATAAGACACCACAGGTCTCATGGGGAAACCTTGTTTATGAATTTTAGGTGAACTATATAGAATGGGAGCTTGAGGATTCATAGTGGTTAAAAAATATTTATCTGTGAAAATGTTTGAGCTATTTTTTAGAACTTTTTTAATTTCTAACTGAAATCTAGCTGTGGGATGTTAAGTTATCTTAACGCCAATTCTGTGTTGATTGCTAAGAAAATTAGATCATTTTTATTACTTACATTACGGCAATATTTAAGACCTCTGCTTAAAAGATTATGTTCCAGTTGATTGAAAGTTGTGCTCGATAAATTTTGCACTCTGTCATAAAATTTGGGTGTCTCAATATTTTCTATCTCATGATGGTGGTTCTCTTCATTTTTCTTCTTTTTGGAATCCAAACTCTTCTGGTCCAAGAGGGTTTGGAGTTTTTTACTTTGAGATACGAATTGTAGATGGGCAATTCTATTAGCTTCTTCTCTTACGTGGTAATCTATCAAGTCGAATTCTATGTTGTTGTAGTTATTATGTAATTTCATGTGAATTAACATCAAATGGGTTGACAAGTTATCTCTTATCTTATACCATTTTTTAATTTCCAAATTAATCTAAAATTTTATAGCTTGATGGACTGCTTTTTGGGCTTCCTGTGATTTATGGTTGCATCTTATCTTCATGTAGCGTGGAAAGGTCTTGTTTTTTAAACAAATATTGTTAAACCATATATGATTATTGCACTTCTTGAAAAAAAAAGTGTTTAATCAAATTCAAGGGCATTCTTGTGGCCCGTTCCAGGACGGTACTCTCCATCAAAGTCATATTCCTGTAGCATCTCAATCCATCTGGCTCCCTGGCCCTCTGGATTATTGAAATTCAGAAGCCACTTTAAACCTGCATGGTCGGTACGTAGGGTGAAATTCCGTCCACATAGGTATTTGTAAGTGTTCAACACCTTTGACTACAGCTAGCATCTCTCGCCTAGTGACACAGTAGTTTCTTTCGGCTTTTGACAAGGTCTTGCTAAAATAGCCGATAATCTTCTCTTGGCCATTTTGTAACTGCGAAAGAACGGCCCCCATTCCCACATTGCTGGCGTCGGTGTCTAAAATGAACATTCCATTGGGCCGAGGATATACTAAGACGAGGGCTATGATTAAAGCCTGCTTCAAAGTCTCAAACGACGTTTGACAATCCAAATCCCAATGAAATTTGTGGCCACGCCCGTCGCTGATACATGTCCCAAGTAAGAAACTTCTTAGTGGAAAAGGTGGCACTTTTTCGGACTGAGCTTCAAATTGGATTCACGTAACCGCTGGAATACTGCTTGCAAGTTCTGCAGGTATTCGTTAAAGGTTCTTCCAATTACTATGACGTCATCTAAGTAAACCAAGCAAGTCTTTCTAATTTGATCGCTCAAGATTATCTCCATGAACCTATCGAAAGTCGCCGGGGCATTGCATAACCAGAAAGGCGTAACTGTAAACTGCCATAGGCCCATGCCGATTGAAAATGCGACCTTTTCCTTGTCGGCAGCATCTAGGCAACTTGTGTGTGGAAAACATTTTCGATCCAGCAAGCATATCCAAGGTGTCATCAATTCGTTGTAGCGGATAACAATCCTTATTGATTACGTTGTTAAGCTGTCAGTAATCCACACAAGAACGGGTTGTCCCATCCTTCTTCTTTACCAACACTACCGGTGATGTCCACGGACTTGATGATGGTTCAATTATGCCGGTCTCATGCATTTCGTGGATTATTCGCTCTGCTCCTTCCCTCTTCGCCAGGGGAAGTCGTCTAGGTCTTTGGCGAATAAGCTGCGCATTACCGGTATTGATCTTATGTTTAACGATGTTAGTTCTTCCCCTACCACATTCTTGTCAGTTTTAAAGATGTTGACATTCTGACAAAGTAGCTGTTGCACTTTGCATTTCTGCTCGCTGGTTAGATTTCTACAATATCTGTCAATCACTCCACTTATTTCGGCAGGTACTGTTTCAGAATTTCAGGTTGCCGCCTCCTATCCATGTTTTATGAGATACAATTCTTCATCATTTAGTCTCACCACGCCTCTTCTTAAGTTTATGTCTAAATCATAGTTTTGTAGTATGTCCAGTCCAAGAATAACGTCATCTTCAATATCTGCTACCAGCACTTGATGGTCAAAGACAGTCTTGCCAATTTCAAATGACACCTTGACTTCGCCATGAACAACCACTCTCTCTCCAGTAGCCGTGCGCAGAGCCCACTTAGTTGACACAACCTGGCTAGGACTCTCAACTACGCTGGGTTTTACAATCCTCCTATTGGCCCCAGTGTCCAAAGGAAGCACACGACCATTTATTTTTTCATCTAGGAGTAGACTGTCTTGCTGGTATTGGTATTGGTACTTCAATGTCTTTGTAAAGGCGATAAGTTCGGGGTCTCGTTATCTATGGGTAAACGTTTGCCCCGTTACATTGACCATATTTAGTTTTCCTGCTGTTGAGGTCGGCTACTTGGGGAAAGAGTACTTTTCTTATACTGCCTCTTCGTATGGCCCAGTTCGCCGCAATTGCAACATCTTAGTTTTCGCGTTTCTTTGTTGAGCTTGGAGATGATTCGGCAGACAGTTTCCTCTAAAGATTCTGACGAATCCGCTTCTTCACACAGTAGCCGAAGCTTCCCTTCTTTGCTATAGGTCCGATTAACAGTTTCGTACTCTAAAGTACAAGCAAAAGCATCAGCTAGCGTCTTAGGTCTCAAGTGACTTTTTGTCGATTCCAAAGCAAATTCACTTGGCCACGTATGTAGTACCGCAGCACTCTCTATTTGTTGTGACCACTGTTTTTCTACGAACGTACTTTGTTCACCGTACGACCGTTGTAATGAACTATAAAGGTTATTAAAGACATCTAGGGCAGTGAGGAGTGCATATGTTTAGTGTCGTAGTTCGCCGATTGGGGGAGCGAACCTAAGAAAGGGAGAGGAGGCTCACAGATCAAAGTGGAACGATCAACGTGGGGAGTCGAGGGAAAACCGTTGCTTGGTGTGGGTCGTTTTGGGATGTAGTGATTTTCCATCCTGACCAAATAAAAATTCCTGTAACGTCTAAACAATTAAGGATTACAAATCCCACACTTGGAACGCGTCCTATACAATAGGCACAACGAACTATAAGCCATATCCTACAACCGGTTTCGACCCATTGGGTCTCATAAGCTAGGCGCTGGCAAACACAAACCTCACGGTTCACTTGACAGATGACCAAAATAATATGTTGGTACAAAATCAGAACATCGTCAAACTGTGCACCAACGAATGGTGTGGGAAAAACTCTCGCATGTTCGTCTTGAACTGGAAGAAGGAAAGTCGTGCTAATCGTGAACTCTAAGTCATTAAAGCCACAAACGCTGTAATTTCATGGGCTACCTTGGTAGGCCATGTTAAAACACCTATTGTCTGATGATGCCATGTTACGGGAGTCTGTATATAGTTTCATTGGGGGCAGGAATCGGGCATACTTGGTAACCATGAAACCGTTTATATTTTATTTGTCGGGCACGTCACACTTAGTGTACGTTATTTTTGTTTGGTGAAACACAGCCTCTGTTATAAGGTGGTTCGAAACACGCCACTGTTAGTGGAGGCCGTCTCTATATTATGACAGTTCAGAACAACAGAGTATGTCAACTTCTCTCTGAATAATAGTTCTTCAATAAAGCGTTTCGCCTTAATTTAGACAAACTTGCAAGTATATCTTTTTAAACACATCTGTTACCAAGGCAAAACCTTGAGATGCTCAAACAGTATTAGTGGTTCAAAGAATCAAACCCAAAACGGATACCTTCAAATGAAAGAATAGATGATTAATACGGTAACTACACGTTCACCTGAAATAATCATCAGAGCGTAAACGAGGGAGCTCCTTCTAAATGACTGCTGATAGTTTTCTACTACGTCAGGCCGATCTAGTCGCATCTTCGTTTACGTATAATTTCCGGCGTCTTAGGAGATTCAAAAGCCATAAATCATAAGATGCGCAGTGGCAAAGAGTAGCCCACTCGCGGCGGGGCTAGTCAGCATGAAATAAATTTTGTTGACTACGCGCCACTGAACTGCAACTTGGTCAGAGCAATAACACTCTATCACTTCGGTCCTACGATATTATTCGCTCTTCCATTTATTGTTGTACTAAATGTTTTCGCCTACCTACCTGTCAATCTGACCGTCACTGAATCTCCTTACGCGCCGCTTACTATAATTTTGTGGTACATATACCAAAGTTAGAATGAACTCATTCTAAAACAGCTGATCATAACAACTCAAGTTATACTGATTTAATAAACCCAAATTAAAGTGCTTTTCATACACCTACCCAGTATCAAGGTACATCACAGTTATCAGGGACAACTGAAAATAATCAAAAAAATACCATATTACATCCATATATACACATAAAGGAAAATGAGTTAAAAATATAAAGAACAATTCAATAGGCTTTCAATCGATATAACAATAATCCGTAAGAACTATAAGTAATAAACTAATCAAACTTAAACTAAACATACAAATTTAAAAGATAAAAAAAAAGACTATGTAAATTTAAAAGAATCGAAAAAGAAATCAAACCTAAACGTTAAATATCCTGAAATTTAAGGTGATAAAGTTCAAGGAACTGTCAAAAACTACAAGTTGTAAATGTGGGTAGCAATACAAAGAAAGAAAGTGAAATGAAATACTGAAAACCATAAATTTCATAATGACTTATGTTATACAGGTAAATAACAATTAATAAATTATTCAAGTATAAACTTTTCATAGCCAGGCCCGAACGGATGACAGGAGTCTTCTGATGCCGTTCCTGCTCTCCCGGGACAAGCCGTGAACGTTACAGTGTTTGCCCAGCGCTGATTGGAATTGATGTATAAACAATTATACATCTTAAAACAATCTTTATTCTTGTATGGGTTTTGAATAATCGTTAACACGGCCAACCCGACAGATGTTACGTTCTCGGAACATCGCCGTCTAACACTAACGTGGTATCTGTACAAATAGATAACAACAAATTAGATAAATTATAAATAATGCAGTAACCCATGAAAACATCCATAGTGATTTTTCATGCTTCAGATTTTGCACTAAATCTGGAACCCAACTATTTATTTATTAACATTACACTATGAGAGTATGCTGACCTCATCATCAGACGAAGTTCTATTGTCAGAACATTGCGAAAAACATTTTGTTTTTAATTAATGGGAGTATGCAGACCCCATCTTCGAGCAGTGTTCCAATCTCGGAAAACAAAATAGAAAAAAGCTCTTGTAGGAGTATGCTGACCCTATCTTCGAGAATGTAACATACTCGGAAGACAAACATTTGTATGTATCGATTGAGAACACTTACTAGTCACAAGTTCTTATTATTATTAATCAAAAATGATTATAAACAAACTAAAAACCTTCTTGCTCTAGAAGTTCCAACAAATCTGCCATATCAGCCGAAGCAGTTATAATTAAGAAAAATTCACCATCGACTTATAATGTAAAACTTTATGATGGTTCAATTTCAAAAAAAAATCACGCGAATCAAATTATTAAAACAAAATTAGGTAAAAATCATAAAGGGCAGAGAGTGCGTAAGAAACTTTCCAATACAATGAATGCGTCAGAAGACTATGTACTTCCTAGAAAGTCACTTAGATTTTTGTAAAAGGCAAATAAATAACTGTATTGAAAGTGTTAATGGTAAGGTTTTTAGTATTTAGGTTTTTTTGTATTCTTATTAAGTTTAACAAGAATTGTTTTAAGTTTTAAAAAGGGGAGATTGTGGTATACTGTACATGTATGTACTAATATATTAATTACATATATCCCTTCTCCTTCATACTAGCAATCAAATGTATATATTAACTTGATTATTATTTTGGTTCTGTACCTTCACCAAGACAGTACATCTTTTGACCGAAATAATTTTGGTTTAAGTAAACAGTTGTTATGAATCATCGGGTTTGTATTATTATCATATACATATAGTAATGTTCGTATTCCAACAATTTGATAATTTATTGTTATCGTATCATTTGGTAAATACGCAACCACTTGTCTGACAAACAATTTATGCACATTAATTATGATTAGAGAGCGGACATGATTAGTTTTTTACAAAGAAATTCAGCGATAACGACGTGTACACAGAATTCGCCGCCGCTTGTCAATGGCGTGCTAACAATGTCTCGACTTATCCCGAAAATTCTGACAGGTAAAAAACTAGCACTGTACAATCCGAGCAGGTAGAGAACAATTGTTGAAAAAGCAAATCAATCGATAGCGAATAAATTGTGTTGTTAGAATGCCGCGAGTACATAAAACACGTATTGAACTACTAAAATAGTGGATAGGGTCCTATGGTGATGTAGTAGACACCGCTTACTGGAAATATATTAGGTATTTGCCTCAACCACGATACCCTTGCAAAACCCTCATGCGCCGCCTATGGTCCTGAATTAACGGTTGTATCATTCATTGATATCAACGTTCGACCAATAGGCACTCAGATTTAGTATAAAGTCAGTATAAAGATGGGCGCAAAAATTGTTCACTTCAAAAATGTAATAAAAGGCCTAGCGTTCTTGTTAAAAAAGGGCGAACGGTGAGTTGTAATAAAAAAACGAAATATTCGGAGTAATCGTACTTCAAATTGCAGACCAACACAACACACACAATTGTAATTTTTTTAATTACACCGCGCACATCTCTGCTACTACAGCAAATTAATTACAGTGAAAAAAACTAATCAGTCCGCTCTATAATTATGATATTATAAGGACGGTAAAAGATGGCTTCTTATTGGTAGCTGTTATTGATACCTGCATAGAAAAAATCATTTTAATAAATTTTACGTCGTTTGATATTATCAGAATAAGTTGTTGCGTTAGATTTATCCAAAAGTGTTGTTTTGGGTTGAAACACGCCACCAACAATGTTGCGGAAGGGTGGCATGGTAACCTTAACAGACAAGTAGGGAAATAGAATCCTAATGTTTACTAATTAAAAAAAACATTTAAAAAATAAACACAAAAATCGCGCGAAGAATTTTTACTAGCGGTAATTGGGAAAAATTAAACTAATAAAAATTGATGAAAGAATAGCTGTTCGGGGGCAAGTACTAATTTTGTTCAAACAGTGGCGAATTTCTCTATGTTGCCGCACTGTTCTTTAGAACTCACAGTCACACGCCAAATTAATTTTGTGTGACTGGTTCAAATTATAGGATGAAATAAAACTCTGTTGTATTAACAAACAAGTTTGTGTACAACTTAAAACTATTATGTACACTCAATTCTCCAGTTCGATTTCATAGAACATCGGAAGGACAACAACTACTCAACCCGAGCCGCCCATGAACCGTAATGACGCACAGTTAGAAACCTGAGATGGTTCCTGCGGCAATCAACCTCGGACGAGGAAAAGCTACGGGAACGTGGAATTCGATTGTTGACGGCCAAAGTTGTAACTTGTGTTAAAAGAATCTGTTACTAAAGTATTAATATACTGTACAATTATAATTTAAACTTCGTTTCATTTTAACATCAGGAGTGGGATAAAGATCTCATTCCACTAAATACAAAAATTAAGAATAAGTTTAGTAGTGAGCATAGTGAATGTTTTAAAAAGAAAATGCCAAAAGATACGGTTAATCGTGCTTCGTCACGTCGTCATGGTAAAGGCAAGAGAAAAACTCGAGAAAGGTCCGAGTTTCGTGAACGTCAAGGTTCAAACAGGTCTAGGAGCCCTAGTTCGAATCGCAGGTCGTCTTCTAGGCGAAGTCGAAGTAGAAGAACCGACCTGGGGGAATCTGTATCTGTAATAAGCGAGGCAATAGAAAGAGGTATGGACCGGTTGGTGCAAAACATTGGGGTAAGAGAGGATAATCGTTTGGTGAGTGTTACCACCCTTTCTAATAATATTCTGCAAGAATTTGATCCAATAAAACAAAACGTAAAGGATTGGCTGAGTTCTGTTGATCAGTATGCTCAAATTTATTCCTGGAACGATAAAACTACTTGTCATTTGGCTCTAAATAAATTACGTGGTCCCGCAGAAGTTTGGTATCGTAGTTTACCAACTCGTTTATTTTCTTGGCAGCAATGGAAAGAAATGTTATTACAAAATTTTGTTCCTAAGCGAGATTTGCACCAATCCTTACAGCAAAACTCTTTTGAGACATTAAAGCAATGTCTTATTTCTGCACCGGTTTTGGCATTGTTTGACCCTGGAAAGGTAATTAAATTATATACTGATTCTAGTCGGTTGGGTTTTGCTGGTATTTTGGTGCAGGTTCACGATAAAGGAGAGAGGGTGGTGTCGTACTTTAGCAGGCAGACTACTAAGGAGGAACAAAGATATCATTCATTTGAATTGGAAGCTCTTGCGATTGTGGGCTCTGTCAGACGTTTCCGACTGTATTTGCTTGGAAGGTCCTTCACGATTGTTACAGATTGTGCCGCTGTAAAAAACGCTTTTGCTAGTAGTGTAAGATGACCGGTTCTAATTCAGAGGAGGAGAGGTTACTTAAGGTCAAATTGATGGATGGTCATTGACTTTAAACTTGTGTGTATGTAGTGGTCGAATGCTTCACAATGAATTGAAACGTATGTACATGTATCGGTAATGTAAAATTAAATACGTCTGCAGTCGTCTGTTTAAACTTGTGTGTATGTAGTGGTCGAATGCTTCACAATGAATTGAAACATATGTACATGTATCGGTAACGTGAAATTAAATACGTCTGCAGTCGTCTGAAGTATACGATTTTTATGACGGAAAGTTTTAAATACGTCTACAACCGTTGAAGTGTCATTGTAACGTTATTCGAGGAATGATGTTAGGTATTTAGTTACACTTACACTGATTATTGCAATTGCAATTGTACGTGATTCATGTAGATATTGTGATGGGGAAGGATGGGAAAGAAGTGCAGTTGTAAGCAGGTAGACAATCGTTAAAGTAGTGAAAAGGAAGAGAAGGCAGAAGTAGTTGAGAAGATTGGTTTGAGAATGGATGTGAGAAGCAGTAGTAGAGGTCGTAGTATCTATGAAGTTTGTGGTGGTACAAAAGAAGTAGAGTATTGGAATAATGCGGACCACATGGAAGGATTGAATGATGCGCAGCGTAACACTGTGTTACATAGAAGAGATTACGTAGACATAGAGGAGTATACTGTAAATAAAGCAAATAAGTATGTAAGTGATGTGAGCTCAATTAAAGGGTGGAACTCTTCAAATGTGAAACGAACTTCTCAGCATGTTCTGCGTACGTGCTGTACTGTGATAGGAATAATCTTCGCTACCTACCAATGTGTTGGAGCTGTCGATATGCGGGAAGTAATGGAGGAATTGTGTCATTATATACACGAGTTCCGAATTTATGGATGTTGGAAGTGTATATCCATGACGAAGTTCACATTCATTGCGGATGGTGTGGTGAGATATGCAGGTACGAGTTTGTTTGCAGTGAGAACCACCGTTTCACAAATAAGACCGTATTTGAAGAAGGATATGTAATAGAAATAAGTAATAATCTTGGTTATGTAGAAGGAGCGTAGAACGTGTACATGTATATATTTATGTTAAGAAATAAATAAAGAAGCAAAAGGTAGTAGACGTTTGAGATATAAGATTAAGGTAGAGTTTGGGGATAATAAGGAGTTATATGGAAAGTGTGTCAAGGTCACAAGTCTTTAAAAAGGAAAAGGAAGGTGCAGGAGAGGGTGGAAAGTGTGTCAAGGTCACAAGTCTTTAAAAAGGAAAAGGAAGGTGTAGGAGAGGGAGCTATTGAAAGGTAGGTTTATGAAAACATAGTGGATTGGAAGAGTTGACGCCTTTGCTCGTAAGTATTGCAAAGAATACAGTACAGCGTGTGCGTATCATCGATCTCGTAAACAAAGCCCGACTTTTCGCAGAGGTACGATTGAGTCCCCTGACGACAAGGTCGGCAGCACAGGTTTACGACATCGCAATGATAAAATGTGCAGCTGTGGCAGAAAAGCAGAGGTCTGTTGTCAAAACATTCTTGACAGCAGAATCCTGTTTCAGCCGTACAGCTTTCACGCAGACGCCAACAATATCCGCATTGGAGCAAGGTGGTTTCATTAGCAGTTTGCCTGAATGGTGAAAGGACAATAGATACACGAAAAAGGTCCATGTTAATTCATAAGACCTTTCTGGTGAAGTGATGCTCTCTCAGGTTGACAAGGGTTTAAATAGGAAGGTATGTGGTGGGGAAAGAGTGGGGAAGTAGTGGGGGAATAGTGGGGATGTAAAGGAAGTGGTATAGAGTAGTGTGGTAGCGAAGGTGCTGGTGTAGCAATATTTTTTATAATGAGGTTGCATCGCTAGGTAGTAGTAATTTTTTAATTGATGAAGGAGTGGGTAATTAAAAAAGTATATAAGGCGTAATATGTGTTATTGAACCTGTTGTATTTGTTTATGAATTTTAATAGACAGTTGTCGGAGGAAAAATTTTTAGGTGAGAATAATGGTAAAAGTCCAGAAATTAAAAAAAATATATTTTGAGGGCAGGAAAAGAGTGGTATGAAAAATTAGTGCATGAAAATATGGATAATGAGGTGTAGTATAAGAAGACAATGAAGTATTTAATGAAATACACCACCTAACCTAACCTGATTTTTTTTTTTTTCCAAAATATTTTTGGGACCATTTTGGTTGGTGGTTTTTTTTTTGTTTTTTTTTTTCCAAAACAACTTACAAACTAACTCTAACAAACTATTTACTTAACTTATTTACACACTTACATACTAACCCTTATTTACAACACTTACATACTAACCCTTATTTACTAATTAACTTATTTACAACACTTACATACTAACCCTTATTTACTAAGACTACATAATACATTTACACTATTTACAATATACTACTATACACTCCACTCTCTACCTATTGGTAACCGACGTCAACTGCTGCTTCGCGGTGTCAAGCAACGTTTTCAGTCGCTCCAACATCGGACGCTTTGCTTCCTTCGCGCGCTCTAAGACGTCCACTTCCTGATCGATCTGGTGGTCCTCCTCAACCAGTTCGACCCGTTTCGTCAACAAAGCTTCCTTGTTACAGGCAGACTTCGCCACTTTTGCTTCAAGCTGAGCAATCTCAGCTTTCCGCTTAGCGATCTCAGCTTTCCACATAGCGACGTCGTCGTCCTGTTGCAAGATAGCCTTGTCGATTTGGGAAATTTCAGCGCGCACCTTCTGCTGCGCAGCGCGCCTTCCTTCCCAAGCGAACGTCAAATACGCCATCTTTTCCAACACTTTCGGAATTATCCCAAAGGCGCTTTCCAGACTGTCTATGTCCTGTGATAGACTTGTCTGAGAAGGCGTCGTCGGAGTTTCCGAAAGTGGAGAAACAGGCGATGGAATCGGTTTGAGCGTTGGAAGTGGAGAACTGCAGTCACTTGACACCGAAGCAGCACTTGTCATCGTCGTCGCCGTTGTCCAGGTACACGTCGTTGCCGCCGTCGTGGACTTGGACAACGGCGTCGGTACCATGTTCGTCCTGGTGGTCGTGGTCGTTGGCGTGGTGGTTGCGGTGGTGGATGACGTTATCAAAGGGCGCCTCCTTTGCATCATCCCCAGACTCCGCTTCCTACCACCAGCAGAGGATGTTCGTGGCGCCGACACTACAGCTATCGCAGCCATTGTCGTGACGGCGACCACAAACTCGCACTGTAAAACAAAATTATTAATTAACAATTAAACAATTACTTCAACAATATTAATTAATACTTACACCACTTGATCTTGATTTTCCGTACCGGCTTTTAGGTACGGCTGGTTTTCTTTCTGGTTTATTTTCTTTATCCATTTTTTATTTTATTATTAATTTTTTATGTTTATTGGAACGTCTTCGCAGTACGAGAGTCGAGAGAAGAATGAGACGACGCTCCGCTTGCTACCTTCCCTCCACACTTCTTGCATATTTCTATTTGCTGAATAAGCAATGGTTCACACGCTCGATGAGCCATGTATCACAACTTTTATGTGTGTGTGTGAGATGATACCAAACACCATGTCTGCCCGTAGGTTCATGACATTACTAAACATTTAACCTATTTCTATTTGCTGAATAAGCAATGGTCACACGCTAAATGAGCCATGTATCAGAACTTTTATGTATGTATGAGATGATACCAAGCACCATGTCTATCCGTAGGTTCATGACGTTACTAAACATGTAACCTATTTCTATTTGCTGAATAAGCAATGGTTCACACCCTACATGAGCCATGTATCAGAACTATTATGTATGTGCTGCTGGTATACAGGTGTTAATCAGAAAGTATCCACACCTCACTCTAACTTACATTGTCATTTATAGCTCAAACAACTTCTCTTTCTAGTTTTTCCTTCTTCGCACAAACACTTGTGCTGATCTTAACTTTACCCCACTCATATACTCCTCCTCCAAATTATATAAATACTCAAGTTTTCACAACGTTCAGCACAGATCGCTAACACTGTTCAAACATAATACATCAACAACAACAAAATGGTACAATATACTGCAGTGTTCCATGGCTCCGTGCCAACAGACATCAACATAAGGGTGGACAGTATGTTATTTAATGGTACCACTCCAGGTGATTTCACCATTTGGAAGGTGTCCGATGGTAGACCCTTCGGAAACTTCTGCCAACACCTTGAGGTGCAGCTCTCGTGGTGCTCCTTCGAGGGGACACTCGTCGTGTTGCCCAGGACCACGGGGCAATTTACATCAAAACATTTTAATGTAATTAATAATGCAATTATTATTGTTAAAGTAGTTTTTAATTTTATTTTTAATTATTAGGTAATAGATTTAATTAATTATATAATAATAATTGATAAATTATGAATGTTGTTTTTACTTGATCCTTTTTTAAACGTATATTTAATAAATAAATATATATATAATTTATACTCTCTTTTATTTTCTTTAATTACAAAATATAAAACGATACAATATAACAGAATTTTATTTAATATAATATAAAACATCATTGAATTTTAATCATTAAATTTACTCAGTAAAGCAGACTTAAGGTTAGCTAGCTTATTTTCGATTTCTTGTACCTCCTTTCTCGTTTCAACTACCGATCTGTTCAACTCCTCCAGCTCCTTCTCTTTCCGCTTCATGTACTCAGTCAATGAAGCGGCCTTTGTCTCTCTTTCATTCAGTATCACTTCTCGTCGCCGCTTTTCCTCCTTAACACTATTTATGGCTTCTCCTACTTGGTCCACTATCTTGGAATAATCGAATGGAGCAGCCGACAACCTTCGTGTATACGATCGCTTCTTCGGCTTCATCGATATCGACTTCGATCCCGCCACCGCCAACGTAGAGGTGCTGGCCACAGGCTCCGCCATCGTTACCGTGGTAGCACCTCCAACACACCCCTCACCTTTAGCGGATGATGTGAAGGAATCGTTTGGAAAGAAGTTTTCCAATGTATCAGCCAGCTCGGTTTCGTTCATATTTAGCTCAGCAGCTAAATCAACACCGTTACCCTGTTCTCTAGCACTCATCTTACCACACCGTACCCACTACAGTTTCAGTATATATTCCTTTCGCCCCTCTCCTTATGCCATCTCCACCTTACACATCCCTCCCCTTTTCCTATTTTTATTATTGTCCCTCGCGTTCTGTATTCCTCAGTCGTTGTCGAGATATACCTCTTACCGCTAGCCGCTATGATCCCTTGTCCGGACTGTGATGCTTCCTTTACGCGATCTGATAATTTAAAAAGACATCGATTAACTTCTTGTCGGAAACGAGCACAGCTCCAACGTACATCGCCTCTGCCGAAGAAAAAACTTAAAATTGCTACGCCTGCTGGTTCTTCTGACCGCTGGTGTGATACTTGTAACATTTACGTTCCACAACATTCCTACAACGGTCACCTTCGCAGCCTCAAGCATTAACAAACTTGCTGCTCTCCTCTTGAGGAAGGAATTACTTTCCTTTCGTCCGCGTTCGCTAACAGGATTGTGTCCTTTCGTATTTCATCCGCCAAGTTCTTCCTGTCGTATACCGACTTTTTCGCCGAAGTTTTCGACAAATGCTTGCGTGTTATTCGTAATCAGATACAACTGCATGACACGCTTAAACTAAATCTTGAACTTTTCGGACGATTTGTTTACGATGCTAAACAATTGGTTGACGTGAAATCCTTCAACACCAATAACAAAGTTGTCACTCAGTCGACGGATCTTTCCAATATTCTCCAAAGCTTCTTCGACGTTCTTGAGGGTAAAGCTTCTGAGTTTCAAGAACGAGAGTCAGGTAATTTATCATTGTCTCATTATATATATTTCACTTGTGTTTACTATTATTTCATTCTTACAGGATGGGCTTTGGAAAGAGTATTTTTCCTAGAACTCAATTGCAACAAGTACAATCCCCTTAGAGCTTCATCTTAGATTCCCCTACCTAAACAAATTGTACTTAAGAGAGCTGTTGTGAACGTACGAAACGATGACCAAGTCTGCTTTGCGTGGGCAATAACCTCAGCTTTGTATCCCGCCCAAGCCAACCCGCACAGAACGACTTCCTATCCGCATTACTCCCGCACGATGGACTATGACGGTATCGATTTTCCTATTAAATTAAACGACATTCCCAAGTTTGAAACGAAGAACCATTGCTCTGTGAATGTTTACGGGACTGAATACGTTTTGAAGGATGGAAAATGGATCTGGGAAATTGTTGGTCCCCTCTACTACTCGTCCGTCAAACGAAGGCTGCACATCAATTTACTCTTGCTACACGATGATCGAGGAAATAATCATTACTGTTGGATTAAGGATATGTCCCGTTTGCTCTCTCAACAACTCTCCAAAACAGAACATCGCAAATTCCTATGTGACGGCTGCTTGCAATACTTCAGCTCTGTGGCTCACCTGCACCGTCATCAGCGGAATGATTGCAACCACGTTTACACGACGCTGCCAACTGCTGATCTCAAATTGGATAAGATGGGTAGGCTCATCCCTAATAACGTTTTAAAATTTCAAAACTACCACAAACGTATCAAAGTACCTTTTGTTGTTTATGCAGACTTCGAAACCATATTGCGACCCATTCATACATGCTTTTCCGATCCTAACAAGACCTCCACCACACCTACCCACGAACATCAACCGCACTCGTTTGCTTACTTGATTAAGTGCTCTTTTGACGATTCCCTTTCAATATTCAGAACTTATAGAGGACCTGATTGTGCTAATCAATTTGTTAAAACTCTTGATCAAGACGTTTCTGATATTTATCACCGATTTTTATAGACCCCGGTTCCTATGATACCCTTGACTGATGAAGAAATGCGACTTTTCTCTGAAACGTCGTCTTGTAATATTTGCGAAGAGCCCTTCCTAATCGATGATGTAAAGGTTCGCGATCATTGTCATTTGACTGGTAAAGTTCGATTAGTGGCCGCTCATTCCAGATGTAACTTAAACTACAAACTACCCAACTTTGTGCCTGTATTCTTCCACAACCTCTCCGGTTACGATTGTCATTTATTTTTAAAAGAAATGGCTGTCAACGATGTTAAATTTAGCGTAATTGCTCAAAATAAAGAAAAATACGTTTCCTTTACCAAATTATTGCGAGTTGATACTGTTCCCGGTGTTTCAGATAACTCTACTCAAAACGTATTTGTTAAGATTCGATTTCTCGATTCCTTTCGTTTTATGGCTTCCTTCCTCGATAAACTGTCTGAAGAACTCGACCCTTCTCAATGCTTCCAAGTGAAGAAGTATTTTTCTGATCCTACACAATTTCAGCTTGTGCGACGGAAAGGGGTTTTCCCTTACTCCTACGTCGACGATATTACTAAACTTGACCAATCAACGTTCCCTCTCAAAGACGATTTTTTCGATAAATTAACATCTCTACCCATTTCCGATGAAGATTATGAAAGAGCTGCGACCGTTAGGAAAACCTTTAACTGCTCCACTCTCGGAGAATATTCTGACCTCTACTTGAAAACCGATGTCCTACTGTTAGCTGACGTGTTCGAGAATTTTCGTGAAATATGTATTTCCACTTACGCCTTGGACCCCGCTCAGTATTACACCGCGCCCGGGCTAGCGTGGGATAGCATGTTAAAGTTCACTCGCGTTAATTTAGAACTTCTAACTGACATCGATATGTTAAAGTTTTTCCAAAAAGGGGTACGCGGAGGAATAAGTCAGTGTGTTCAAAGAATGCATTTCGCCAAAAACCCACACCTTCCTGATTATGACGCATCTGCTCCCACTTCCTACATTATGTATTTGGATGCTACCAATTTGTATGGACACAGCATGAGTCAATACCTTCCCATATCCCATTTTCGTTGGCTTACCGATGCTGAAATTGATGAATTAAATGTTCTCGATTTACATGCTTCTTCTGAATACGGTTATGTACTTGAAGTTGACGTTCAATATCCCCAAAACCTACACGATTTACATGCTGATCTTCCCTTTTCAGTTGAAAATATTATTTCTCCTGGTAATGCTAATGGTAGAGTCAAAAAATTGATTCCGAACCTTATGACTAAGATAAAGTATATTGTTCATTACCTACCGCTTAAACAAGCTCTCCAGAGCGGATTAAAATTACTTAAAGTGCATAGAGCTATTCAGTTTAAACAGTCACAATGGTTGAAACCTTTCATAGATTTGAATACTAGAAAACGTAATATGTGTAATAATAAGTTTGGGAAATCTTTCTTTAAATTGATGAACAACAGTACTTTCGGAAAAACGATGGAGAACGTTGATAAACGAGTTGACGTCAAGTTAGTTACTCATTGGCAAAACTTTGGACGGTACCTTGGTGCTGAAAGTTTAATAGCTAAACCCAATTTCAGAAATTCAAAAATTTTCACCCCCCATTTCGTAGCTATTCAGATGAATAAATTACACATTGTTTACGATAAACCGCTCTATGTAGGTTTCACTATTTTGGATTTATCAAAAGTTGTTATGTATGACTTCTACTACGGCTTTCTTAAGCAAAAATATCAAGAAAATATTTCTTTGATGTATATGGATACTGATTCCTTCATTCTTAAAGTTTTCACCGAAAATTTCTACAGAGATATGATTGAAAATATTCATCACTTCGACACTTCCAATTATCCCCATGATAATAGTTTCAATATCCCTAATACCTCTTCTGTTATTGGTAAATTTAAAGACGAACTCCCTAATAATCCCATTAAAGCATTTTATGGAACCGGAGCAAAAGCTTACTGCGTTGAAGCCGTTGATCAAATTGTTAAAAAAGCGAAAGGTGTCAAGAAAAATGTCATTAAATTACATCTTCAAATCGATGATTACCTACGCGTCATTAGAGATGACGCCACCATTCTTAAATGTATGAATGTTTTCGTTTCCGATCTGCATACTATGTTTACCCATATGAAAACGAAAGTAGCCCTCTCTCCCAAAGATGATAAACGTTTCTTAATTTCGAAAACAACGAATACACTTCCTTGGGGACATTACAATATAAAAAACTCAAACAGTTCGCTTTCAAAGTTCGACGGTGCCGTTGATCGATTTATACAAAATTTTCATCAACCGTATACCGACGACTTAACGGTTGGAGAATACTTTATTAAAAGACTTTTCGAAGCTTCGTCACTTCCACAGGAAGCCATTGATAATATTTATGAACACCTACTGTAATACCTACTTGGAGTTCTGTTTAAGTATAGCTTACGCTGAAATGTCACTCAATGTAAATATTTTATCCTTAATATTGGTTGTATTGTATAAATAATAATAAAACGTTACTACACAGCTTGTTTGTTCACTATTTTTATTCTGCGAAATATATTCCTCAACTTCACAAATAACATGTGTACGATTTCTACTGTTACAATTTATTGTTTCAATAACATTAACAATGAATAAATTTTCTTATAATCTTCGATATTACTTGATGGCCATTTGCCTGAGTCAGGACCGCTCTGCCAGCCTGCAGCTTTTTCCGTTCCTTCTCTTAAAATATTTTCTTCTATCCATTGCAGCACTGTTTGATGACGACCGTTGATATTTGAACTTAATGTATACGGAAGCCGAAACAAGTTGATCAGTTTAATACACTTTTCCAAATTTTTCGGTTGTGCGTAGTATGCTACATCCAGTATTAAGTCATCCACACACTTTAACAATGTAACATACTTTTTCTTGACATTCATTACGGAGAACTTCTTATCCCGCATTAGAACTGATCCGTTTGTTAACATTTCCTTTAAAAAATATACGTCGTGTCGCATGAAATTATACTTTGTTTTATTTAAAATCATTTCGACATCATCAACCGTTATTTCCACTGTTTCACAGTGTGATGTTGGAGGATGATATTGAGTGGAATAAAACCCAAAATTGGTTTTATTGTTTTATTTAAAAAAACTGGTTACTACTCACTACAACCACATCCCATTGTCTTCTTAGTTTGATCTGTTTCTATTCAGCTATATATTAGTTCTGCTCGAACTCTTGTAATAATTAACCTAAATAGATTTGACATTGCTTGCCTCAGCTCATCGTTACCCTAGATGAAAGTCCACTATCACTTGCGAAAGCAATTGTTCCCAATATTAAACGTTTCTGTCTATGTGTCGTATTTCGGTAACAATTCAGAATGTGACACATCAGCCGTTTAATGAACGCACATGAATCTTTTGTAATTACAATATTTCGCAAGCCATAGCGACCTCCTTCGCAATCGAGGAACTGAGGGCACTAACCCTTATTTATACTACATTACACCTTTCCCCTTAAGAAAAAAAAAAATTTTTGTTACAATTTTTTTTTTTGTCATTTTTATTATTATTTTCAGCTGTAATATAACTTAACTCTATCCTTATGCACTATCTGGTCCTTTCCTTTAACACTTAATTTAACATTTGGATGAATGTCCTGTATCACTCTGAAAGGTCCTTTATATAGAGGGCCCATTTTATTAGTAATAACATTTCTTACTAAAACTAGGTCGTTATTCTTATACTTAATTACTGATTTCGAATTCTGGTCATGCTTTGTTTGTCTATTTTCTTTGGATTTAATCAAATTTTGTCTTGCGTCTGCTGATGCTTGCTGTAATCGGTATCTTAATTCGATTGGATAATTATCAAAACTATACATAGGTATAATATTGTCGGCAATGCTAGATGGTAACTTCGCAACACGGCCAAAAACTAATTCAAACGGTGTATATTTAGTTTCCGAATGAACTTGGGTGTTGTATGAGAAACTCCAAAAAGGTAACCATTCGCTCCAAGCGTTTCGAAATTTGTTTATTTTTTCCCGTGAAAATGCGCCAAGGTGTTTATGAGAATTTTCAAGAGCGCCTAACGTTTGGTGGTGATACGGTGTCGAATTTAGTCGTTTTACTCCTAGCTGATCCGTTACTATTTCGTTTGGTATACCGTATCTTAAAACAAAATTATTGACGAATGCCTTAGCTACGGTGTCGGATTCTTTATTACGCAGAGGGTACACCTCAACAAATTTTGATAAGTCGCATTGTATAGTTAATATGTATTTATTTTCATACTCGTCCATCTCTAAATCACCAAATCTAAAAATATTTTTTGAAAAGCAGCATTGGCTGTGGTCGTTAGAGTTAGTGGTGTCTTTAGTGCAATTGCGTGTTTAAACCTTTGACATGAGTCACATTTCTGTACATAGGTTTTTATATCGTTATAAAGTCCTTTCCAATAATAGTACTTTTTGATATAGTTGAACATTCGCCCTATTCCGGCATGTCCACCTGTAGAAAGTAGATGAAAATCATTTAGTATCAACAATTTAGTTGGTTTGCTGTTAATCTCTATAGGATTATTTAAAATTGAAATTTTTATACCGGTTTTCTTCAATTTTTTAAATGCGTTTATGATATTTATTGTTTCGTTTACGATTTCTTTATCATTATTATTTTTTAATATTAACAATTCTTTTATGTTTTTATCTATGCATAGATTTTGACAATCGCTCAAAGTTGTCCTAAGACTAGACTTTGTCTGCAAAGTCATTATATTTAAGTAAATTACGCATTTTATCTTGTCATATAATAGATTATTCTTGATTTTCACCATTTCATTACAAGCCTTTAAAGTTTGGAAATCTTCATTTTTTATTGGTTTTAGCTCTGTCGCGTTTTTTGGTCGCGTTAACACCTCGACTAAACCAGGGTGATCAGTCCCAGCCAAGTTAGGTATATCAGGGCCTGACAAAATGGTTAAGGCTTTCGCGGCCAGTTGATGAATTGGCGTAGTCCTGATTCGGGTCTATAGGCCGTCGTTGGTTGGAATTACTTCCTAACGTTTCGCTGGCGCGAGTGGCGATCTTCTTCAGAGGTCTTTCCATCTTCGATGTTGGATGTAGACTGATGAATTTTCGGACGTAAGTTGTATTTATACTTGGTAGGGGGCGGAGCTTGTTCCGCTTGTTCTGATTCTGTTGATATCGGTGTATTTTCCGGCATAGATCGACAGTGTCTCAGGATAGGATTCCAAATCCGATTAAGTCTCAGGGTCTCCTCCTTCTTGTTAAAATTGTTGGGATGTTTCTGGATTTCGATGGCTTCCCTGACCAGTCTGTTGTGGTATCCGTTGACCGAAGCTAGCAACCTGCAGTTCTCAAAATATATCCTGTGGTCCCCGTTGTTAAGTGCATGTTCAGCTACTGCAGACTTCTCAGTTTGTCCTAGCCGGCAACTTGCCTTGTGCTCTTTTAACCTTGTTCCCATAGATCTTTTAGTGGTACCAATGTAGACTTTTCCGCAAGAACATGGTATGCGGTAGACTCCTGCGGCCGAAAGTGGGTCCCTTCTGTCCTTCGTTGATCTAATGGTCTGTTGGATCTTCTTTGTTGGCCTGAAGATTGTTCCGATGTCGTATTTCCTCAAAACTCTCCCAATTCTATCCGTGACTCTTGGGACATACGGAAGATACGCTTGAGACGTGGTGGGTCGCTGTTTGAATTTCCTTGGCCTTGATCTCATTGATCTTTCGATCTCACTCTTGGTGTAGCCATTTGCTTCAAAAGCAGATTTTAAGTGGTCAAGTTCCTCCTGGAGCTTCTCCGGTTCGCAGATCCTTCGAGCCCGTTCCGTCAGGGTTCTGATGACTCCATACTTTTGACTCGGGTGGTGGTTGGATAAGCGTGTAGGTATCTGTCCGTATGTGTTGGTTTTCTGTATACTGTATGGCTCAGCTTGTCACCCCTCTTCCCCACTAGTACGTCCAAGAAAGCCAGTTGTTGGTCCTTCTCAGTCTCCATGGTGAACTGGATGCTGGGGTGCTGACTGTTGAGGTGTTGAATAAAGCTGTATAGTTTGTCTCTGCCATGTCCCCAAATCACGAAAGTGTCGTCCACGTACCGGAACCACTTCTTTGGCTTGTATTTCGAAGTCTCGATCGCTTTTTCTTCAAATTTTTCCATGAACAGGTTGGCAATAATTGGGCTTAGTGGACTTCCCATTGCTACTCCCTCCACTTGCTCGTAGTAGTTTCCCTTCCATACGAAGTAGCTTCCGGTAAGGCAGATCTCAAAGAGCTTGCAGATGTCCGCTGGGAAGAGACTAGTCACCAGGTCCTGGCACTCTTTCAGAGGTACTTGGGTGAAGAGCGAGACGATGTCGAAACTTACTAGGATGTCGTCTACCCAAGATCCACAAGTCTAATGTTCCTTTGAGACCAATAGTAAGTGCACCAGGATCACCAACATACTATTTGGCGAAATACTTGGCATCACTGCTCCAACCACACGTGGGAAAGGGGGCCAGCTACATTAAGGACTCCGCCGACTTCGTAAGCAAGATTCAAAATATCAACGTTGGGAGAGTTTTGAGGAAATACGACATCGGAACAATCTTCAGGCCAACAAAGAAGATCCAACAGACCATTAGATCAACGAAGGACAGAAGGGACCCACTTTCGGCCGCAGGAGTCTACCGCATACCATGTTCTTGCGGAAAAGTCTACATTGGTACCACTAAAAGATCTATGGGAACAAGGTTAAAAGAGCACAAGGCAAGTTGCCGGCTAGGACAAACTGAGAAGTCTGCAGTAGCTGAACATGCACTTAACAACGGGGACCACAGGATATATTTTGAGAACTGCAGGTTGCTAGCTTCGGTCAACGGATACCACAACAGACTGGTCAGGGAAGCCATCGAAATCCAGAAACATCCCAACAATTTTAACAAGAAGGAGGAGACCCTGAGACTTAATCGGATTTGGAATCCTATCCTGAGACACTGTCGATCTATGCCGGAAAATACACCGATATCAACAGAAGCAGAACAAGCGGAACAAGCTCCGCCGCCTACCAAGTATAAATACAACTTACGTCCGAAAATTCATCAGTCTACATCCAACATCGAAGATGGAAAGACCTCTGAAGAAGCTCGCCACTCGCGCCAGCGAAACGTTAGGAAGTAATTCCAACCAACGACGGCCTATAGACCCGAATCAGGACTACGCCAATTCATATCAGGGCCTTTTCTATCATTTAATTGTTTCATCCTAGCACGAGTTATGATGTTAATTGTGCTATCTACTTTACAACTGATTTGACGTAATTCGTTGCTAGATACTTCTACGCGCGATAAAGCATCGGCAACAACATTCGTCTTACCCTTAACATATTCAATAACAAAGTCGTATTCTTCCAAAGTTAATCTAAACTTTGTAAGACGGCTAGAAGGATTTGTCATACTAAAAAGATACACGAGTGGTCTGTGATCTGTTTTAATGATGAATTTTCGTCCAAACAAATAAGGTCGGAAGTGTCTGACTGTCCATACAATACTTAACAATTCTTTTTGAATCGTACTGTAGTTCTTCTCTGATGGATTGAGAGTTCGGCTTGAGTAAGCTACAGGTCTATCGTCTTGGTTACATAAAACTGCTCCGATCGCTACTCCTGAAGCGTCTGTTTTTAAGATAAACGTATTTGTCTCATCAAAATTTGGGTATTGTAGGATTGGTGGTTTTATTAATTTTGATTTTAATAATTCGAAAGCTGATTGACATTCTTGCGTCCATTCAAAAATAGCATTTTTTCTTGTTAGTTTATTTAAAGAGTTAGCTATGTCAGCAAAATTCGGTATAAAACGGCGGTAATAATTTGCAAAAGCTACGAATCTTTTTACGGCTTTAACGTCTGTAGGTGTTGGATAGTTCTTAATAGCATTTGTTTTTTCGGGATCAGGTAGTACTCCTTCATCCGAAATAACATGACCTAAATACAAAATTTGTTTTCGTAAGAAATCACATTTTTGTGGATTTAGTTTTAGATTTACTTTTCGCAGTCGACTTAATACCTTTACTAAATTTCTGTTGTGTTCCATTAAATTTCTACCAAAAACAATTAAATCGTCAAGATAGATAAAACATGACTCGAAATTAAGACCTGCCATTGCAATAGTCATGCAACGACTGAAAGCACTAGGACTAATTTTAAGTCCCATCGGTAGTCTAGTCATTTGATATTGTCCCGTATTTGTTGTAAACGCTGTGTATTCTCGACTGTCTTCATCTAATTCGACCTGATAGTAGCCTTGTGAAAGGTCTAAATGTGAAAAATATACCGCGCCGGCTAATGAATCTAGAATTTCCGTTATATTTGGTAGAGGAAATTTATCGTCTTTTATTCGTCGGTTTAGCAGCCGATAATCAACAACAATGCGCCATTTTCGATTTCCGTTTTTGTCCGTTCTTTTTGGTACTACTAATAGCGGTGCTGACCATGGTGATTTTGCGGGTTCAATTATTTTATCGTTAAGCATTTGTTGTATTTGATTTTGAATTTCAGCTTTTTGTGTCTGCGGAAGACGATAAGGCTTTACGTGCACTGGAGTGGTTTCTTTTTCTAACGAAATTTTGTGTTTGTATACGTTTGTGACCGTTAATGGGTCAAAAATGTTAACTCGTCAACTTCACTGCCATGTGGTTCTGCCAAATGCGTTTGTAATTGTTCAGTTTCAGCGTTATTGGAGAATTTACTACTATGAGTCCTATTACCACGATTATTATTTGCTCGTCCAGCGTTTTTATTATAAACTGAGCGACCTTGCGGTCGGCGGTCTGATCTATTTCTGTAACCTACACTATGATTGTAATTATTGTTACCCCTATTATAACAATTTTTATTATGTTGTGGCTGTCGCGTATTCTTACCGTATCTATCACTTCGCCAAGTATTGTTATTTCCTCGCCAAGTATTATTATTACCTGCAAATGCGGATCTTCTCGTGTTACTATGGCTATGGTATTGCATTTTAAAGACTTGCTGACCCACATTATCTTCCGTGGCATTTTCTTCTCTCGCTGCATTTATCGCGTCTGATAAATTTTGGTAATTTCTTGCTTTTATAATTGTTCGCAGTTCATTGTTCCGAATGCCGTTTGCAAAAACATTAATGGCTAACTTTTCGTTTTCACGTCCAAAAATGGTTTTAGAATTTTCATCACCGTCGGCCTGGGCGATAGTTAAATCTGACATTAACGACTGTATTATTTCCCCATACTTTTCCAATGATAAATTCCCTTGTTTTGAGCCTTGCAATTGTGATGCTAAAAAGGGTGCGGACAATTTTGGAAGAAAATGTTGTCTTAAATCAGCGGTTAAATTCTTAATATCTGTATATGTTGTTTTCATGCGAATTTTCTCCTTATATGTTAAACAAATTTTTAAAACAAAATTAATTAACTGTATTTTTGACTGAGGGCACAGTGATACCTCATATACTTCAATCGCGTCAATTAATTGTCGTACCGTTTCAGCATTTCCGTCAAGTTTTGGAAGTAAAGCAGATGCTACTCTAAAGTCAAACGCGGCCATATTTTCTATTTTAACTTCTTGATTAGGACCAAAATTCGAATTCTGTTTATCTAATTCTAAATTACTACCACTAGTTTCTAACTTTAATATATCACTTTCTCGTTCATTTAAAATTACCTTTGCCTGCTCAATTTTTTCTTTAATAGATTTTATACAATTATTTACTAATTTTAAATTATCTTCTTTAAGCGATTTAGTTTTTTCTAATTCTACTGCTACATTTATTAAGCTATCTAATTTAGTTTTAATTACAATTAATTCTTGTCGCTTACGTTTGGTTATTGTAGGGTCCTTTCGTCTCTGAATACTGTCTTTTCTTAAATTCTCACCGAATAGTTTAATTTCTTCACTAAGTTCCTCCAAACTGGTGACGCACTCAACGGACATATCACTGTCATACACTTAGAATACTCACATTACATTCCGGGCACAGGTAACACTCACTTAGGCACTATTTAACTGCTCTTGTGATCTTCTCAGCTCGTGGAGGTTAATCTCCGCTCGTATTTGTTTTTTGCAGACTTTCTTTGCCCATTTATACGATAGTACCATTATAATTACCAAAAGGATCGACATTACTATCACAAATTTTAGATCGCTAAATAGTCCTTGATTTGCACTTTGTGAGGCGTTATTGTTTCCTGATCCAGCGGCTTCTACTATTATTTCTTCTGATTTTTGTACACTACTTTTAGCTCCCATGATTATTCTATTTTAAATTTCCTTATCACTAAATCTTCTGAACTTCAGTTCTTGAGAGGCAGGGTCGCCATATGATGTTGGAGGATGATATTGAGTGGAATAAAACCCAAAATTGGTTTTATTGTTTTATTTAAAAAAACTGGTTACTACTCACTACAACCACATCCCATTGTCTTCTTAGTTTGATCTGTTTCTATTCAGCTATACAGGGTGTTACTGATATAACTGCGGATATTTAAGGAGGTGATAGGGCAGTAGAAAATAAGAAAATTAAGCAAAACTTCGCAGGTCCTAAAGTTTACCGTTTTCGAGAAAAACGTATGTGAAAATACAGGCAAAACCGAGTACGGTCCTGTGTAAGACGTGTCCTCGATTGACCTGGTCGTGTGTAGTGGCAACGCTGTCTTCAATCAGCTGACCGTGAATGAGGTTACTCGGTTACTGTAACCACTGTAACGTAAACAAGTGTGTTCGAAAATGGCGTTTAGTTCATCAGAATTTTGTGACAGTTGCCAAATGTGTTGCTTAAGTCAAAGCGAAAACGCACAGGACCGTATTCAAATTAATTCATGTTAAGATGTTTTTCAAAAATTTTGAAAATTTTTTTGTTTCTTCTCCGCGCTGCTGTAGTGACCATTCGATTACATATTGCATCTAGTTGACATCCTCCAAAAATCCGTATTTATATCAGAACCACCCTGTATATTAGTTCTGCTCGAACTCTTGTAATAATTAACCTAAATAGATTTGACATTGCTTGCCTCAGCTCATCGTTACCCTAGATGAAAGTCCACTATCACTTGCGAAAGCAATTGTTCCCAATATTAAACGTTTCTGTCTATGTGTCGTATTTCGGTAACAATTCAGAATGTGACACATCAGCCGTTTAATGAACGCACATGAATCTTTTGTAATTACAATATTTCGCAAGCCATAGCGACCTCCTTCGCAATCGAGAAACTGAGGGCACTAACCCTTATTTATACTACATTACAACAGCAACCTTTTAGAATTCATCCACCAATTCGTCACACCTTTTCTTTCTTTCGAATATGAAGTATAAAATATCGAACGATGTCTTTTGTGTTACAGTTAACCATTGGAATGCTTCCTTTGGTACTGCAACTCCCAACTTCGACAACACAACTTATACTCTATCTAAATCGTTTGATAGTATTGCTCTTCGAAGGTTGAGAATGAGGACTTGCTTTTCTGCTTGATACAACTCGTACGATAATGAATCCATTTTTATAAAAATTATACTTCAAAATCGTCAGGATCGCTCTCATCGACCACTAAGTAGCCTCCTATTACGATTTTATCGTATTCACCTTTTAATTCGAATTCTTCTGTCACGCTATCCAACTCTGGCGCTACCAAATATCTTTTCAAAGATAATAAACCCTCTTTGAAAAATTTAACTTCAATTACGTAACTTTCAACCATTACTACGTCTTAAACGTTCAATGCAGCAACTAACGATTACAACTGATTAAACTCATCACGTTTTATCTTATTTGTAATCATACTTTGGGGAAGGGGTAAAGAAAATAATTATTAACATTGCAGACTTTATTATCAGAAAAAAAAAAACTGGGGATACATTACAAAACGTTCGTCTTATGAATCCAGCTGTTATGAGATTGGTTAAGCCCCAACCATTTGACGTAAACCATGTCACCTTTTCGTCTTAGTACACGTTCCACCAAATAAACATCTGGATATTTCGCTTTCTGTAGTTCCATACCATAAAACCCTCCTTTTATGTCTTCCCCTTTATCATCCTTTAAGTAATACATAATTGGATGTGACAATTTTATGTAGCTAATCGTAAATAATTCGTTAGACCAATTCGGGGTATAACCTTTGCTAAACAATTCACGATGTTTGCTTATTCGTACCCGGTCTCCAACTTTAAACTTAATTTCTCGTAAATCCACCTTCTTTGGATTGTTGTAAATACTTTTCAAAAGTGTTTCTTCGTTTCGTTTATTAACTTTGCTTGGTCTCATTCCGATAGTTCTGTGAACTGAATTGTTATATTCCTGTACTATATCTGGTAATAACTTCAACCATTTGTAGGATCCTTGCGAACTAAAGCGTTGCCACATTTTTGATTTTAGTGTTCGATTTACCCGCTCCACAACTGACTCTTTCTTGGTGCTATACGTTGAGTAATGGTTAATTTTATATTTTTGCATAACTCGTTTCACTTGTTCGTTGTAAAATTCTTTTCCTAAGTCAGTTTGCATATTCTTAGGAATACGTTTACTTCTTTTGAAAATTAACTGTAAAGCCCTTCCAACATATTCACCTGTTTTGCGTTTTACTGCTTTAGCCCACACAAATTTTGAAAAAACGTCTATTACAACCAAAATGTATCTGACACCTTTATTTTCTCTCGCATACGGAATCATTTCCACTAAATCGGCTTGATGAAGATCATCTAATCCTTTCACTATCACTTTACGACGTGTAAAATTAATTCTCACAGGTTTATGCAGTTCTTTCACTAGTTCTTCTTTCACATTTAACATTTTTCTTATAATGAAGAACTACATGGACGGAACTGTTGTTGTTGGTTTAGAACTGCTCGATTTCGCACTACCTATTCCTCTTTGTTGTTGCAGAGTATCTAGCCTTACTTTCAGCTCCTTTGCTTCCTTTTTTAGTGATTCCACCATTACCACTAATTCGTTTTTCATATCATCTTTCTTTTTATTGCTTCGTTGAATTTCTTTCTCTGCAAATTCCTTAACTTTTTTACACTCATCCTGAATCGTGATTTTAATTAATTCAAAACTCGCGTCTATATCATCTTTCATATCTTGCACAATTTCCGTCTTCAATTTCTTCGATACTTCTTCATCCCCTTTCCTAACAAACGCTTCTACATCTTTACGATCTAGTGTTACTTTTGTTGAAAAGACGTCCATGATTCCGACAGCATTCTTTTCTATTATATCGTTTACCTTGTTTGTTATTTCTTTATCCCTGTCAGTATTATATTTTTCAAGTTCTCTTTCCAAATTTTTAATCGCTAACTCTATATTATCACTTAAAGTTTTCATCATCATTTCACCACTTTTGGAGACAGCTGTTTTCAATTCTTCTCGTAAATCCTTCATCCTTCTGACACCTTCACTGACAGCACGATCCTTTACCTTTTCACACTCGATTCTGATATGCTCTTTTGTTAACCGATCTTTCTCATCTACATACATTTTAGTAGCTGCATGAAACCCAGCGGTAGGCTCGTACAAATGTGTAATGCGCTTATTAGCCACATCAACGAAATACAACACTTTATCGAATGCTTGTCTGATATCGGTTACATCATCTTGCGATAACAGACGTTGCACCTTCTTCTCCAAAAATCGCACATTCACAGCATCATGCTCCTGCTGAGGATCACCGATTCTTGTTAAGCGGTTATGATTGAAATCATGAACATTGCTGAATGCTTGCGAAAACAATAGTTTTTTTTCTAACGGACGTCCGAACTTATCAACCGTCATTGTCTAACTAATAAGCTTAATAATTTGTTTATACGATTATATTGCACTCACGCAACTCTTCTAAAATTGATAGAATTTCGTTTTCATGATTTGTGTTGCCTGCTTGTTGAGAAGCAACTAATAACCTTAAACGATCACACAACTCATTAACGTCATCAAAATATTTGTATTCGATCGGTTTTTCGTTGTATGTCAACAACGACAATCCTCCTCCACCTTTAGAAAATTTCGATGTTTGCTGTCTTAACTTGTAAACTGCTCCCGTACGTTTTAATATATCAGCGTAGTCTTTCCTTTCTTTCATCGATGTCGGATATTCAGAACGTAATTTGAAGAGTAGCTCGTATAATCCCACAGTACCTATGTATTTAAATTTTCCATCGATTACAACGTTTGGTCCGTCAAAATCCAGTTCAGAATCACCAATAAAAAATTTATTTGTGTTCCATTCGTATCGAACTTTATCAAGACGAGGATTCAGAACGTCAGCGTTAAATGTGTGTCACCATCATAGTCTTTAATAATTCCTTCTATATAGTCTCGAGGTAGAGGATCGAATTCTTCCAAATATTGAGCAAATCGAGAGCTATTAATATAGTCTATGTACGCTTTCTTCAATTGTTCAAAGTCATCATTATCCTGTTCTGTGTTTTCATGACCCGTTGTTGGGTCACTTTCATAAACACTTTCTTCCCTTAAGAATGAAGGAGCACCTGGTAGTAAGGTACCTGGAGCATTCGAACGGTCAAGCTTTCTAATTTTTATTGGTGTTGACGAAGCTGGAACGTCAACTTTCGACCAATTACTCATTTCTGACTTTAATTCTTTTTTGATCTCTTCACCCAGCTCTGATTTCAAGTTAAGAAGCGATTTTGTAAGTGGTTGATATGCTTGCTGCAACAGGAGATTCTGTCCTGCTGTCGATTCCTTTAACATTTGCAATTTCCTCTTTACCGCTTTCCTAACTTTGATTAGTTCTTTCTTTGCTTTTACATCCATGCTCTTGTCAAGGTTGTCTTTTAACAACTGATTGACTTTATATAACTTACATTAATATATATTTATCGAATCCTAAGCGATATCTTCCCTCATTTATACCACAATCCTTGTTTATCACTAGAAATCCAAATTTCTCTTTCCAACACTCTGCACAAATATTTTTAAATTGGTCAAAAGTCATGTCTGTAGTGACATGGTCTGCGAAGACGTGTTTGAGATTTAATTCGTCATGTTTAAACAGTATTATTAAATTTGCATTATCTATAATTAAATGTTTGGGAATCTGTGCATATGTTTGATTTAAGTAAAAAGTGTCGATTGAGTTTTGTCTTCCCATACTAAAGTATTCCCTTATCTTATTTTGATTTTCATTCGCAACATCGTCAAAGATGAATACAGAATTAGGTCTTGCCTGTGATGGGGCAATTACATCGTCAGAGTCTCTATAGGGAAAATAACCAATTCCAGCAATTGGTTTCAATAATTTTCCTGACAATATCGAAGTCACGATTGGTTATGGGTAGAAAAGATGGATGTTGTACTATCCGCATGTTTATTGATGATTAAACGGTTTCCGCATGTGCTCTCGGATATATAAATTTAGAGTTAACAGTGTTTATGTAGTCAGTTCGTTCAGTATAGTGAGAGAGCTAACACTACACATGTCCCATGACACGAGGTTTTCTGAATAGGTTTATAGATAAATTACCTATTGAATAACACCTCCCAGGGTATAACTTTTGCGGTCCAGGGACTCGACTACACAAACGATTAGCTCGAGGTGATATCGGTATATATCCCCTTGGCGAATCTTATAAATTACACGATATTGCTTACGAAACTTTTCCAGACATTTCCCATCGTCGAATTGCTGATAAGGTTTTGGCGCAACAATCATTACAAAGACTAAAGTCGCCGGACGCGTCTTTTGGTGAACGCTTGGCAGCTCTCACAATTGCTTCAGCTATGAAGGGTAAAGAGAAACTTGGAATGGGACACAAAAAGCAACGTCGTAAAGTTGGTGGTTCAATTCCGTTGCGGAAAATAAAGAAGAGAAGGCGAGCAAGAAAAGGAGGAGCTCTACCGTTTCGTAAGCTAGTGACATCTGCGAAAATTGCTCTTAAATTATTAATCATTCCTATTCCAAAGACAGGTGGTTTTCTACCGTTAATTCCGATTTTCGCTGGACTATCAGCACTTGGAGCTCTCTCTGGCGGTGCTGCTGGGATAGCTAAAGCTGTACGCGATGTGAAAACAGCACAACAGCAGCTAGAAGAAGATAAACGTCATAACGCTTCAATGGAAGCTATTGCTCTTGGAAAAAATATTTCAGTACAACCTTTTCGTAAAGGTTTTGGTTTATACCTTAGACCTTATCAGCAAAAAAAAAAACGTAAAATTTTTCGTAAAGTTACCTAACCGTCCTTTGACAGATTTGGATTTAGTCAATTACATTAACTATTTACAAATTCCACATTTTCGGGGAATCTTTATGCGTAACGAATTACCCAGAAAAGTTAAAAGGTGTGAAAGTGGAATTGTTAATTTAGATTTAGACACAGGAACTGGTACACATTGGACAGCGTATGTAAAATGAAATATTCAAAGAAGAATAGTACTATAAAACTACTACCACAATCCCGAGTGCTTATTTCGCCTACAACCATTAAGCGATTAACACCGCTCAATAAACAGTTCCTTAAATCTTTGGGGTTGCGATTGAAAAAGAGGAAACGGTAAAATGGTAGCAGAAATACTGAATGTTACCGAAAAAGCAGTCTTCGATAACGCTATAGTTAACGCTGATAAACATACTCATCAACCTTATACGAACTCAACTTTCAAAAATAATGATACGATACGTATTCCAATAGAAAATGAAGATGTTTACACTTTGCCTTCTAGTAGTTTCTTATACATAGAAGGTCGTTTGCTTCTTAAAAAGGATGGAAAGGCAACTGCGAACACTTCTTTTATCCACAATGGAATTTTACACCTGTTTGATGAAATTCGTTATGAATTAGGTGGAAAAGTTATTGATCGAGTCCGTAATCCTGGCATGGTTACAACAATGAAAGGTTACGCATCTTACAACGAGAATGAAAGTAAACGTCTCAGCAACAGTGGATGGTTGCCTCCTACTTTAAGCGATCTAGAAGGAATTAAGCTTAATTCTGTAAAACTAGTGGATTCCAACGGTTACTTCAACGTTTGTATTCCACTACGTATGATTTTTGGATTTGCAGAATACTTCCGAAAAATAATATTAAACGTTCGGCAAGAATTAGTTCTAGTTCGCAGCAGCACTGACAATAATGCTTTATATTGCTCAGAAACGCCACTTGAAGATGTACTTGTACATTTGGATCAGATTTCTTGGAAAATTCCTCATGTATCTGTAGCAAATGCTGAACGTTTGAAATTGTTGCGTTATGTTGATCGAAATTTAAATATGGAACTTTCATTTCGGAGTTGGGAACTACATGAATATCCGCTACTTCCCAAATCGTATTCTCACAACTGGAATGTGAAAACAACGTCACAATTGGAAAAGCCTCGCTTCATTATTTTCGGATTTCAAACAGATAAAAGTAATAATCTTGCAAAAAATATGAGTGCCTTCGATCACTGCAAACTAACCAATTTTAAAGTTCACTTAGGATCTACTATGTACCCGTATGATAATTTGAATTTAGATTTTGATACTTCTAGATTTGCCGTTTTATATGAAATGTATGCCAACTTTCAACAATCGTATTATGGTAATGTAAGTGAACCCTTATTCGATCCTAAACAATTTCTAGTCATTGCTCCTCTTGTAATAGTAGACTATTCTTATCAGAATGAAACTGTTAAATCTGGTAGTATAGATATCCGTCTAGAGTTTCAAACTAAAGAAAATATACCAGACAAAACGGCAGCTTTCTGTTTAATAATACATGATCGTGTGATACGTTACAATCCGTCTACAAACTTAGTTCAAGAAGTATAAAACACAACGATTACTTCCACAATTTAGTTTTCTTACCGGTACTGAACAGTGAGCACGATGACTTTCTTATTGGACGTACAAGGTTTTCAGTGTAGTGAGAATCGATGTGTTTTTAAAGAAGTAGCTGTTGTTGCTCTAAAAGAAGAACCACTCTATCATTTCACATTTGAACCACCATTTCCATGGGACGCTCTCCCCGTTCGTTACAGAAGTCAAAATCGTTGGTTAACAAGAAATTTTCATGGGTTATATTGGGATAACGGCGATCTTCCGTACTCTACACTTTATGATAGAATTTACTCCATATTGATGGAGTCAACAATTGTTTATGTTAAAGGATTACAAAAGATGATGTGGTTGCAGAAATCCTTTCCTACTGTTAACTTTGTTAACATTGAAGATATCGGATGTCCAGCTCTCTCCAAACTCCCAACTCATTTTAAAGTTAAAGTGTGTTCTCATCATTTATTTACAACCGCTGTTGAACAGAATTGTGCTTATAAAAATGTTCTTTTATTAAAATATTGGTTGTCTTTACACTCATAAATTAACTGTATTTTTTTCCTTTAAACAAATAAAACACGTTCATAATATAAATTAGATTTTTATTTTTTTATATTCTTATACAATGTTATACATTTTACATATGTATTTCTAAATCAGCCGCTTTTCCAACAAATCCTTTAAGGCGAATTGATGGATGACCCACTTTATTAACAATTTTTTCGTTAATGTCCTCGATTTCTGCATCCGTAAAAGCTTCTGCGTGTCTGCACGGAAGAAATATGATAAAGCTGTATAAATCAGCTAATAGACGAGGTCCCCATTTTGTATTCACCTTTTTGAAGCGTTGCACGGGATACGTTTGATTCACTTCCAGTGATTTCAGAGCACGTATTTCTTTCTCTTCATAACCCACCCGCACATTATTAAACTTTTCGATAAAGGTTTCCATGTTATACTGACTTAAATACACTCAACTCTGTTATGCATCTACCGCTCCTTCACTCGTTCCCGTAACTTATGTAAAATCCCCTTCCACTACATAAGCTTCAGTGGAGGGGAACTTATTATACAAACCACGTTGCTCGTTTTAAATGTCTCAGTTGTTATGGAACAAAGCAATCATGATCAGTGTGTCGTCGTTACTGATTTTAACATATTTGTAAAACAATACCCTTTACATTTCCCGACCTGATAATACTATTGGAGATGAAGCCTATGTTTGTAAAAATTTTAATAAGGATATTGATATGTCTTGTACATGGAAGAAAAATTGGGATACTATTATTTTAAGAAATGTTAATGGAACAAATGTCTTTACAGTTGAAAACGTGCAGAACCTTCACTCTGTAAAACTAGCATTTATTGATAAACATGGACAGTTTCGAAGATTTATTGAAAGCCGATGGATTCAGTTTAAGGATGATGAAAACAGAGACGTTATAACTAAGGGCTATATCACCGACTCTTTCGTATTTCTACAAGTTGTTAGTACTATTAATGTAATCTTATTGTTCAATATTTTGATTGTATCACTTACATACTTCATTTATATCAAAATAAAGAATCGTTAACTATAACGACTTTACTTTTATTTCATATGTCTATACCCTACACTTTTCTCCACTTCCTCTACATTATCATGTAAACGTATTTAAGATTCGTAAACTTCAGACGACTGCAGACGTATTTAATTTTACATTACCGATAAATGTACATATGTTTCAATTCATTGTGAAGCATTCGACCACTACATACACTCAAGTTTAAATTCAATGACCTTCCATCAATTTGACCTTAAGTAACCTCTCCTCCTCTGAATTAGAACCGGTCATCTTATACTACTTTTGCTAAAGGTGAAGTTAATGCTCGAATTAGCAGGTGGGTGATGGAATTAAATGAGTATCAATGCGAAATGAAACACAGGCAGGGTAAACAAATGCAGCATGTAGATGCGCTAAGTAGAAATCCTCCTTTGGTCACAAAGGGTGTATTTGTCACTGTCGTATCCGAGGAAGACTGGTTGCTCGCTGCACAACAAGAAGATGGCGATATTCAAAACATAAAATCTATTCTCCAAACCGGTGAAGCTGACAGAAACTTACAAATTTACAATGAATACGCACTAAAAGGCGGCAAGGTTTATAAAATCACTAATAAAGGATTAAAATGGGTTGTGCCAAAATACGCAAAATTCCAAATACTGAGAATGGCCCATGACGATTCTGGCCATTTTGGTTACGATAAAACTTATGAACTAGTGTCCGAAAATTACTGGATGAAACACATGCGCCGCTTTGTTAAGAAATACGTTCGCAATTGTCTAAATTGTATTTATTTTAAATCACCTGGAGGAAAATATCCGGGAAAATTGTACCCTATCCAAAAATTACCTATTCCATTTCACACAATACACGTAGACCACCTTGGCCCATTTATAAAATCAAAATCAGGAAAAACCCAAATTCTAGTAATAATCGATGCGTTTACAAAAGTCATTTTAATTTATGCCGTGAAGAGTACTCAAACAAAACACGTAATTAAATCAATTAGCGATATGATTAAGGTCTTTGGCGTTCCACATAGAATTATAAGTGACCGGGGTAAAGCGTTTACAAGTGCAAAATTTCAAAATTTTTGTAAAAATATCGGTTGTATACATTACCTAAATGCTGTTGCGATACCGCGAGGAAACGGACAAGTTGAGCGATACAATCGAACTATCTTAGATTCACTAGCAACCATGGGTGCTGACAAAAACAATGACCGCTGGGATGAAAACATTAGAAATATACAGGTGGGCCTTAATGGTACTCTAAATAGAGCCATTGGGGTCACACCTAGTGAAGCATTAATGGGTTATAGAGTTGTTTCACAGGGAAGGTTAGGTGCAGAGGACGAAGCCATGCGAGATGTTACCGCCATCCGAACCAATATAGTGAAAACCATGCAATCTATCAAGAGAAACGGAAAAGACGATTTGACCAGAAAAGAGGCAAAGCTCTGCATTATTCTGAGGGTGATCTGGTGTTGATCCGGGTCACGTGCAACCAGGCCACTGGTGCAAGTCAAAAACTGCTTCCGAAGTGGAGAGGTCCTTTCCGAGTAACTCGGGTTTTGGGAAACGACCGGTATCAGGTCGGTGACATTCCCGGAACTAAACGAACCAGGGTTCGGTATAATGGGGTGGCCGCTGTGGAAAATATGAGGCCATGGATCCATTATGGCAACGGTAAAGTTGCGGCATAGCGATCCAGCTATGGCATAGCGGTTGTCATGGGTTAGGTTAAGCTAATTAGGGTTAGGTAGGTCTTGCGTGGTATAACGTTGGCATTATAGCGCATTTGTGCGCGGTATAACACCAAGTTATAGCGCAAAAGTGACAACACTATGGCCACGGAAGTTGTAAGTCTTTCGTGGGCAGAGGTTCCTGGTAAAGGGAGGAATAACCTCTGGGTCACATGGTCCACCAGTGCGGTAAAGTACTGGGTGACGGCTTATTTGTTTTAAAAATTACAGTAGCAAGTGGGTAGTTAGTTGCCCTATTGTTAAGTCTTTTTTTTAGTTATTAAGATTTAATATTCAAACCAAAAATTTGAACTTGGCCAAGTCTCAATTGTCCCATTGTTCCCAATTTGATTTTGAAATGAATTATGTTGAATCTTAATGTACAAGTTTCAGTACTAACCCGAGCGAGACGCTCTGTATGTCAGGAAAGGCCGAATGTTAGCCTCAACCCGAGCCGCCCATGAACCGTAATGACGCACAGTTAGAAACCTGAGATGGTTCCTGCGGCGGGACGCGGGAAGGCATGGGCAATCAACCTCGGACGAGGAAAAGCTACGGGAACGTGGAATTCGATTGTTGACGGCCAAAGTTGTAACTTGTGTTAAAAGAATCTGTTACTAAAGTATTAATCTACTGTACAATTATAATTTAAACTTCGTTTCATTTTAACACGTATTTACTGTAGTAGTTGGAGGGATGTGATTCTAGCCTTCTTCTTTAAGGGGTTCTCTTGGTAAATGAGTATCAGTTAATAAAAACAATCCATGAACAACCGACTGTTTATTTATAATGAACAGAACTTATTTATATTACAACCAGTTACAACGTGGTTAACAACCTAAGAACATACTATACTCGACTATACGACACCATATTGCTTTCTGAGATCATACTTGCTAACTTAACCATAGATACATTATATAGTGCAGTGTTACCACACTCAATACTCCCCCTTAACACTGGAACCAGCAAACAATGAATACAAATAAAGTTAACATTGTATTAAACCTATACTATCTCTATTGCGACAGAACAATTCTTTACTTAAAGACTTTGTGAACATGTCTGCCTTTTGTTTAGCAGAAGAAATGTGCTTGATTACAATATCACCTCTTTCTATAACATCTCGAATGAAGTGATGTCTAATATCGATATGTTTTACCCTACCACTATTTTCTCTATTGTTCGCTATATGTATACAACTTAAATTGTCTTCAAATATTTAAACATATTGACATTTTACATCTAAATTGCACAGTAAACGTTTAATCCACAGTGATTCACTAACCAAAGAGCTCAACGCAATATACTCAGCCTCAGCTGTCGACAAGGACACAGTCCTTTGTTTGCGAGTACCCCATAAAATAGAAAAAGTTAAACAGAAACCTGATACGCTTTTTTCTATCCGTGCTATCGGCAGCCCCGTCTGAGTCAGAGTATCCCATTCCCAAATGATTATCATTTGCACAGTCTTGATATCTACTGAATAAATTAGTAGCGAAACACAAATCGGGTCTAGTGCATGAAACAAGATATATTAGACAACCAACAAGCTCTCTGTAAGGTTGCTTGGTAAAATTGTTAACATCAGTTTCCTTATCCAATTTTAAACCCTCAACTGGTGTACCATTACAATTTTGCATATTAAAACGAACTAATAATTTTTCAATATTAGATTTCTGATGTAACACTATTGTATTGGCTTTACAATCTCTTTCAATTTCCATTCCAAGAAATCTTTTGATATTACCCAGGCAATTAACATCAAATTTTAATTTTAATTTTTGCTTGAATTTATTTATAACGAGTGATTCTTTATGAAATAGTGAAATATCGTCCACGTACAAAAATAAAAATAACTTGTTTTCTTTTATATACAGACATGTATCATATTGAGAACATTCAAAACCATTTTCTATCATGAATTCATGAAGAGCGTTATTCCAACATCTTGGGCTTTGTTTTAAGCCATAGATTGACTTATTTAATTTACACACATAATGATCGCTTTTCATATCTTCAGGCAAGTACATATAGATTTCTTCCTCTAACTTGCAGAAAGGCAGTCTTTATATCCATCTGCTCTATGAGCATGTTTTCTTTGTTTGCAATGACTAACAAGGTTCTGAAAGTTGATAGTTTGCCTACTGGTGCATATATAGCATTCCATTCTGTTATTTCGAAACCCTTTGCAACCAACCTTGCTTTTAAAGTGTTGTCGTTCTTTATTTTGAAGACCCATCGGCTATTAATTATTTTCATACCATTTGTCCTTTTAACTACTGACCATGTTGCATGATCCTCCAATGACTTCAGTTCCTCTTCCATCGCCTTTCTCCACTTTTCACTATTTTCTGATCTTAGCGCTTCCTCTTTTGTTCTTGGTACATTTTCTACATAGAAAGCTGAAAACTAGCTGTCGGTTAAATCATCGCATTCGTAGTCTGCGAGATGTGATGGCTTTCTGATAGTTCTTCTCGGTCTAGTCCTTAAAGTGTAACCATTTTCTTCTGACACGCACTCTTTCATTTCTTGACCCTTCTCTTCTGGTACTTCCTTTTCTTCAGTGTTTAAATTATTCTCTAACCATTCTGAATCTATTTGTATGTGATTTTTGTGTTCTTTCTCATTAAAGATAACGTCTCTTGCTCTGATAACTTTCCTTTCCTCTGAATTCCACAAACGAAATCCATTATCACAATAACCAATCATATAGAACTTTTTCGACCTTTCGTCTAGTTTACCTTTTCGTTTTTCTTTGTTTACGTATGTATATGCTTCTGATCCGAATGATCTAAATTTTTCATAATTTGGTGCTGTACCATGCCATACTTCTGCCGGAATTTTCTTGTTTACTGTAGGTAATCTGTTTATTATATATGCCGAAGTGTATATTGCTTCACCCCACATTTCCTTGTCAAAACCTGAATCTATGATTAATATTCTTGCCTTTTCTAAAAGTGATCGGTTTAACCTTTCAGCCTTTCCATTTTGTTGCGGCGAATATGGAATCGTTGTTTCAATTTGTATGCCTTTATTTTCACAATAATTTTTAAAATTTTGATTGATATATTCAGTACCATTATCACATCTGAATCTAGATATCTTGGAGTTAAATTTTGCTACCACCATATGAACGTATTTCTGAAAAAAACTTTAGGACTTCTGTTTTACTTTCCAACAAATACACGGTGATAAAATGGCTGTGATCATCCATAAAAGTTAACATATAGGTTTTATTATTGTGAGTGACCGGTTTTATTAGCCCACATAAATCCGAGTGAATAAGCTCAAGGATTCTGGATGTTTGTTTATACTCACTGTTGTTGAATGGGAATCTTGTTTGTCTTCCCTTGACGCATGATTCACACAGAATTTCTCTATTTGATAACTCACTACTTATAAATCCTCTCTTCTTTAATTCTAATAATTTTTCAGAAGAAGCATGACCAAGTCGCTTGTGCCACACTTCATCATTTTGAGGAATTGAATATGCCTTTTGAGCTGAAACTTCCCTAAATTTGAATTTTATTTCATACAAATTATTTTTCTTGAAACCTTCTATTATAGTTTTATTATTTTCAAATTTTACCCCACAACCATTTTGTTCTATTCTGCTTACTGATAGTAAGCTGCTCCGTAAGTTTGGTACAAACAGGACATTTTTCAGTGTACAGTTTTCAGTTAGAATTGTACCAATTTTGGTAGCATACAGAGCTTCTTTTCTTTTGGCAATATTTATTCTAATTAGAGCTTTAAGCTCCATAAACTCATTAAAAAATTTATCTGTGTTTATCAGATTATCAGTTGCTCCTGAATCTGCATAAAAACTAAATTCTTGTAAATGATCTAAATTTTTTAACAAATTCCCATTTGTCATAAAACAAACGATTTCTTCTTCTTTTTCCTTTTCCTTTTCTATTATATTTACTTCATTTTTATAATCAGTTTTCTTGGTGTGGTTTTTATTTTTTGGATTAAACCTACATTCGGACTTTTTATGACCCTTTTTGCCACAATTGTAGCATACAAACATAAATTTATTTTTATGAATTTCATTTCGTTTGTTATAAAACACTTGTGATTGCTCTTCAGTGCTATTTCTCAAACCTTTTTTTTTTATTTCTTCTTCAAGCAGTCTGTTTTTAACAAATTCTAATTTTAATTTCTGGCCTGACAAAGTTTCTAAAGCTGTGACTACATTATCGTATGAATTAGGCATATACAATAGCATATAACAAATTATTTCACTCTCCGAAGGCTTCGCATCAGTTCCTTTCAGCTCGCGAACCAATTTGTCGAATTTTAGAAAGTAAGAATCGAGAGATTCATTCTCGTTATGTTTTAACAATAACAACCGCTTTCTGAGTAGTAGTTGGGATGCTATTCCCGTTCTTTGAAATGTTGACATTTTTCTTATCATTTCATATGCTGTTGAGCAACCTTTAATAATCTCAAGATGACTATCTGCTACACATTGTATTATAATGTTCTTAGCCCTTGTGTTCTTTTTCTTCTTGTCTCGATCTAATTGTTCTATGTATCTATACGATTCTTCTAAAGTTTCCGATAAGTCCTGTTCTTCTAAAATCATTTCTACACGAAATAGCCAGTTTGTAAATTCTTCACCTGAGAATGGCGTGATACCATATTTATTGATCTTACACTCCATTACGTTTCTTTGAGCTAGATCTGGGCCCATAACCTGTGATTCTAGCCTTCTTCTTTAAGGGGTTCTCTTGGTAAATGAGTATCAGTTAATAAAGACAATCCATGAACAACCGACTGTTTATTTAAAATGAACAGAACTTATTTATATTACAACCAGTTACAACGTGGTTAACAACCTAAGAACATACTATACTCGACTATACGACACCATATTGCTTTCTGAGATCATACTTGCTAACTTAACCATAGATACATTATATAGTGCAGTGTTACCACACTCAATAAGGGACGAGGGTGAAAATTTGAATGGAACTAATAACCTATTCTACGAATAAACGGTCATGCATTACGTCTAATTATTTATATTTGTTGAGGCGAAGGAAAAGCCTTTCTTTCATCTTTTTCCTTATCCCCACACTTGGTCTTATTTCTAGTTAAACACTTTTTAATTTTTTGTTTTAAACAAAATAGAATAATAATAAAAATTAGGGTAACCATTATCGTATAGGTCACTATCGCGTTTGTGTCGGCACTTTCACTTTCACTTTTGTACACTATGGGATCCACTGATTGTAACGTTAATTTTGATAATTGGTCCAGTTTAATTGATTTTAAGTTTAGTTGAATCGGTTTAACATCAACTATATTATTTATATTAGGTGGCAAAAATACAGGTGTCTCTTTTTGCATAGTTTCTTGAACATTAACATATTTGAAATCTTTGGTTACGAATGAACAAGAATTTGGTAAACTTATCAAAAATGTCCCCTTTAATTTATGCATTTCTTCGATTTTACAATCTACATGAATTAAAGTGGGCTCTGGTAAAATCAAAATGTATTTTTCCTCGTTTAAAACTTCAACTAATTGATCTGTGATTTTAACTGGAATGTGCTTACAAGATGGGTCCTTTTTTACTTGAAGAAGATTTTTGATACACACTTCTTGCTGATAGTTTCTTTCCAAATTATTGAGTGAGCAAAAATATTCTTGTTGCAATCGTTTACAATTATCCTTTAAATAACATATTTTATCATCAGCCAAAGCTACGTAGGCGGTTGGCGGAATGATAGTCGTGTTTTTAATAGTAGGAATCGAAAATAAATGGTAAATATTAAACTTTGTCTTATCTAAAATTGGTACATGTAATAAAAATACTAAATGTTCAGGCGTGATATAAAATTCAACATCTATTGTTCTTAAAAATAATACGTTATCATAACTATAGTAAAAACCTTTGCTGTGAAACTTAACAAGCGTTTGTTTCATTTCTTTAATATGTTCCTCACTGATTATGTTTGGATGTAGATAATTTAAAGTGGCAAAACTAATCGAATTTTGCAATTCCATTATCATTGATTTGAAATCATTTATAATGTTTCCTATAGTGTAAATACTGGTTTGAATACTTTCCTTTTCTCTTATTTGATTAATATAACTCTGAATTGAAAGGAAATTTACCGAAATGTTACGAAAGGTATTTTCGAAATCTTGTGTTATTTTTTTGTTTATTGATAATTGTCTATTGAAATGATTAACTATGTTCTGCTTATTTTGTTCAAGACTTTTAATCGCATTATCATAACGCGCACCGTCATCTGCGTCCAGTGTACCTGATACAAATTTAAAAACTGATCCCAGTGCATTTATTAGACCCCTTTTTTCTCGCGTCCGTTGTACTGAGAAAATATCCGGATGTATTTTTAAAAGTTGTTTCTTTAGTTGTTTATTTTGTTGCTGTAATTGTGAAATTTCGCGTAAAAGTTCAATATCCTTTGAATCATGTATACGTTGATGAAATGTTTCTAAAGCACTGTCTAATTTTGAAATTTGTTCGCCAAAAGGTTTTAAGGTGACTTTGTGTATAAAAGTATGATAACTTAACTGTATTCGTGCATTTCCTAGTTTGAAAGGTAAAATACCGGCGTTACTGCTTAAATCCTTAATCTCCACTACTTGAGATGTTATCTGTTGAAGCCAAATTATTAGAAGGACCTGGTTGATTAACCACATCTGGAACAGAAGTTCCCTTTAAGAATGATTTTCTTATTGGTTTGATTTCTTGCTTATGATAAATTTTATTTTTCTGTGTTTCGATCTTATCATCTAAATCTTGCCTAATTATTTCTTTTCGGTAATTTGTAGCCCTTTTGTCACGCGTTAATTTTTTAATGTAAACCGGTTGATTAACTTGTATCGGAGTAAAATTTTGCCGTTTGCTATTTTGGTAATTAGTTTGTTTCTCTTTTCGACCCTGTTCCGTTTTCCTAACTTGTTCGTAAAGCGATTTAATTTGGTCGTAAATTTCGCTGGTATATTCATGATAGTAGTTGTTGTCAAAAATATCCACTATATCATTTGTTTCGACGTGTCCAAAAAGTAATTCAATTGGTTTGTAATTTGTTTGAGAGTGTATTGTTCTATTGTATATAATGATTGCGTGTTCTAGGGTATTTGCCATAAGTAATTTATTTTTTGATGCAGTTAAAGTCTTAATAATTTCAATTAAGGTGCCATGGGCCCTTTCTATTTGTCCGTTACTGTTAGGGTGTCCGGCTGTGATAAAATGATAGCCTATGCCATGCATTTTTAACATGTCTATGAACAGTGAATGATTGAATTGGTTGTCTGCTATAATAAATTTTGGAAGTTTATATCGAGAAAACAATTTAAAATAAGCATCTACAAGATCTGGCAAATTTGAGGAATTTAGAGGTTGAAACATAAAATACTTAGTGAATGAGTCTAACGCTGTTAAATATTTTTTGTTGTTTAAAGAAAACGTGTCTATAAAAACTGTTTCGAATGGATGTTTGACAGTGGGGGTTAATTTTAATTGATATTTCACCGGGTGACGTTCATACTTTGCTTCTTGACAAATGTCACAGTTATCTACGTATTTTTGACAAGTTGAAGGAATATCAGGCCAGTAAAACTTCCTCAGAATTTCCGCTGTCAGTTCTTGAGCGCCCCTATGACCCATAGACTATGACCCGGGGTGTGAAATTTGGTCATTAGGTCCTGCTGAATTTGGCGATCGGTTATATCAGTTAGTAGTTTATTCGTGTAAATGAACTTAACTGAACCGTCAAAATTTTCGTTTATTAGTCTGGCTATTTCTTCATATAAATGAGGTACCTTTGAATGAATGGAATTAATTACTTTTGGGTTAACGTACTCCCTTAGAATATTAAGAATTTCGTTTTCGTAATTTTGTTGCGTTAATTGTATTAGATATCTAGTTTTATTAAAAATATTGATGGTTTTAGATGTAGGTTTGGAAAAGAACGAAAAGATAAATTGGTTTTTTAAAATAATTCAGGGGTTTCTCCGATATGGGTAAAGTCGCATTCACATTTTCCTCTTGCGAATGTTGCGTAACTGTTTCTGTATTATCTGGTGGTTTTATTCTGATGTCCGAGATTATTTTAATTTTTGAACTTTTGGGTGCTGCCAAATTATTTTTGTCACTGTCAAGATATTTGTCAATTTCGGATATGTCTATAGGTTCTCGTTCGCCAATGTCACCTGGATTGTTAAATAAGGATAGTAAGTCGTCTTTAGTCTCTATTGGGTTTGCCTCTATGCGTGATAAAAAGTCCGCATTTGTGTTTTTCTTACCCTTTTTATATATAACAGTATAGTCAAATTCCTCTAATCTTAATCTCCACCTTACTAATTTTGAATTTGGCTCTTTCAAGTTAAAAAGCCACTGGAGAGGTTTGTGATCAGTTATTATGTTAAATTTACGTCCATAAATGTAGGGCCTAAAGGTTTTTGTTGCCCAAATAATGGCGAGACACTCTTTTTCGATTGTAGAGTAATTAATCTCGGCATTATTCAGTGTTCTACTTACATACATAATTGGCTTGTCGTTACCTACCGTCCCCTGCGATAATATCGCACCTAATCCGACGTTCGAGGCATCGCATGTAACGTTAAACGGTTTTTCAAAATTTGGATACACTAAAATTGGTGGGTTGGTTAAGATCCTTTTGATAGTATTAAAGGAATTAATAAACTCGGTGGTATGCTCGATTTTAGCGTTCTTTTTAAGGCATAGGGTTAGAGTTTTGGTAATTGTTGCGTAATCCTGAATAAATTTGCGGTAGTAACCGGAAAGACCTAAAAATGATTTGATTTGTTTCACTGTTTTCGGTAAAGGAACGTTTTTAATTTTGTTAATTAATTTTGGATTGGGTTTTATTCCATTAGTTGTTACCAAGTGTCCTAAATATTCTATTTCCGTTAAACAAAATTCTGATTTTTCTACCTGTACTTTAAATTTATGTTGTTTTAATCGTTTGAATACCGTTTCAATATTTTCCAAATGCTCTTCAAAGCTTTTACCTAAAATTATTATGTCATCTAGGTAAACTAGACAAATTTTGTTAATCAAACCCTGTAACACGTTGTTCATTACCCTTGCGAAACATGCCGGTGCATTTCGCAAGCCAAAAGGCATACGCAAAAATTGCCAATGACCTTTGTCGGTTGAAAACGCCGTCTTGTGTCTGTCTGCTGGGTCAATCTCAATTTGGTAATAACCGCTCTTTAAATCCAATTTAGAGAAATAGTTCGAATTGCCTAAAAGATCTAAAATGGAAGTCACGTTGGGAATAGGATATTTATCCTCAATGGTCTTTTCATTTAGTTTGCGGAAGTCGACGACCATCCGCCAAGTTACTTTTCAGCATTTGTCTGGTTTTTTGGGTACTAGAAATATTGGTGAACTATATGGAGATGTGCTTTCCTCAATTATATTTTGCTCCCTCAGTTCTTTTATTTGTCTATCAATTTCGGTACGGTGTATTTCGGGAAATCGATAAGGTTTGACGAAAACGGGTTCATTTGAATTTACGGGAATTTTATGTTTTGTTGAATTTGTGAAAGTTAATACTTCACCTTCCTTATAAAATATTTCGTGATAATTTTGACATAAATTACTAACTATTTTATGCTGATTTTCGGATAAATGTCCTAAATCTAAATCAAGTGTATTTTCGGCTGGTGTATTTAATTTGGGAGAATAAATATTACACAAATCTATTTCTGATTGATCAATATTTCGTGCCTTAATTTTGAAATTTTGAGAATTATTCCATGGAGTACCATATATAGGAACCTCGCAATGATAATTTTCGGCTGTTGTGATTGTTTCAGGAATTGTTCGTCCGTTAACCTTCTGTTGAGCACCAAAATTGTGCCTTTCTTCATGGGAACTGAAAATTTTTGTTTACGCATTCTTGTTGCCAAATTAGTGTCATACTTAACCAAATAATATTCATTTAAATTTAGACTAATTGATCCTATGTTATAATTTATTACTGCTTTCATTATTTCCAGAGCATCGGATCCTAATAGCATGTCAAATTCTGGATGGAATGGTACAATAAAAAATTTTAGGAATTGGCCCGGTTAAAAAATCGATTTTCAAGCATTTATCATGTTTCGTTTCCGTGGTGATAGTTTTTAAAACAAAGTTTTCCGAATAAATAAACTTTGAAAAGAGAGTGTTAGATATATTTGGGTTTATTAATGAATTAGTGGCTCCGGTGTCAATTAAAATTTTTAAACATATTCCATCATCTGACTCTATAATTAGACTAGGTAAACTATTAAATGAATTTTCGTTAAGGTTCGGGACAAAAATCGAATTTCGGCTATGGTTTACATGTTTTCCGAGGCAAGTTGCTGAAAATTTAGTACTTCCGACGGATTGTGATCGTTATAACCAAACATTTCATTATTGTCACACTTAAAATTTTCATTTTGGGTTTCGTCCATTATGTCTGTCGTATTTATCATGTCTGGGTAATTGTTAGTTTGATTTTCTAAAGTTTTGTTGGTCAGTGTCGTAATTTGGGTCATATTCATAAGGTTCGACTTCTGTGAAGTTAACTCGCGGTTGTCGCCAATTCTTAAACGCCGTTCGTTGAAAATTACTCGATCTTAAACAGTTATTTTATGTCGGATTTTGAAAATTTCTGTTCGATGCTTGCGATTGATTTTGACTTTGATTTTGTTGTCTAAAATTACTTGTTCCTGGAAATTGTCTGAATGAATTTTGACTATTTACCAAATTTGCGTGTGATTGAGAATTATTTTGTGATGGGAAATTGGTTCTATGTTGTGGAATTTGTAGTCTAGGTTGTGTTCGATAATTTCTCGTAGGAACATTCCGATCTCGTGGATAATTATTTGCAGATTGACTAATTTGAGGTTTCAGTGCAATATTAAATTTTTGTTTTTCGGGAGGGTGCTTTGAAAAGAAATTCAGCGTGGTGCCAGAGGCTCAAGCAAAAGTGTTGTGTTCTTTTACGTCCAAAATGGTTTGAAGCATAATCGGACAATTATTGTATAGAATTTCTATTGCCGTCTGTTAGTTTACTTCTTGATAAATTGGTTTTTGGATTTCAGAAATAGAAGGATCCATGCGAATTTTGATATCTAATTGCGCCTGTGCAGTTTTGATACGATCTATGAAGTCAGTCAAACTTTCATTCGTTTTTATTTTCATATTTTTAAATTTCTGCGATAAAATCTTTTTATCAGTTAAGTCACCAAACTTACTTCTTAGTGAATTTCTAAGGGTTGGCCAATCTAAAATATCTGGTCTACACGCTATAAAGCTATTCGCGTTATCTATTAGTTTACTACATATCAAACAAAATACGAATTTGTTCAAAGTTTCGTCCGTCGTTCTACCGTATTTTTCGTAAAACGACTCTACCCTAATAATAAAAGTTTCCAAATTTTCCGGCTTTCCGTCAAATTTTGGAAGAATGTCACCGTAAGTTTTTGCCGTCGCAACAAGTTGTTCTGTTGTCGGGGGCATATTTATTTCGTTACTAATATTACTGAACCCTAAAAATGGTTCACTACTGATTTCAAATTCGTTAGATTCTAATGTTATTGCAACAATCGAATCCCTTAAATTTTCAATTTCGTTATCTAAGTTACGTTGAACGCTGTGGAAATTACTTCCTACCTTGATGTTGTTTTTCGCTCTTGAAATTGTTGTAATTCGTTCGGTTCTGTCCTCAGGACCAATTTTTTCTGGGAGACCGGCACGATGATTGAATTTCCTCCAAATTTGTGGGTTATGTCCTCAGAGCTGCTAGGAGTTGGGAGACCCTTCGTTTTTGGAAGTTGTTGTATCGGTTATATCTTCAGAGCTGCTTGGAGTTGGGAGACCGTTACAATTTGTTTTGGTAATTTTTTGGGCAGTTTCGTATCGGTTATGTCCTCAGAGCTGCTTGGATTATTAAGTTGGGAGACCGTCACTAGCACGATTAAAATTTTTTCTTCACCTATTTCCGAATTTTCATTCCACAAGGTCCTCTTGTTTCGCGAATACGGGATCACTTTGCCGAATCAACGCTTGCAAAAACCGGAAAGTTCGATGAAAGATCCTACCGACTGCGCCAGTAGTTTTACTTCACCGGGAAGGTCACTTTTTAAAAAGGGTTTTATTCAACATTATCCAATATGGGCACATGCAATAGAAATACTAAGTTATTTTCGTTAATATAGAATTCAATATTTATAGTTTGAATGAATGAGATGTTATCTTCGGCATAAAAGGAATTTTTGTTGTGAAATTTTAGAAGTGTTTCTTTCATTATCTCGATTTGGGACAATGAAATAATACTAGGATATACCAAATTTATTGCTGCAAAACTAGTTGCTGTTAAGATGTTATTTATAATAGTTTTAGTTTCGAAAATTATAATTCTAAGTGTCGTTATTGAATACCTAATATAGTCGGTGTTATCTATTTGTTCTATCATTAATTTGACTGTATCGAAATTTTTGATACCCTTGCCAATTCAGACTTGAAGGTTTCTATTACTCCCCTATTTATGGAAATTTGTTTATTAAAATGATTAATAATGTTATTTTGATTAACTTTTAGTTCATCGATCGCTTTATCATATCTGGCCCCATCATCTGCATCTAATGTGCCGGAAATAAATTTAAATGTTGTACCTAGTACGTTTATTAAACCGCGTTTAACTCTAGTATCAGAATGTGTCATAAAACCATTAGGTTGTAATTTTGAAAATTCATTTTTAAGGTGTTTTATTTCGGTAAGAAGTAGCTCTACTTCGATTATTAGTTCTACATGTTGTTCTAATTTTACAAATATATCTCTTATGTTATCTAGTGGGTAATTATGAATGAAAGTGTGGAAAGTATTTTGAAGTCTTACGTTTCCTAACCTAAATGGTAGTATTCCTGGATTGTCTTGTAGACTTTTAATCGTAACTTGCTGAATTTCGGCGGAGGTGACTAACCGGAGGAGGATAAGAAACAGAGAATAACTAGATGGTTTTAACATTGTCTGTAACAGATGGTTTAATCAGTTTTTGTTTTCTTTTAGGTTTTAATTCTTGTTTGTGGTAACACTTACCCTTCTTTGAAACAATTTTGTTGCCTAAATCTTCGTGAACTATTTCGGGTCTATATTGAGGTTCCTTTTTGTGTCTAACATTTCGTTTTAAATACACGGTGGTCTCATTTGGTACTTCCTCGAATTCTTTACGTGTTTGATTTTGTTTTTGAATCGCGGCTTCTCTACTAGTAGTCTCGCGATTTCGTATGCTCTCGTATAGCGCTTTTACTTTGTCGAAAAGTTCGCTTGTATACTCATAGTAGAAATTGTCGTCAAACGATTCTAAAAGGTCGTTTGCTTCTAAATGCCCGAAAAGTATCTCGATTGGTTTGAATTTTGTTTGTGAATGGATTGTCCTGTTGTATATGATTGCTGCATTCTCAAATGGCTGATTAATTATTACTTTGTTTTTGGAAGCTACCATTGTTTTTATAATTTCTAGTAATGTACTGTGTACTCTTTCTATTTGACCATTACTATTTGGGTGTAAGGGGTAATTAAATGGTGCTGGACTCTGTGCATTTTTAATAGGTCTTTAAATAAGGGATGATCGAATTGATTATCGGTAATAAGTAATTTTGGTAGTTTGATGTGCGAAAATAATTTTATATATGCGTCTATGATGTCAGGCATGTTCATAGAAGCTATTGGTTCGTACATAAAGAATTTGGAAAATAAATCCATAGCTGTTAAATATTTTTTATTACTCAGAGAAAATATGTCTATAAATACCGTTTGAAAGGGTTCTTTTGGAGTTGGAGTTAGTTTTAGCTTGTATTTAATCGGATTTCTTTCGTATTTCGCACATTGACACATTTTGCATTCGTTAACGTAATTTTGACAGTCGATTTGTATTTTGGGCCAATAATATTCTCTACTAATTTCGTTATTTAATTCCTGAGCTCCTCGATGGCTTGGCTCATGAATTTGTTTTAAGATTTCAATTTTTGCTGCATCATCGGTTATGTCTTATTGGTAAAAATGAATTTCACAGAATTATCAAAATTTTGGTTGATTAAAGTCGCTATTGTTTCGTACGGTTTATTATTCCGAAAATATAAAGCATTTATTACCTGTGGATTAGCATATTCGCGCAATAGGTTTATTACTTCGTTTTCGTAGTTACCTGGAGTTACATGAATTATATATCTTGTTTTGTCGAAAATTTGGGTCCTTGTTAAACTAGGAACTCTATAAAAGGAAAAGGAAAATTGCATCTTAAAGAAATTGAGGGGTTTTTCGGAAATAGGTAAAGTGGCATTCACGTTTTCGAGTTGCGAGTGTTGCGTCACTGTACTAGCAGGAATTTCAAATATTTGTTTAGAGTTTTCTTCATTCGGAAGTTTATCGTTAATATCTGCTAAATTGGGAGGTTTAATTTGAATGTCCGATAATATTTTAATTTTAGGTGGATCCAATTTAGTTACTTTAGGACACGCTTCTTCGGTATTAGTTTTTAACAAATCATCTAATTCGGAAAAGTCTGAACATTCTCGCACACTTACATCACCGGGATTGTTAAATAGTGATAGTAAGTCGTCCTGTTCCGTCTCGATGGGATGTGCTTCTAAACGCGAAAGAAAGTCTGCATTGGTTTTATTGCGTCCTTTTTTATATTTAATTTCGTAATCAAATTCCTCTAATTTGAGGCGCCATCGTACCAATTTCGAATTTGGCTCTTTCATATTAAATAACCATTGGAGTGGTTTATGATCCGAAATAATGTAAAATTTTCTACCGTATATATATGGCCCAAAATTTTGAGTTGCCCACACTATTGCCAAACATTCTTTTTCAATCGTTGAGTAGTTAATTTTGTGGTTATTCAAAGTCCTACTTATAAACATAATAGGTCTATCTTTTCCAATGGGACCTTGTGACAATATTGCTCCTATTCCAACATTTGAGGCATCTACGGTTACATTAAAAGATTGTCCAAAATCAGGATAAGCCAAAATTGGGGGGTTAATTAATAGTCGTTTAATTTGTTCGAATGAATTTAGAAATTCTGGTGTGTGTTCAACCTTTTGGTTCTTTCTTAAGCAATTTGTCATTGGTTTCGTTATAGTCGCAAAGTTTTTGATTAATTTCCTATAATAGCCCGAAAGTCCTAAAAAGGATTTAATTTGTCTAGGTGTTGTCGGAACTGGAATGTTTTTAATTTTTTCAATTAATTTTGGGTTTGGTTTAATGCCATCCGTGGTGATAAGATGACCCAGATATTGAATCTCTTTTAAACAAAATTCTGACTTTTCAATCTGCGCTTTAAATCTGTATTGTCGGAGTCTCTCAAAAACGGTTCTTAAATTTTGCATGTGTTCGTCGAAAGATTTTCCTAATATGATTATGTCGTCTAAGTAGACCAGACAAATTTTATTAATAAGACCTTTCAGTACATTGTTCATAACACGCGCAAAACAAGCCGGCGCATTTTTTAGACCGAATGGCATACGCAAGAAATGCCAATGACCACTTTCGGTTGAGAAGGCTGTTCTGTGCTGATCGCGAGGGTCGATTTCTATTTGGTGGTACCCACTCTTTAGATCTAATTTTGAGAAATAGTTCGAATCTCCTAACAAATCTAAGATGGACGTGATATTAGGTATCGGATATTTGTCCTCGATAGTTTTTTGATTTAATTTGCGAAAGTCAACAACCATTCGCCAATATTTCTTGCCGGATTTGTCGGGCTTTTTGGGCACCAGGAAGATGGGGGAACTATAAGGGGAATCACTTTCGGTTATAATATTTTGTCTTAGTAGCTCTTCGATTTGTTTGTTTATTTCCTCCTTTTGCACTTGAGGGAATCGATAAGGTTTCGTAAAAATAGGCATTTCGCAATTTACCGGTATTTGGTGTTTAGTCGCGCTGGCAAATGTTAAGATGTCTCCTTCATTATAAAAAATGTCATTGAACTCGTCAGCTAAATTTTGAATAATTTGTTTTCTTTGGGATGGTAAATGGTTTAAGTCTAATTTTACTGATTTAGTTATACCTATATTTTTGTGATGAATGTAAAGGTTACATAAATCCACTTCTCTCGTGTCCAACTGTTGGGCTTTGACAAACAAATTTGGGCAGATCTTACTTTTGGTACTATATATAGGAACTTCGCAGTGATGGTTATCTGCGATAGTGATAGTTTCGGGTATGGTAACGTTTTGAATTTGTTGTGGTGGATTAATACAACGCCCTTTTTGACTGGAACTTTCACTGTAGCGCAATTTAAATCATGTTTTTTGGGTAAATTTTGATAACGAACTAATGGATAATGGACACCGTTTAAAATAATGCTGCCTTTGTCATAATCAATCCTAGCCTTCATGGTTTCCAAGCTATCTGTTCCCAAGAGTGCATCGAACTGAGTGAAATTTGATAATAAAGAATTTTAGATACTGGTCCTTTTCGAATAAATCTACTATGACAGAATTTTGATGTTTACTTTGTGTAGTAATGGTTCGTAAGATGAATTTTTCATTGTTTATGTAATTTTTAAAATAAGACTTAGCCACATTCGGGGTTATCAGCGAATTTGTCGCGCCTGTGTAAATGAGAATTCTTAATGGGGGGTCCGAAATAATTATACAGGGTAAAGAACTAGTTAATGATTTCCCGAGGCATCCAAACGAAAATTTACTATGTCTGGATCGGGTTCCACGTCGTACACTTCATTATTATACGAATGTTCCCGTATAGTTTCATGAAGCATTTTGCTATCATCGAAAGTGCTATCGAAATTTTCATCTGCTTTGGGAAATCCATATTTTGTATTATAATTATTTTCGTGAATTTCGTCACCGGAGTCAAACTCTACTTCCGTAAAATTTAGGTTAGGTTGTCTCCAATTTCTGAAAGCTGTTGATTGGTAATTTGGTCTAGAATTACTCCTGTTCGAGAATGCTGGATTGGGTCTATTTTACGGTTGATTATTATTGTTATTATTATTACTATTACTAGGTTGTGTATTGGTTCTTGAAAATAAATAATTTTGGTTATTTGTTGAATTTTGATTAAAATTTGGAAATCGGGGCTGAGTTAATTGTACCTGCCTAGGTGTATTTTGGAAATTACCAGGTGAATTCCTAAAATTAGTATTCTGTTTGCTTTGATTAATATTTAATTGCCGAAAATTTTGGATAGGTGGTTTGAAATTTCCTGTATTAGTCGCTTTATAACGGGATGTTTTGCAACAAAATTCATTACCGTTGGTGTAGCTTCTGTTAATGTCGAGTGGTCTTTGACATCTAAAATTGTTTGTAGCATTGTAGGTGAATTCGTGTATAGTATTTCTAAAGCAGTTTGCTCATTAATTTGTTGATAAATTTCTTTTTTTCCTCTAGTTAATGTATTGTCCTGACAAATTTTGATGTTAAGTTGATTTTGTGCTATTTTAATTCTTTCTATGAAATTAGGTAAACTTTCATTTGGTTTAATTTTTAAATTGTTGTGCCAAAATCTTTTTGTCTGTATGATCGCCAAATTTATTCCTGAGCGCACCTTTAAGAGATGGCCAGTCTAAAAGATCAAATCTACATAACGCTAGGTCGTTAGCCTCTCCTGTTAACTTTGATCCTATCATGCAAAATACGTATTGATTTAAGGTATTATCATTACTGTTACCATATTTGTTATAATAACTATACACTCTAGCAATGAAAGTCTCTAGATTATTAGGGTTTCCATCAAATTTCGGCAATATTTCTCCATAATTTCTTGCAGCCGAAATGAGTTGTTCAGTGCTCGGTTGAGCAGCTGCTTCATTTTGATTATGTTTTGATTTGGCATTTCCAAATTTGTTATATTATCTCTAGGGAAACCTAAGAATCCTTCGTTTCCGAAACTAAGCGAATTAAACGAATTACTAAACTTATATCTATATCCTCACTACTATCGTTACTCTCGTTGAAATTACTCATACATTAATCTTTTAGATTGACAAAAATTGTAATCATGTGCCTAATCAGCGTAATTATTAGAAAAATCTTCTTCGCAAATTGATTAATTGAGCAATTTGACTTACTTTGAAGCTTATTCTGTTGTTTGGACGGGACTTGCTTGTTACCACAATCGCTTCTTCGGATGGGGAGACCCTGGATTTTCCGGGGTTGCTCCCTACGTTTGGGGAAGACCTCGTGAACTCACTAGGTTGTTTGGGGAGACCTCGATCCTTTACGGGGTTGCTCCTTTTACGACTCTGATACGATTTCACCTTGCACTTTGCACGATCAGGCCCGGCGGACACTTTCACTTTTCTTAAAGGAAGCTTTTATCCGCTCCTGACTGCGCCAGTTACGATTTTGGTTCGGAGAAACTTATTTTTTTTAAAGTTTATCTATTTATTTTTATTTAAAAATATTTATTAAAACCCTTGAAATTGTTTAATTGATTTTATTTCTCCAAAACACAAAAACGGGTCAATTTAAAATTACAACTTGTCTAGCAATGCACTATGTGCGTCAACTAATTACAAAAGATGGTAATTATAAAAGACCAAGAAACTATGTTCTACACATGTATTTATAAACCATCGAAAGAATGCGCGATGGTTACATCACGCCATATCGTATCACCGGATTATGAGTTTCCCATAAAGATGCACTTGCACTATCTGCATTATCAGCAACATTCTCGTAAAACATTCTATTAATAATTCGCCGTGGTAACTCGTTTCGATCACCAAGCTTTGTGATCCTTTTCAATGTGAAATATGATAAAATCTAGGGGATGAAAAACATGTGGTGATATCAAGACCCCTTTACAGAATAACCTTTAAAAAACCATGAGGTTTAGTTTGAAGAGCTAACATCCACTTAACTTGTTTATAATTTTATTCAATATGTTTTAATATCTTTAATTATTTTAAAATTTCTAAACCATCAATGTAATTCTCACTCTTCATAATTATTTGTTAAAGTTTTAAAATTGGTGTAGTTAATATAAATTCCCATTCAACGCAAACCTCATGGTTTTTTAAAGGTTATTTTGTAAAGGGGTCTTGATATCACCACATGTTTTTCATCCCCTAGATTTTATCATATTTCACATTGAAAAGGATCACAAAGCTTGGTGATCGAAACGTCTGTAATTATTTTGTTATGATCTCTAATAAATGAATGGTTTAGATCGGTTGGCATCTTATTTAAATATTTCGATACATAACATGCCGGCAGCCTTGAACGGTTCACGTTCAATATAAAATAAAATAAAAAAACTATTGATAACGAAATGATAAAAGTTCAGTTAAAACACGTCACTCATATATAGCGGGCACATATCTTTTTGTGGTTCTTTTATACACTCCACTTTGAGTTTTCACTGTTGCGACATGGACTACACCATCGTCGCCTGGAAATGACACTACACGTCCCAGGAGCCACGTAGATGGGGGAAGATTTTCATCTTTAAGGATAACGAGAACTCCAGGTTGAATAATTTCCTTCTTGGAAGTCTGATATTTGGTACGCAACTTTATCTGGTTAACATATTCTTTATTGCTTTTTGAATGTGTTCCCAAGTAGGCAATTTGTTTCCAGATATGGTTTGGATGTCTTTTTCAGGAAGATAAGTTAATGAATCGCTGATGAGGAAATGATTAGAAATCAAAGCTGCAAGGTCATTGGGTTCTTTACTGTTAAACTGCTCAAACGTAAACAAAGGGTTCTTTGTAACCCTAATTAGATGGTATTTAAATGACCTAACAGCTGCCTCCCATAAACCGCCAAAATGTGGAGACTCCGCCGATATGAAATGCCAGGTAACGTTTTGGTTTGCTAGGGACTTCTGAATTACTTTGTTATTATCTTCAGCTTCAAAAAAGGATTGAATGACTGATATTTTGTTGCTTGCCCCTAAAAAATTTATGGCGTTAACAGAATATATATAACCAGCGGTGCGTAAGGTGATTCAGTGACGGTTAGATTGACAGGTAGGTAGGAGAAATCATTATCACAGCAATAAATAGAAGAGCGAATAATATTGTTGGACCAAATCATAAATAACCACGTCTCACCCCTATTAATTTGCAACTATTGGAAACTACCCTTCACCTCCACCTCCTGGCTGATAACCACCGCCCCGAGTGGGATACGCTTTGCCACTGCGCATTTTATGATTTATGGCCTTTGAATCTCCTACATCGCCGCTTGCTGTACTAAGTACACAAAATTCTACGAATGATATTGTAGTGTTCGTGGGTTTATTAGATTTATTTTTACAGACTTAAGTACAGGAATAACAATTTGTATACACTAACTTAAATATTAAACTTAAACACTATTTATTTATCACTAAACTTAGATTGTTATTTATTTACAATTGATGCAATTATATGCGCGTCTTTATTTATTTGGTTTGTCACTACTATCACCGTCGATTTACTACTCACTAACTTGGCGAACGTCTCTTCACTTTTATAGCATCCATAGAAAAAGTCGGCAAAAATCTGGAGTATTTGAAGCGTCGAAAATTGTTTACATTTATGCAAACCGCTTAATTGCTTTCTTAGAAAGCAGGTACGAGTTTCACGTTTACAAACACGACGCACACACTGCCGAAACCGGTCGCGGCTAGTCAAGGTGGCCCGTAACACGCACAAATGTACCTGATCTCACACAAGTATACTCGAGTTCGCTACAATATGAAAACAAATATACACAAAAACACCGAAGGATACATAACAAGTGCTACACAATAGTAAGAGCTGAAATCATTTTATGTATCAGACACCTAATATAATGAAATAAAAGAGACATATAAAGGCAGGTTGATCGCGAGTATGCCAAAGCCCCAACTAATCAGGTTGATATCGAATTACTCGAGGACCAGCCCTAGACCACTTATGTGTCTACGGGAATATTTACTAACATTTATATACTGCTTATATGTCTACGATACTGTTCCCTGCACAAAAATTCCTCAAACTCAAATAGGGCAGTTGTTTAAAGGCTACGTTTGTGAGTGAAAATGCGTTCCGATTAAAGGGTGAGTTTATTCACTTAGCGTTCATCCTTTTACTATTAATGCCCGACATTTGAATTATATTCTCAATTTACTTTTGCACGTCCATTATTTGTGATAATTGCTCAATGTTAATAATTCGTATGGGCGCAGCTTAAATACGAATCAGAGAAGTCACAATGCGAGTCTGCCCTTTGTGACAGCTTCTCTTGTAGGTACTTGTTAATTTACGGTATTCACTTGCTACTCTCCGAAAACTATTAGCCTTTTGTCTTAGCCCAACCAAATAAAGGGACCATTACATGCGAAAATATTACTAACTCCCTTATAGAAGTCTACTTGCATGGAATCGGAGTATTTTCCATAACACCAAAATGCAGACGTTTTACACCCGAAACTGTTTTGGTGTCATACTTCAATGAAATTGAAAGTTTTACAAGCTACTTTCCCTCAATCAACGTCGCAGAAGACAACTGTTGCATTCAACAGAAATTATCTCAAAGTGAATGTCTCCACTCCGCTTGACCGACATCGATTTAAACCGCATAAGGACAGCTAAACATCAATTGCAACAATTTGATGAAATACTTCAAGCCAACATCAATAAACCATTCATGACCAGATATGATAGATGGTATAATGTCGTTATTGCTAGCATTATAGTAATTATTCTAACTAGGACTAGTATATTACTGCTGTTGTCCTTATTCCTGATCGTGTTTTAAATATTTTAAGTGAAGCAATTTCCAAAATAGTTTCGCGAGTGTTGTACAAAAATTATGTATTTGCCTAAACAGTAATAATCGTGATAGTTTCGGAAATGACATAAGCGTAGGTGAACCTACAATTCGTCTCAGTGATCTTAATAACCAAAATCATTCGGTATCTCTCCATTCAAGAAGAAATATCAATGATGTACTATCGTATTCTTCATCAGCTACAGGATCGCGAAAAATGAATAAAGACAAAGGTGTTAGATACTATTTAAGTTATTGCCGTTTGGTTATTTTTTTATTTATTTCATTATTTACAATAATCAAAACTCTTAGTCGGAGGGTGTGTTAGGATCCATCCCGTATTGTAACAATTTAGATTATATGCAAAAGAATTATGTCACTATATGTACGCATTGGTATATATGCATTAGTATATATGACACTGTTCACCGACGGACGTTTTTATCAAGGAATCGCTAGCTGACAGAGACAATTCATTGTAGTTTAATTTATAATCTTATTCAGCGACAAACACTCTTATTTCGGAAGCACTTGATGTTGTTAGACATGTCCCAACATGTTCATCTTAATAATCAATTTATTATATCTCTTTCTGATAGAGACTTTTATTTCACAAACACTTCCGAATTGGTGTCAATCGGTAAATACTATTATTTCCAAAATGTCACGTACGCCGAAGACGGCAACTTCACAAAGAAATGTAATTGCAAACATAATTCGCGCAACACTTGTTGAGTGATGGGGGAATCTGTATAAAAGTGTCTTTCTGCAGGTTACGTAGTTAGTTCCTTTTTAAACTCCGTAAGTTTAGTTGTGGTATCCAACTTCTTTCAGTTGGGTCCTAAACTCATTTTGATGTGGTTCGCTGATCAATGTTAATTTATTATCAAGTATTAAAGATTGACAGGCACGTAGGCGGAAACATTATCACGGCAATAAATAGAACAGCGAATTATATTGTCGGACGCAATTGTAAATAACCACGTCTCATCCCTATTAATTTTTTAACTATTTGAAACTACCCTCTGCCTCCACCTCCTGGCTGATAACCCCCGCCCCGAGTGGGCTACGCTACGCTTTACCAATGCGCATCTTATGATTTATGGCTTTTGAATCTCCTAAATCACCGCTTGTAGTGGTTTTACAACTTGCCTGTTAGCAAAGTTTTTAGAGTATACCTTCTATAGAATATATCAAAGGGCGTTGTCTCGTCATTTGGTTCAGCAAACACACGGTAGAATTGCGACACAAAATTAGTGCAATTAAAAGGGTTAAAACACATGGTTAGGTGTTATGTTAGTACTAGTGCATACGATTGGCAGTTAATTAACGCAATTATTTTATTAGTTTTTAACGTCATGGGTGTCTAAACCATTACGCGTAGTAGACTTACATGATAGCACCATAGATAAGATAGCACTTGAAACCACACAGTGTCGCTAAACTAAATCAGCACACATGCATGTAACCGTACATGCTCTCTAACTACTGCATTGTCACGTTTTCTTTCTTGCGATTTTCATAAGCGAACATTTAAAAACTAAGCACAGGCTAATTTTACGTATAATGTTTATTAATTAAAATTCTATAGCATACAATTTTTTAAGAAAAATCTGAATACTAGGTTTTTAGTTATGGCTTAAGATGTGGTGCCTGAGGTAACTCAATATAGGGATGATGTGTATAAAAGTTGCAATACTCTAGCTCCCTGCAATTACGTAGTGCGTTGCTTTTAGCGTCGAAGTACCCTGTATTAGTAAGATAAACGAAGAAAGGAGGTGCGACAGTTTTATTAGGGAGTTTGCCACAAACAATGTCTACTACGGAAGTATAATTAGCAAAAGTACCAAAAATACACTCGTAGTGAGCATCTTTTGATTTTATTGGTTTGTGTCATTTGTTTTTTGCTGATGACGCTTGTATAGAGCAGACATATTCATATTCTTTAATGCAGTATTAAAGTGGCTGAAAATAGATTATCGAGCAAAAGATCAATAAATGTACATACGGGAAACTATAAGAAGTTGGTTTTTTTTTACAGAAAATAATCAAAGATACAGTGTTGGTATAATTAAAGTGTTGTAAATTCTTAAGAAATGTTGGTAGCGTTCAGGAAAATCGACGAAGGTTTTTTGAACCACACTAATCAATATATTATTCAATTCTTTTTGTTTTTCCAATTCGGGATTGATAGTTTTATCCGAACAGTATAGAATATACGGCTGCTTTCCTTTAGATAGATCTAGATAGAAGCCGAGTTTCTTTTGTTTGGTCAAGACAACACCAAGACTCTGCAAAACGTTTTATTTTTTATCTCATTATACAATACAATTAAGTGTATTTGAAGTAGGTACCTACCTTTTCGTTTTCAGTCTCGGCAATCTCAACATCATTTTTTATTCTTTCAATTTCATTCTTGATTTTCTCAACTTCCTCTTCAATTTGTGTTATTTTCAGACGGGATCTTTCAACTTCTTCCTCTGTCTTCTGCAAGTCTGCCAAAACTTCTTCAATTTCCTATAAAAAAACAAGGTAATGTATATTTTTTTATCATAAGTACACTATTATGAATCATTTATTAATGAAAACACAATACTTTCTTTAATTATTAAACCAGGTGCTAAATAAATTATTTCGTGTACTACGTATCACTTAAAATCAATCTGGTTTTAGGGATATGCCCCTTTTAAAATATTGCTGTCTAAGGCAGTTTTATTGCTAACTGACACTACCAATTGAATTAAACGTGTTGGCCAGCTCCTAAAGAGATAAGTCAAGTAGGTGACCATGAAATATCAGCGTTGTAGTAACTATGTAAATGCAATGCAATGCGTTTGACTGACAAGTAGGTATATGCGAACGTAGCATATGCGAATAAAATGAAATTTAGACCATTTACAAACAGGAACAGTTAGCTCTCGGTTGACCTTGACATGTATTTCCATTTACGAACCGAGTGCAATAGAAAATTCCGATATAGTAATTAGTATGTGGATAATTTTACGTAGAATCTTGTAAAGCCTGTCTAAACTTGGATGATGGTACATAGCATCTAACAAATTTTAGTGAGTGCGATCACTTCCTGCCGTCAATGGTGGTGTATAGCTTTTAACCTTACACCCCTGCCACACTGCTCATCGCGCTGCTCATCGCTCTACTCCTCACGCTGACGTAATGTTGCCCTCGCTGGCCACACACCTCTACTCGCGCAATTAATCGCGACGCTCCGCATTTAGTGGTTTCTTGCGTTGCAACATGGATGTTGAAACTGTGGCAGCGTGCGCGCTATGCATATTTAGTATTGCTAATTACATCAATGTCATAAAACAAAATACACGTAAATAACTGGCTCCGCAGCCAACAAATCAATAAATATTAATGTTTTTTGGTTCGTCCATTCAACCGGCGGCGACATGATTTTATTAAAAATTTTTTTCAAAAATTTACGCGTGATGGGGTACCTACTACTCCTTCGAACGCTCCAATAATAGTAAATAATAATAGAACTAGTAAT